>KZ061541.1:9425-57437 GCA_002091835.1 Anopheles maculatus | reverse complement strand
TTTCTTAATTTATACCTGCTGTGAAAAATTTGTTCATGAATCTTTGCCGATATTGGAAAGAAAGCGCTCGTTAGGTTTAAGAGCTTTATCTGTGTGATCTACGGAAAGAAATTGCATGAACCCAACCATTACGGCAAGTTTCACCCAAGGTTCCGTGATTTACTGGATAAACGGTGATTTACCTTCCCTTGCCAGTGATCCAGTATCAATCGCCGTGCTGCCGATTGTTCAGCAATTAACTGTGGCGTTACTATACCGGAGACATATCGGTATAAGCTCTAACCCGCGGAAGTACCTCTACACGAAGATTAGCGAAATTAGCACCCAACCCCATAAGAGCAGTGCAACCGTTCAGCTACTCGTGATCAGCTTGGACGGCGTGACAAGTTCGTGTGTTCCGTATATTGGTTTCTTCTTCTACCTTGTCTATCTTGCTCCGTTTACAACCACAGTAGCAGCAGCAGCAACAGCAGCACTACGAGCAACCGTTAATCAAGTTTTATTGCCTCACTGAGCAACTGCTGCTGAGGGCGGTGAAGCACAGCAATAGAAATAGGGTTGCATATGCAGGTAAGGTTAGTGCAACGCCCGGGTGCACCAATTGAATCGTATCGTGGGACCGTTGTCTATAACTTCCGCCTTTTGAATTCGGAGTCGGAGTCGGACTGTCGGGAGAGTGTGCCGTTCTCTAAAACCGTCATCCCGATTTGTGTTTTTTTGCGCGCGCTCCCCAACCACCGAATGAGCCCACTCTAATCCACTTGACTTCCGACAACGGTTCGCTTATGTAAGGGTGACTGTTTTCAATTATTGAGATTTGCGTACACCGTGTACTCGCCTTTTGTACGTTCGTTTGATTTCCGGGAATTAGAATCTGTGATGCGTCTATAGCTCAAGAAGTGGTATTGCAGCTTCTCTCGGCAACGCGTGTCATCATTAGTCACACGTACCTGTCACATCCTCACGGTACACTCCAAACATGGTAACATCCGTGTGCGAAGGCTTCCACCGACCAAGGTATCATCAGGTGGCTGCCTAGTGGGAGTGAGAATTGCATTGCATACTTCACACCAATTGCGCACCGTCCGCACCTTCGCCACGCTTAATGTCGAAGGTTGGCGTTCTGGCTTGGGTTGGTTGTTGCAAAATATTTACATACATTATCGACCAAACCGGGGCTCTGGGTCTGCGTCTGGCCTATTCCAGTTCGTGCTGTCGCACCGACGAGACATTTGCTTCCACACGACAACCAACTGACCGGCGGGCAAGTTTGTAGTTTTGCAGTTGACCCTGCACCCGTACCACCTGTACACAACCACCACAAGCAAGCAGTGAAAGTTCACACCGAAGATTTATGCGCCGAATGCCCGATGACGCCTGGCTAGAACGCGGAAGTCGGTGCAAGGGTTCGATTTTGCTCGACTCCCACTCCCAGCTGCTACTCGGCGGGAACAGGAACCGACTGGTGAACGGTAATTACTTCAGCATCGAGGGCCCTTCTCGCGGATGCTGTATCGAAAGTTTTGTTTTTGTGGTGCTGTACTCAGTACCCGGTAATGATGAAGGCCCTCGAGGATACCGTGCTAGAATGTCGTGGGAACGGGTAGAATGTTACACTCTTCTTCGAGAGACTTTTTGCTTTGGCGGAGGCTTTACATCTGGTGACCTTCTTTGCCGGTAAGGAAATGTCTGACACCTTGTGTGCGCAACAGCTATTGCTCGAGGCAGTGCGAGACATTAGGCGCGCGATGGTGGAGATGCATCCGTTTTTGCTTTCTAATGGTGCCATCGGCAACAGGTCGGCAAATTTCTTGTGCTAACCTTCGCGTAGTATTGGCCTGCAGTTTAATAGGTGGGATTACAGTTTAAGGTTTGTTTCTTATTTTTTGTGTTGTGTTGGATTAAAGGGCTGGGAAAATTTAAAAAGACATTAACGGTTAGACAAATATATTTTAAAACAGTGAAAAATAATGTATACGAATAACTCTCGTGACTGATGGTCGTAATTATGATGCTATGAATTTCGAGGTGTTTGAAATCGTAACAAACTTCGCATGCATAAAAAAAACAATAGAAGTTCTATAAAACTCAAAATAAGCTTATAATAAATGAAATAAAGAATAAAAAACTAAAGATAAAGAGAAAAATAAAAGAACTTCTATAGAAAAGCTAAAAAAATATTAGTAAACAAGAGCCAACGTAAATTGAAATAAAAAGTTAAAGACATCCAATCGAATTGTTCTAATGATAAGAAAAACCCAATGACCTCAAAAAATTAATAAAAAAAACTCCCAAAACAAGCAAAAATGAACATTACTTTTATTGTAGTTATAGTAGATGCACACAATCTGATCACAAAACATATAATTAAGAACGAGTAAATACAATAGAATAAAAATATAGTACTCAAGACAAAAATGTGATAAAAACTACTTAAACACTCTACAAAAGAGAATAAAATGATAAACAGAATCTAAAAGAAATAGATTTAATAAATACCTAAAAAACTTTGTAACATAAAACACCCTGTCTGAAAAGAAGAAAAGTAAGAAGAAGAAGAATAATAATAAGAAGAAAAAGATACTAAGAAGGAATGTAGAAGCAATAATAAAAAAACAAACTTCCATAGAATTATCAACATAATAATTGAAGACGTTAAAATTGTATTAACCGAGAAATTAACTTAACAAATATGAGAATAGCATGTGTGATAGAATGATTTGATATAAAATGACACAATACACAATATAAATTAGAAAAATCATGAAAAAACTGACTGACCAACTTCAATAGAAAAAGACAAAACTCTTCATATGACACAAGCTGATAGAGTTGGAATAGATATGTTCGTTCAAAGATGATAGTGAAGGAATACATGCAAGAAAAGCTTTTAAAATATACAGATTATGAGAATAATATTTAATAACCATTTCTAGCCATAACCAATCCTTAATACCACAGACAAAACACTAACATTCAGGAAAGGTGCCTCGTAAGCTATTCCCAATAAACTAAACAATCGGCAGATACGATCAACTCACCAAGAAAGGCGTAAACATTTCATAAAATATAATAAATGCACAAACTGCCCCAACTCATGCCAGGTGCTAAACCCCGAACCCGAACCCAACGTTCCAAGCAAATCCGGGAGCCAGAACATGTGTCAATCGCTTCATAACTCACATTCTTCCCTCGATGCCAGGCGTCCCGAAGCATACCACCAGAATATTAATTGAACCATAAATGCGTGTAATGCTTTACTGCGTAGACCTAAACGCACACGAACAATTTTGATTGCGTAACATATGGCATTGTCTTATGGCCGGTTGGTACAGGAATTCTTTTCTGTACGGGAACAATTATGCTTTATTTACGCTTACATCCACCCGAATGAATGTCTTAATCGGATGGACACCTCAAACAGGCAAATCGATTGTTTTACGCCGGGCATGAAAATACCTTTTATCGCCTCATTGTACATCACTTCATGGGGAGAATTTTTAAACCACCTTTCGCTCTACCACTGAGCTCAGCTAAACGGCAATTACTTCCTGCAATTCTGCTCCCGGCACTCGGCCGTCACTTTTATTGCCGAGACTTTAAGGTTCAACTTTCTCGTTAGCATCTCCACCTGGAAAGCAGGTCGCACCAGCCAAAACGTTCCCAGCACGCCTCGACGGGGAAAGAAACGGAGCGTTATTAGTTAGTTATTTTATTAATTTCTTCCGGGAGTCCCGGGCGTTCCCTGTCAAGGCTGTCTAGGGTCCCACTTTGGAGGGCGAAACATTTCGAACCGTCCCGTGATAAACGTTAATTGCCCCGGCTAAACGGAGGAGACACGCTGTAGAACGTCTGTTGCTGGACGATTTTTATTGAACCGCTGAAGGTTGCACGGCAAGTGTTCCCACAGGTTGTGTTCCGAGATTTCGGTACCTTTCTCAGCAGCAGCAGCAGCAACAAAACAGCCATGAAAACTGTTTATTGTCTTTAACGAACAGCGCGCTAAAAGAGGCGAAACCTGTCGAAGGCTGTTAAACGAGGTGAGATCCGAGTCGCTGGAAAATGTATGCAAGAGGCTCCTTGTTTTGTAAGGTTACACCGATATGTTGAAAGTTTTTCGTTGACTTACGGTAGTAGCTAAAAGCGATTTGATTTGACGTTTCCCACACCTGATAGTGTACAGGGTTACTCACACAGAATGCCATAATTTATTGCACACTTAATTTGCTATAAAAATGTAAGCGTTTATAACCATGTCGTTGAGTACTCATTAAGAAAATTAACAGCTGGCAATTAAAAACCAATTTTGCTTCATAAAACGATGCATTTTGGAATATCAACAGCAACTGCACGTTTGCAGGAACGATTTCTGTAAGCTACATTGTATTACAGGTGCATCTCCATTGGAATGTAAAGTATATGCGAAATCAATTCTGTCCTTTCTAACTATTTATCTACCACTGCTGGGATCTCCGGTTACAGTACACTCCTCCATTTCCATCATCCGCGACACAACTACGTGAGTAAATGAGCAATCGAGCGTTCTGCATAATTTTGCCTGCCCTTTCCAAGTCCACTATTTGCATCCGCATGCAAACACACTTCTAAACCGGTAAACTCGTCATAGAACATTCTTTGCACGATGTCTCGCAAGAAGCTTTCTCTAGTCGGCGCACCTTCAGCTCTTGCCAACGCTCCATCTGTTGTCTTGCTTATTAGTTTCAATTCGCCAATTTTAAGAAGCGTTTATTGAGCGATAATTTGAAAGCCGTTCGCACCAAATTCTCCCATCACTAACGATCCAACGTTCAAGACTATCGGAAGACTGTTGCTGTGTGTTCTTCGCCTTGGTAACGATCCAGCCATATGTGTGATCAACGAATAGTAGATGGTACAAACAAAAAAACACAACAAATCATGAACAAATCGTCGTTCCTTTTTCCCATAATGATTCCACCTCTGACAGCTGTCGGGAGAGGTATCCGGTGGTAATGATTTTCGATCGTCGAGTCCCACTGCTCACGTACCTCTTTTTTTTCCTACCCTTAAAACTACGATTCCAATCAGTTCTATTGGGTCCTTTTTTTATTCTTCTTCCAATGGGATCTCTTCCGCTTTGCTGTCCCTTGAAAGGACTCCGAAACTATGGAAAAGGATAAAGAAGCGGCCAATGATTGATTGCCTGTTCGAGGAAGTCTCTTAAATTGTAGCAATGCGTCTTCACCCACGGCTAGAAACGATTTGACCTCTTGCGTCAGACAACAGACATTACAACGACTCACGCACCTCTAGCTCTAGTTCGATTGGGCCTCAAAAGGGTCATTATGAATTTAAAGCGGGAAAAAATGAAGAGCTAGCGTGTGGATATCGTTACAGAAAGTAATAATAACCTCTCAAAGGCTAGAAATGATCGCCCTTTTACCTTTTCCAACACACAATAGCTCGATCGATTATATAGTTTACTTCAACTTCCCAAATTTGACACCTCTCAGGATCTCTTCCAAATTGTCTAGAAACGAATCGCAAACCACCAAGCATTATTCGGATATATGTCCAACCTCCACCAATCACGTTAAAAGCACCCAGAAAGCACTCGTGTGTCTCGGAGCTAATAAACATACTATCCCGAAAACCAATGATGTTAAGTCCTGGACGGTTTCCAACGGGCATCTCCGGAATCCAGTACTCACAAAAATGTCATTTCCATCCTGTTGCAGTACCGGATGCATCATGCATCATTATCTTCCTTTTCGATGCAATGTTCCCCAAAACTGCACGTCCGAAAGCTTGCCCATCGGCCCTAACGTTCTACCCTGGTGAGGATCTTTCAAAAGTAGCCAGATTTTACCCAGAAACAAATCCCGTCAGCGGGATAATTCAAACCTTCGCCAACCGTTACCCAAAATTCGCCGACGACCAATCTGCAAATGACATGCCGAAAACTCGGCACCCACCGCTAAACACAAGTCATTCGCATGTGTCACACATTATGCTCGCTGGAAAATGGCTCGCGGGCTCTGCCGTGTCCCCATGGTGGGCCACAGTGGTACCAGTTGTAATCACGGAAATGGTACATGCATCCGCGTGCGTCATCTTGTTCCGGTAGGCGCTGGTGATAATTATGAAATTTTCTTTCCCAACTCACCGACCCTGGACGATGCTTTGTTTGCGTTCTTGTGGGTCAGAACAATCAGGGAAAAACCTCTCCAACAGGACGACGACAACCACGGCTAAACATGAAAGCGTCCAATCGGTGCTGAATTGTTATAAACTGAAATCCATTAATAATACATGTGACACAATATATGCGCCCACGTTTGCCGAAACACTGCGACAGCATGGGCAAAAACGCTAGCCATTCCTTTTCCTGACTACAATTCGCTGCCAACCGGAACGCAACTGCTGCTGAAATGGTCGACCGATGGTACAAGTGTTTTCCTTTAGTGGAAAATTTTGAGATCCCAAAACCGTTGACCGGTGACCAATGCAAGCGTGCTGCCACCACACGCTTTGCGGTCAAATGACATCTTTCCCTGGTCGCTTCCCGCTTTTGGTTACCAGAGCAGCCAAAACGCATTCTAATGCCATTCACTGGCATGGGACTAGGGCCAGCGCGTTTTCCGCCAGACCGGAACCAGCAAATCAACCATCTCACATTACGGTCCCTAAATCCGATTCATCGTCTAGAGTGTGGAGCGAGCGAGACCGACCGAGCCCTAACCAATTTTTCCCCGGATTGAAGTGACCGTTTTTCCAGTAGCGTGGGTAAATGCATTTTCCGCTCACATGCATCACTTACCAATTGCCCAGTGCAACCCGGGTGGTAGAGCTTCTGTTTTTTCCCCCCGGACGGACTAAGGCTTATAATCCGCCTCACACGTCATCGATGCCTTTGATACTGGGAAGAACATGGCCATGGGTCAAAGACGGTGTCGGCCAGATTCTTAAGACACAACCGAAACCGAAACGCGCTACTGTTCCACCCCCTGATTGAGCTAACCGTTAAGTGACCTTTCGTCGGTCAAAGCACTCGCTAGCGGACGGAGCCGAGTGGAGTGCACAACCAACATCAAAGCAAAGCCAGCGTCACTGTCGCACGGGTAATCGGATCACCTTGGTTGACTTGTTCCGCTGCAGCTAGCATGCGGCCTAACGCGAGTCGCGAGACGGATTTTCGAGTGGTCCTGCGATACGGTGGGTGGGAATGATGATCCGTTCCGTTCGTGCGGGATCACGACCTTTACGGGCGAAGTAGCGAGTTCCGGAGGGTGTAATTCGGTTGGCCGATATTAGGGAACAGGTGGAAGCCGGAAAGTTGGATAGCGTCGGTGAAGCGGCAAAGAGTCTTGCTTTAGATTTACTTAACCGATAAATTGCTGCTGTATTGCCCGTATTACATGGTGGAAAATTAATTTGTTCGATTAGTAGGAGGGTCAATAATTTTTGAAACACAGTTTAAAGGAAAAATGTCCTCAGAAAAAATAGTTTTTGCAAATGCATTTACTGATAACCTTTCTAATTCTTACACCCTACAGTTTTAAAGGAATCAAGAATTTTTTGAGGTTCATTTTGCTTCATTTTTTTCGTACAGATTTTATGCAGTTTTTCGATTTATTATAGTTTTTCCTAGTTCGTCAATACATTCAGCGCACTTTTGTGTCATTTAGACTCTTCTCATTGACTTTGGTGCAATTGTTGATGACTTTGTTAATATTTCTTTTTTGATTGAACCACTTTCGTGTCTATGTGCTAATGTAAGAAAATTTGCACAAAAACTGCTGATTCGTCTATAACTACAAGTTCTCTTAATCCTATATTAAACCTAAACTAAAACTAAATAAATTATGTTAGTATGTAAGAAGCTGTCTTAGTAATTGATTTGAAATGAAACTTGTTTGAGTAATTCGTGCATAACTTATCGATTGAATATGTTACCTTTTGGGATAGTCAGTTTTGCGTGTGGGGAGGCAGTCCGGACGGGATTAGAACCCCGGTCTGGCCGTGTTAAGACCTGCTCCGCTATCATATTTACCACCGACCACTGCTTACTCTACATAATCTTTAAACGCTAAGCGCTTGTCAAATGTAATTCCAAGGTATTTGACTTAATATTTCCAGGTAATGATTATGTTGGGGCGGCCCGGTGGTGTATACAATAGCGGCGCCGGTCTTCACACGGCAGAACCGAGGATCCAATCCCGGCGGACCGCCTCCCCGTACGCAGGACCGACTATCCAGCTACGGTTAAAAACTAAGTCGCAGAGAGCTAGTAATAGCAGACCAAGACCTCACGAGGTTGTAGTGCCAAGGAAGAAGAATAAGATGATTGTGTTATTTACCTTTAGTCCTATTTGGAGTATTTGCCTAGGACTTGAACTTGATCTTGTATCCCAGGAAATGTTGATAGCTTCAGATTATGTATCATTGATTTTGGTTTACCAAGTGGGGCAATTTTTGAAATATCTAAGCAAGACATTGTTTGATGATTTCAAAATCGCTTTGAGGTGTTAGAAGTTGCAGTTAAAGCGAAGTCGTCCGCCATAAAGGTATTCACTATTATTTTTTCATTCTGGGAATATATGATACGTAGATATTAAAAAGAAGCGTGGATAATATGCTACCTTGAGATACTCCGGCTACTGGTGTAATGGATTCAGATATAGAATTACATAGATGTATGTTGCTTTTGATGTTTTTGATAAGGGATTATACAACATACCCTGATGATATATTGGGCCAAATACGTTTTCGGTATCGAGAAGGACAATACCAGTAGTTTTTTTTTTATTTATTTAAAAAAATTTGACTAGTTTTAAAAGTATTTACAATTAATATGTGATTGTAAAGGATAACTGGAAACCAAACTGTGATTTACGAATAACATTGTTGCTATTGACATGCATTCGAAGACTCTTTTTAATATTTTTTTTTTTTCAAACATTTTGCCTAGGCTTCTTAGTATTCTATTGAAGATGTGGTTCATACAATCTCTAGCCTTAGCTGGAAGTGCAGAGGTGAACATGCTCGTTTAATGATTCAAATAAAGTTACATGACATACACCTACAACTTTATTCACCTTAAGAATTCAACCTCACTTCCTCAACTCAAATTACCAGTAGTTGGAAAGAATAAATATATTCAGTTACGTTAGGTCTTAAGCGTGTCCTATTCTTATCAGTCAAAACATGATGATGTTTCTGAGCACTCCTACGGCTCTGTAACATTGGCTATTGGAATCTTATGTCAAACCTGAGCTTATACTAAAAGCCAGAACTTGTAAGCCAAAGAGCCAGAAAATTAGTTACGTCAAATGTTTGAGCCCTCCTTTACAACATTTCCTATTGTCTTTTCAAGAACATAACGTTCGTATTGATTACGCTTGTGAGTACAAACCATCGACAACAAATCATCAATGTCTTCGTCCGTCCAACAATGCCTTACGACTACAAAATCATCATTAAATTGATCACCACACTAAAGAGAGTTGGCAGCACGCTTCTAATTGCTCACCGGTAAAAAAAAAACAAACCAAACCACTACAGCAACAACAAAAAACCACTATCGTTCTGACGGACACACACCGACTCACTAAACCGTTAATAAACATTCGCAGACACGCGGAACTACCGCTTGCCGAAGCTTACAGCTTACAGCAAATTGACCCAACATCACGTCGAAGATATTTCTTTGTTTTGTACTTCTCCTCCACCGCTCTCGCTTTGCAACCATTATTATCCATTTCCCAGCTACTTTAGTGGAGTTTGTCCAGCAGCCAATAATTTCTCCATTTCCCTGCGGCGCCACGCCGTATTTAATGTGCCGTTTGTTGTTGTTGCTCCTGTGTGTGTAGCTTTTTTTTGCTACTACTGTTGTGCTTACGTCCGCAGCACAGAAACCTCGAATCAGGTGTGAGTAAAGTCGATTGCAAAAAAAAAAACAACTCATACGCGAACCCTCTTCGATGACAACCGGAACGGAATAAGTGCCGAGTGGAAAACAAATCGCAACAACACACACAAAAAACGGTCCCAAAGCAAGAATCGACGACGACAAGCAAGAACTACACTGCAAAGTGCCTGACGACGAACGACGCGATGACAATAATGTTGGACAGGTTCACAGGAGCATCACCGGGAGCCCTCCAAACACACGCTCACGCTGGCGGGCGGGATGCTGAGGATGCTGTGGAAGTAGCAGGATCATAAAAGCCAGCATCGATTTAAAGCATGTTATTAATAGTAACGGTTGTTTCGAGGCCTTCCTTTGCCGGCGGCAAGTCTCTGTCTTTCTTTTCTTTCGCTTCCATCCAATTCCATTTTCCAAGGACAAGGAACAGTGTCTTCCGAACTGTTGCGTCGTCGAGCGCGCTGACTAGCGGTGAGTCTGGAGTGTGTGCGTCTGTCTGCATGGGACTCTCTCGGTCATGATTTGCATAGGTCCGGGGAGATGCTCAGTAGCCCCATCTTGCCTCTAATGACTGGGCAGAATGAAATTACGCATCCCACACGCGAGTGAGTGCACTGCCGTTCGGTCGTTCGTTCTTCGATGGCTGGTGATGCGTCCTGCGTATCATCTCCAGCGTTATTTTCCCAGCACCCAACACAACGGTCCCGATGCGTGTGTCTTCCTTCAAGGTCCTCATCAACTTTAACTTCCCCATACTCCGGGTTCCATCCAGATACTGTTATTGCTGCCATTTGACCACTTCTTCCGGTCATCTCCGTATCGTTTCGAATGATTTTAGTGGCCCATCGTATAGTGACCAGCTTCTGAGTTGAATCTATCCTGCCGCCTCACGACTTTGCTGCAGTCCGATCCCCCATCTTACATTCGATTACTATCTGAGACGCTTGCCTACGATGAGATGAGGATAGCGCTTTCACGGGGGCTTTTTTAATTATTCACCATTTACACCGATCCGATCGGACGGTTCCGAACAGCGTGAGATTGCTTCTTCTGCTTCTGCTCCAACACAACTCCCCACGACTCGCACTACACTACAGAAGCTTTCAGAATTTTTAATGGGAAAAAAGCGCTACCCTTTTTCTCGCACGTGAAGCGCAAGATCGGCGGCCGTTGGGTGTTAAAAGAAAACGGGGGAAAAAGGCGTATTCCTATCTTCCTAACCCGAACCTATCCTTGCGATAAAACCTCGGCAATCGATCTCCACTATCTGCCAGCCGCATCTGCCAGCGGATCGATGTTTTGATGCGTTCCCTGAGTAAGGTGATCGCTTCGGATTTGGATGAGTCATTTCGTATTGTGGACCTGCCCGTCGAACCGAGATTGCTTGCTTGCTTTCCATTAGCGAGCCTCGGAACGGGAGTTTTCCTCATTATCGGGGAGGGTTCGCTCGAAAAAGGAAATAGGATTCTGCCATACTTGAAGTTTTTTAAACCAGTAAGAGGTGTACATACGATTTCCAAAAGTTCACCAATTTCCAGACCCTTTAAATAAATTATTCATAACAAGATATTCAATTTCCTATCAAAAGAATACATTATCGCAGCATTCGTAAAACCGAGTTGACAACAATTGATCGATTGTTCCATCGTTCGCCTTTATTTCTTGGACGCCCACCCACTCAAGGACAAGTTCCCCGCAAGTCTTCGCCCTTGGTACGCTTTTCCCTTTTTACCAAACACCAGCGCCCGTAACCCCGATCGTGGGAAATCGATCCGACCTACCTACACACCGCCGTCTAGGTGCGACTTCCGGGCCCAGAATCACACATCTTCTTAACGGTGGGAACGCAACCTCAGCTACCTTTCCAAACCGGAGGAAGGATGCACCTTTGCATTGATTGCCCTCAAACACACGCTACGAAAAAAAACACATCCAAATACCTTTGATTTTGTGCCCAACTGCAATCACGCATCAGTGCATCTCCTCGGGGTTGGCACAATCATTACGTTACCACCGGCTCCCATCATCCCATCAAGTCCGCCGAGTTCGCATGCGTTGCCCGGAAACGAACAGAAGAAGACGGCACATGACGAAATGTCATCGATTCGTTCGCATCGTTTGTCGCATCGGTCGGTATCGGTTCAGTGCCCGTCAGGTTGTTGTTCGAAAGTATGGTGCCCACGCTGAACAGCTGAAGTTATGGACAAGAAGAAATTGCAGCAGAGCTACAGGCACACTACAATAATGCAGTACAACAGCATGAAAAGATTGTGGATGGCACAATCATGAAGCGTGCGATCCCAGGATCGTTCCTTGGGCCGCACGCTCCGTTTCCACCGTGGAGGAAGCTTTGTGCGCCACACGAACCATGCTTCCGGTCACATTCGTCTTTCGGACCGAAACAGGCGAGAGAATAAAAAAACTTTCACCGAAAAACTGGACATCCGAATTGATAGTGGAAGAAGAATTCTTGGGAACAAAGTTTGGCTGGGAATTAGCGTACCTCGTAATTCTTGGACAGCAAACTGGTTGAAATACTGTTGATACATGCTCTTCTAATTGAATTAAATGAAGAACATTCTAAACTTTACACGGAAACCCCGTTTAAGCCAATAAATCGCACCAAAACGTCGTTAGATGTCAACACCCCTAACCTCAACTCACCTTGAACCACCGAGCGGCACAGTTCAAGACCTTCGCCATCTACTAGACGGACAGTCAACTCAAATCTGATGACCCGTAGCTTCACAGAGAACTCCACCTTGTTTTCCGCAAACCGAGCAGTGCGATGTGGGAAACAAACTTAAAAATATCATCACCCCTCAACCATGCCTTCTTCCCGCAACAGCACACGAGACGGAAGTGAAGAAATTAACCAAGAGAACACCGGTTCATCTGCCAGCCCAACCATGGAGACATTTAAATATGCCATCTATTCCTACGCGCAGCCGTTCTAGTTTCCGCCTAGGGGTCCAGTTTCCCCAGTACAGCGTTCATCTCCACGATCCACGATGAGTGATGACGCTGGGCAGAGCGTACTCGGGGTGTGATGCAATGACAGCTCGAGTCTCTCGTGTAAGAAATTGCCCCCCATTTCGTACCCGGTTGCAAGTGATTTACCAATTACTTGCTCACCAACCGAGTTGGCATTAGTGCGTACGTGCGTGTGTGTGTGTGTGTCTTCCTCATTACACGTTGTTTTGGGTCATCGTCTTCAGTCGCGACTTCAGATGCGGACCGGAAGTGAGCGACTGTGTCATCAGCGAACCGTAACCTGCCGGAAGTACACGCTCAAGAACGTCCAGCCACGCGGTGCCATATGACACTGCTCGGCCGCTTGGACAACCTCAAGTCATCGCCGGGGATCGCCGGTTCTTTCAAATGTCCGCTGTCACGGTAAGAGCACCGTAGCGCAGTAGGAAGCAGAAGAATCACCAGAAGTAACTGAAATTACTTCACGGCTCGGTGCATCTTCAACCGAGTTGTGCTAACTATTGCGCGGTAGGCATAGTAGCATTACCCTCCTTCAGGCTACCTTTCAGGTTGACGGTGAAGAATACGAGTCGTGTTCTCGAATCCCGGAAGCGATTGACTACAGCGTACCGCGACGAGCGCTACGACGGAAATGATGCGCCGCCGGAGAGTGTCTACGAGCTTGAGCTTACCGCTCTCAACCATATCGCTCCGGAGTTCTGGCGTGAAATGTTGTTGTTTTGCCGTATTCACACGGTTTTTTTCTTTTGGGGAGAGGGCGCCCGATATCTTGTCCCAAAGTGAAGATGGACACACACACACACGAAATCACTGTAGCACGTCGCGGTGGTGCGCCATGTCCAGAAGCTAAGACACAAATACGCAAGTGTGTGCACCGCACCGAAACGGTGACTTGCCGTTGTTCTTTCGAACCACCGAAGCAAACTTCCTTCTATTCTATTCGCCGTTCCACTGCAAGGCTTCCCAATGCCGGTGCGACCGTTCCTTCCGGACATCCGATTGTGGCGGTGTGATGTTCCAGTGCGATAACAGGTTCTGCCCGTAAGAATCCCGGCTGCTCATGTCTTCAAGATACGCTCCCTTAAGCGCCGAGCACTACGAGCGTCAAGCAACTATGACAGTTCATTTACATTTGTTTGCATTCCACTCTGTTTAGGGCGAAGAAAAAAAAAAGTTCGGAAGTGTTCCCCTAGGGATTTTCCTCAAGAGACTCGGAACCCCTCGATTATGCTTTGGGTTTTTTGTGTGCAACTTCATACGAAAGAAAGGAAGCAATAACTCACCCCTTCGAAGCGCTGTTCGGAACACTTCCACCAAGATAACATCCGCACATGACCACATAACGACGCCGTGACCGCTCTTCAGACATCCCTCTCTACTCGTGCACAAATTGCATACACAAGGACACGTGTACGGTGGGATTGCACTTGTTTCCGTGGGATAAAGGACGAAAAACGGTTCACTCGCTCACTCGCTACCGCAAGCGAGTACGGCTACTTGAGGGATTATCGTAATTGAACCATGCCTTTCAACGAGCTGTTTTTGTAGCTCGCGGGAAAACCCTTCCACACATGTCAACCCCGGGGACGATCAGGAAAGGATTGACGGCACTTGTTGTTCCCAGATCGGCTGAACCCGGGGAAAATAAAGCACATAAATTGTTATTATTCTCAACCTCAACGCAAGGATGCTTGCCTTCAACTGTCTTGGGAATTCTACCGACAGGTTCACCGTAGGCGGCGAAAATTAAAAAGAATAAGTAAAATACGCACGCTCGCGCCCAACCTTTTGATGGGTGTTGTTGTTTGTTTATGCGACGCGCTACGTACAAACGAATTCAATTACAATTTTGTCTCTACCCGGTGCGTGTCGCGTGTGGTCGCTCGACGACTGGCTGGCGATGAGCCCTCTAAAAATCGGCCACTCGCAATGAAGCACGGTGCACGGTGCAGTGTGCCTTGAAGTTGTGTTATTCTTTCCACAAAAGCGCATGCCGGGAGCGGATACAGAAAACCTCATCAAAAGGAGATGGCAGGAAATGGAAAACACCCTGCCGGGGAAAGGCGGGATTAGTGTGGTATAAACCTCGCTTCAAAGTAATGATTCTCGGGAACAAGATATGTGATTAAAAATTCTATGCTTTAGGTGTATCATAAAAAAGGCGATTAAGATACATCGCATCTTTTGCTGGAGCTCACAGGAAATTACATTTGATTAGTTGTCAGATGTAAATAGGGAAGGGCTAATGTTTCACAAGAGAAATATTCTCAGGACAGATTAGGAGACTATTGAACTTGAAAATTTATAGATTGAAGGGAGAATGTTGCAAACAATTTCTGGAGATAGTCTTGTTGCTCTGTGCCACTCTATTGTATCTTACTCTTTTAATCAAGGACTATTAAAAGAGACTCTCTGCAAGCTGAGGTTTCTTGCAGATGCCGTTCCCAGGATAACCCACCTTTGCTCTCTTATCATTCCATACATTAAGCTACCAGATATCTGCTTTCGAATACTCTCTCCTTGATAAGGCACTACTAATTCGGCTCAATCGTGGCTTCAATTCTAACCTAATCAGTGGAATCCAAGATTCCAAAAGCTATAGCGAGATACTAATAATCATCTACGTCCAGAAGTCCTTAGTTATTGTAGCTGAGCTATACATCTGTATACTAAACAGTTCAAAGATCTCAAAGAATAATTTCAAGATTCGTTTTCGGCTATTAATACGCCCAATGACTGATCTTCATGACCAGATTTAGTAAGATATTCTGGTAGCAAACGATGTTCTAATGAATTTATCCAACGAAGATCCAGGCCATAAGGATATAATGACAATAGTAGTTAGTAAAGATTCTCAAAACATATCTAACTCACCAACAACCAAGAAAACGCTCGTTGGAGTCCAAAGTACATTAGGATATAAATTTGGACCATACTATGAACATGTCTAAACACAACTAAGCCACAATTCTTCACATCTTAATCGTCTTATTATGTGTTTAGCTACCTAATGAATGACCTGTACAACATTTAAGTAGCTCATTATTCATTACGCTCCACATAAAAACACACACTTTTAAACTCCCCATGAAATAAACATGCAAATTAATGGCTGCTTCCCGAATTCATCACAACGCCCAATATTTCATACCCCATCCAGCAGGACGCCATGACTTACTTGGTCGAGGTTGTTCCTCGTTTCTCGAACAAACCATCCCGTTCTCCATCACTCATCCACGCAGAACACGAAAAGCAATTGAGAAAACGATTCGATACGCGAACGGGTTCGAAACAGTCAAGTCCTTCGGCTCAACCTACACCCCATCGTGGCGGGGTTTTCCCATCTGGAAATATGATAAATGTGTCGCATTATTTCATCAATTTGTCATCACCTTCGGTGGGTGGGAAAACCCCGAAGAGAAGGTGTGCTCCAGTAGCATTAGAAACGAATTAAAATTTGACATCCTTTTTCCAACGAAATGAAATGTGGCTTGCTTGGGATTTTTGGATGATGTGGTACGCAATAGCAGGTCCAGAAGAAAAATTCGGAAAATATGGGAAAAACAAGCTTCCTCACTCCTAAATTCCGTGGAACCCCTTTTTTTTTGGCCTCCCTTAGTTAACACTTTTCCGATTTAATGCTGATGATGTTGTTGTTGTCGTCTTCCGCGATGACATTCGGGCGTGACATTTCGGGGTTAAGTTTATTTGACAATTCCCGGTGGCCGGCAGGTCTCGGAATGGAAAACAAATACTAACGTACTACGGCCACGAAAGAGTTAATTTGTGTCCCGTCCCATACGCACAAATAAGGTTGCTTTTATCACGAAAGAAAAGCGCCGCATGCAGACGACCTAAATCAGAGTCGTGCGAACGCGTTCCGATGAACGCCTCATTGATGGACCGTGCTCGCAGGGAAAAACAAGGAAACTGATGAGGAAAAATTTATCACCTTTCGCCGTTGCACTATGCGCTGGCGGTGTTGACGGTTCGATTTTCGTCGCCTTGCATTGCAACGTAACGCTCCACATCCCGAGGGGAATTGCAAACGCACTCAACGCACACACGCTGTCATAAATTTGTTCTCATAATTTGTATCGTAAAACTTCGGGTCCCCTCGGGCTCTGTGAATAGAATAATTAACCAAACTTCTGCGCCCGGAGATAGTGAAGGGGATATCCGCAACCCAAAGCGGGCATTTCTCGCTGTCACACACTCACTTTCTGCGTCACTTTCGGCCTATAATTAGGTGCGACATAAGGGCACACGGCAAGCACGGCAAACAAATCGACCGACAGTATCGCATAAATAACTGAACGGGGGGATGGGGACGCTTCCATTCTCGAGATGTTGTGATTTTGGACAGAAGGCGAAAACTTCCATCCGATCGACGATGTGCCGTGCCAGGTGCGTCACTCACTCCATGAGCCGACCGCTTAGTGACAGCTCACGCGGAACACCATCATCGAACAACAGCATCGTCTAAACCCGTCGGAAGAAAGGAGAACGTTGCAGAATTTATGAGCCACAGCAGAACTCTGGAGAGGTGAAAGAAACAAAAAAAAAGCGTAAGAAATTAGATAATTCTTAAATTCGGTCCCTCCGGAACGTACCAGAACCTGATTTTCGGGTGGATCATCAGACTGCAGCTCGTGTAAAACGTTGCGGAAAGAACGTGACAAAACGGGACGAACGTGAAAATCGCACCATAATGATGTTTGTCACCAGCGCACGGTGGTGGACCATCATAATGGCGCTGCCGTTGTTTGTACCGTGAAACGATCAAAGGTGATCGTAGCACGTGGTGATGATGACGGTGTAACGCCCGTAAAGCCATTAGGAAATGTGTGTCTTTTGATGTTCACATGTTTGTTTCTTGCTGGCTTCAATAGTCTAGTTAGTGGTGGTGTGGATGTGTAGATAATGTTTTGCCCACGGTGATCTGCTGCAAAGAGAACTCAATTAACATAGTTTCTGGTAAGGATTTACGATTAATTCGGGATTAGAACGTTGAGATTGATATGCGTAGGGCAAGAGGCCTTTGGAAACGATCAGTGACGGCGAGATGCAAGAAGATTAGAGCTAACTAGAGCACGAAAGGCGATTGCGTTGGTGCGACCAGGAAATTGGAACAGAATAGTTATGGTCATTTGCTACGAGAGATCTTGACAAATCTCATTTTATTATCAAGGTAGCTATACATTTAGAAGCTTATGTATTCTTGGATCAATTGACTTATCACGATTTGGCATAAGAATGTTACTGTACCAGTTGAAAAGCAACTTATTAATTAGCGGTTGTCGAGACATTAGACATTGTAACATTAGACTTCATATTCCTGCCTTACATTCTCCAAAAATGTAAATGTGTAACGTCAAATCATTCAAGTAAGGGACTCTTCTTTCAATCCAAGTTAATTTTACATGAGGCCTAATCTTCGTGCCTTGGATCGGTCGAGTAACTGAGTGAGAGCTGACTATCCAACTACGTGATGTAAGTAGTAGTCGTAAGATAACCAGCATTACCTAGGAGATCGATCAACCCAGAAGAAGAGGGACCAATGGAAATTATGGTAGATCCGACAAATATCCTGAAAACCATCTGATCATTTTAATGTGGGAGTGTTCTTCTCAACCCAAAAGAAACATATCATGGCGGATGATACAGAAACAATGACTAATGTGCCTCAATAATCCTTTGGGAACTGATGAACTTGCAAAGTATGGATAGCCTAATGTTCCTGCAGCAGATCAAGATAACTAAAATTTGCAGAGAGCTCATATTCTTCAGCCTCAGACATTGCTTCACGTTTATCATATAGACTAGGCCCATCACACCTATCACATTACAGGACATCTGAATATTGATCCTGGTCTGAAATCGCCGAACCCTTTGAGGCAAAATAAAGGGAGGAGGATCCTGAGAATATGTTTCTTGCAATCCTTTCCTGCTACTTAAGTATGGAAGAACAGGATAAGATGAAACAGAATTCTTCTCTGAAATGAAACTTTTTAACTGAGGACCCTCTATATTGGAGACTTTGTATTAAACAACAAAAATAGAGCATCAAAATCACCAATTTACCAGAGAATTTTGAAAGAAACATGGAATAAAACTGCTGTTCAATGTAAGAAGGGTTTTCCAAAGGATCTGCCTTCTCAAACGCCCCACTCCAATAAGGTTAAGTGTTTTAAAAACGTTAACTCTCCGCTTCTAAACAAGCATAGCTTATAATTGCATTTGCGCAGCGCATACAAAACCATCGCGCCAGACCAGCATTAGCATACCACCGGTAAAAGCTACCGCACAATGTAGCGATCAGAATCATGGCCGTTCTTGTCGTACACACCGTGCAGAAATGTATTAGAAATAGACACACTTGCTTCGAAGAAAACCTACCACCTGGGAAGTCCCGCAACCCATCTACAAACTCTCTTCCTCTCTAGGGTACATCTTAATAAATTACCCACGACGGCGATGGCGACCAAGCTTTCTCCCACCTCACTGGCACGTACGACGCATACATTAGCGTGACACCATCGATGCGTTGTCCATCGTGGTCATCAAAAAATTCGTTTCGTTTCCCTTGACGGCGTTTACCGAATGGGGATGAAGGTTCTAACTGCAAAATACCACCGGCTCGAAGGACAGAAGGTTGCCTGTGGTCGTTTCTTCCGCACACACACACCTTTTGACGGCTCGAAAGTCTTGTCAAGTGTAAGATTGTTTTGTTTGTGCGTTTACCGCGGGGGCCTTTGGAGGAATACATAAAATCTACCGGGCCACGTTCCGGGCTCACTTGGACCGTTCAGCCGTGGCAACATCTAATGAAGGGTGTCCCTTGAAGAAGACAACGGGACGCGACGATGGAGGCATCCATCTCACCGTTTGCATATCAATATTGGAATTTGTACATTCAATGACCGGGACTCCGGGAGGGTATAATGACCTATTACGGATGTGTTTGAATGCAATCGCACGAAGAACTTCTTGGAACCCTTTCGCATCACACCGGTGGTACCGCTAATTCTTGAACCACCTTTGCGCGATCGTGCCGAACGTATCAAACAATGTCCCTGTTAGCGATGTCCCGTTCACAATTAGCCGTAGTACTCACTTCCTGGTTGTAGGAGGCCTCTTTCTCGCTCTCCAAAACATTGAAAACCTGAGACTTTAGAACTCTCCACCCAGCCGAGCATTGTTGGGGATGATGCTCGGTAGCATGTGAGGCAAAAAAAAGCTGATACTCCACAGATCCGCAGATTACTATCACAGCCCGACGAACAACAACATACATTTCCATCGGAAATGGCGTCGCGCGCCACAGGAAAGTACACGCGCGAGCAAACGGCATTCGGGACAGTAAACAATAAGGGTCCGATCCGCGGGTATCGATCCTCGATCGATGATCACATCCGTGATTTTGTTCTTTCCACCTATCCCCATGTTACTCACCCATATCTGCGAGTTGGAGTTGAAGTTTCGTAATCCATTTTTTGCGCGAAAACCCAAAACTCTTCGGACCATATAAATCGTGATGCAGTCTCCTTCTTTATTTTTGAGTAAGTTATGAATCTTTTCGGATTCTTGCGCAAGTTGACCTCCTGCGGAGAGGAGATCTGCAGGCTTTCTCCTCACAGCCACCAAGTCGTGCACTCATCTTTCTTCGCTCGGGACACGTCGGGATGAAGTTCTTGAAAGGGAAGAAAACACACACAAAAACAAACAGAAAATCTCGCACAACAATAAACCAGAAGCTCGAAAACGATTACCATCGTCGAGGTGGTTCGTAGGGCCTTTTTTTGGCCCGTGTTCCGTGTGGTGGAGTACAATACAGAAGCCCCGCAGTGACTCGATACCTTTGTGTGTGTGCATATGTTTATATAACCATTTGAGAGTAGTTTTTGTTTTACTTTTTCCAACAACCAAATCTGTTCTAGTTGCCCACCGCTCCGTACCGCGCGTGCCCAGTGTGGACACCATATTTCCATGATGCTTTTGTCTATTCACGTTCAGCTTTCATTGTGCTTTTTTTGGTTTGGTTTTTGCTGTAGATCCTTTGCTCCTGCATTTCCTGGCACCTACCTCCGTTCGACTGGAGTGGGCATTAATATGAGATGTGTATGATTTAAATCTTCCATGTCACATAAAACATGAAACGATTATTCATGTCATGTTCGGTGATTTTTTTTTTTGTATATGTTTTGCGCTCTTTCGATCAAAACTAGCGTGAATGGGGACGATGGGCGGCACGCGGAATTTACACAAAACAAATTTTCCACATCGAATGCGAAAACAATAGAGAGGTTTAGAGAAACGCCGTTGATGGAAAAGCCCGGTTGACATTAAATATTAAAGTGCAACGAACTAATGTTAGCTGCCATCCCCACTGCACCCACTGCATTCACTTTACTTTTTTTCTATTTCTGATTTTGCTTGCTTTTATTTAGTATGTACTGCAATGAATAGCCCGCTGTCAACTGTAACGTCATCCTGTTGCAATTCTGCAAAATGACACCGGAGAGTGCACAATAAAAAAAACAGCAGGACCTCTGATCGAGCTCACTAAAACGGATGGATTTTATTTTGCTTACGGTCGATTTGTGTTTGGGCCGCTTCCTACAGTGGTGTTTATTTTTTAAAGGTTACTCACTCTCGTTCTCTCCCTCCCGTTCTCTAGCACGCTTTGCATTTTTCATGTATTCCGGGTACGGAAACTATGTGATTTTCTAAACAACTCGCGGTTCAGGTCACTGGTAAATTATTGAAATTCGATTCAAGTCAGTCAGGATAAATTATACATCACCATCAAACGCTGGTTCATTGTGGGCTTGTACGATGATAGTACTTATGATGTTAAATGAGATGTATAATTGTGAGTGACGGGACAGTTTTCACGCCTAATATATTATATTGAATAGTAATAATCGTTTCTATTGAGAAACAGCTTTATTAGGATAGCTCAGAGATCACAACGATGATGTCTGCAATACATCCGTAACGCTATACAAGGATCAACATCTCCAATTTCTTGCCAATTTTGACTTTGTATTAAGATTTATTCAGTTAAAAAGCAAAGAATTAACTGCAAAGTAACCCAATTTCATCACGAACAGATATGGATAGTGAATCGATGTCTTGTGATTGGAATCGTAGCATTATTTACACCATTTACAAGAAGGGATCTATGCTTGTTTGCAGTAATTACAAGATCGACTTGCCCCAGACAGAATTCCGAAAATGGAAATCAACCACTGACGTGATCATTTCCATACGACAAATCTTGGAGAAGATGGTTGAGCAGTAGCTACACTCCATCACATCACATCACATGTACGGTTTATAAAAATGAAGATGATCAACCTCAGATACCAGGTGAAGGTAGATGGGAAACTCCCAGATTCCTTTGCTACCACCAAGGGTCTTTGAGGACCATCCTCTAAAAATCAATCCAGATCTTGACATTCGCTGATAGCATAGACATTACTGAATTAAGGCCTCTCCTATGTATCAGACGCTTACCAAAGGATAGAACAGGCGGCACACTATCTCCATTTCGAGAGTAACGAGGCGAAAATCGAATCGATTGTGGCATGTCATGACAAAGGCACCGGACGACCTAGACCGTAAATTCTTTTTTGGACCTTCCACAAGTTCCAGAAGTTCTGTTTCAAAAGAAGATGACAAAAAAAGGTAGCTAAGCCACTGATAAAATGTAGGTATTATAAATTAAGGATGTAATTTCTAATGAATATCACCTTCCCTATATATTCCCAACACCCTGTATAGTAGTGTAGTATGATTAAACCTTAAAGGTAATAAATTATGTAGTATATAAAAGACCTTCACACAAAGAGGCATTGCAAGAGGCGTTCTTATATCACTAATGCAGGTTTAAGCCAGTTCAAATATGGAGTACTTATACTTACAAACTCCTCAACATTAACTAATTGAAGCAAGAAAGTTTCACTCATAGAACATTAGTAAATTAAATGGTTTCTAAACACAAATCCGTATCAAGTTTCGATATAATGTCATTGTAAGCAACAATGCCAACGCGTTAATGCCCTTTGCAGTTCTTTTGACAGATGTTTCTTGTGACAGTTTATGTTGACGCTAAGCTTATTAAGATTCCAGATGCATGCTTAGAAATGACAGTAACTTCTCAAACGTAGATGCTCACAATTTTCCACAGGCATTGAACAGATTCTAATGCGTCAACGAATTTATTTTAGATAAATCACGATTCACGAATCAACGAGTTATTGCAAAATATTGCCAATAAATAAATTAGAATTAACAACCGTTAAATACAAATAAGTTTTAAGGCAACATTTATTTCTTTAAAGTTCCCGTTCTTTACAGCTCGTGCCACAGAAGAAAGCCCCGTAAATGGGACAATTTACCGCATCTAAACAATCCATACGATGATCTTTCGGTTTTCCAGCCTTCTAGCCAACCTCAGCCTACACGTGATGCCTTTGTAAGCATCTTCCAGCTAATCTTCGAACACACAAAGGCTCCACAAGTTCGGGTGGAGCTTGGTGAAGTTTAAGATGTGGAGGTTCAATTTTTCACCGTTTTATCTTCCTTAGCTCGTTCCCAATCACATCACCATCCGGTGAATGCGGAACGAATCCATAAAGCCGATCCGCCATAGGAGTGGAATTGATTTTTCTCTCCTCCCGGTCCTTCTCCTTTACGCCACGCCTCACGCCCCAAGAAGTTATCGAACGCGGATAAAATCCCGGTGCTAATCCATCGAGCATTCCGGCATGGTCGGTGTAGTTGCCATTGGGTTGCCTTAATTTCTCGACCAAACCGTGCGAACGGTGCTTCACACCGCTGCTCCAGAATGTGCCCGAATGTCATAGGGGTAAACCGTGCCCCGTGGTATGACCATGACAGATGGGACTGGACCGAGGCCCAACCGTCCCGAGCCGTCGGGATGATCCGTACGCGCGCAGCAGGTTTCGTAACTCATCTCATTTCCCTTCTGGGAGTCAGTCACTGTTTAGAATCGGCCAGCTTAGAAGGAGGGAGATTTTGGAGCTGGATTTAAATTGCCGCCATTCTGCACGCCTCGTGGCGGAGAAATCAACTCGTGGCGTGTATTAAAACCCTGCCGGGTACAATCCACCGCGGGATTGGGGTTTAGTTGCCCGAGCTAATTAGACATTTCAATCATCCACAAAGCCGAGGGATCACACGCACTCTCTCTCTCGCTCTTCCTTAGACTTGACTAGCATGCTCCAAAATAAAATGAAAAAAAATCCGTTCGCATTTACGCACTCTCAATATCTTCCGCCATTGCGCCAACGATCGTTCGTCGGGACTATTAATACACCTACGGGACTAACGTCCAACAGTTGCAGTAGTTCAACCACCTTCACCAACTTCGACATCGTGGTTTTTGCGTACATCGTGATCTGGTCTTATGATCGGACCAGCATAAAATTTATCTCCCAGAGCTGCCGACTCCGAACATGGTGAGCCAGAACACTCGTGCTGCCACTCTACACGTCCAAGTGTCCACTGCAGATCACTGCACCGCTATGTTACAGTGGCGTTTTCGTGCGCCAATCGAACCCCAAACTCCGCCCAGTCTCATAAATTCAAATCAAAAATCATCATGAAACATAAATTGCAAACAACGCTCGCCCTCCGTCCAACATATCCTCTTCTTTCCTTATCACCAGACCGAGATGCACAACACTTTTTCCAACAAGACACAGAACTCAATCATAAGTATGCTGTTCATCGTACCACCAGCACTGCAACACAACATCACCGTCGGATCTTCCCATCGGGTCGGTGTTCTTTACCGTGTACACCATGTTTTGTTCGCTCGCCACACCACAACTCCCAGCTGGGGCATCATAATCGTCGCGTGGGGCAAATAACTTTCGCTCTCGTACGTACGCGCAAGAAGCGTTTGCAAAATACGCGAATAAACCCGCACCGCTTTAGGGTGAGGCGTTGCCGCATGCAAATAAACACACAACGAGCGGGATGAGCGTGATACATGTGTTCTGTACCGAAAATAAATAAATAAATAACCTCATAATGTGCACGCAAATTGATGATACTGGTTCGAGGCTTAAATGGGCTGCAATTATGCAGTTTGCATGTGAAGTGTCAATTGTTGATTACGTTATGCTTGATGTTTAATATAAAAATAAATGCTACAAATTGAGAGTGTCAAGCGATACACTTCAGTCGTCACAACGTTCATAATTTCTACAGTTTAATAAACTCGCCAATGTGATAACACAATGCTCCCTCATATACGTCATGGGCGAGTATTGTCCTATAAATATATACCGTGATTACATGCCAATCATACCCAGATATTGATCAAGGATCTGCTACCAGTACATCACATTGATGCGTATAGCCCTGCCGTCCGAATAATACCTTACGTTCCTGCATATTAAGCTGTCTGTTGCCGTCTAAATGAATATCTAAGGCTCGTTATCTAAGGCTATCATTTTGTTGTGATTGGCGAAAAGCTCGGAGGACTCCTGAACCACGACAGAAGCCAGTCATCTCAATTCTATTCTAGATTCAAAGATCAGGATCAAGACATAGATCTCCGAGAGACTATGTACATCAGGAATATTAAATTGATAAAATCGTCTACCCAAGTCTGTGTTTGGACTACCTCCATAACTCTCAAATCTGTTTCTCCCTAAATATCTCCTTTAACTCCAAGATTCTATGCAATGGATCCAACAACATTCCTAGAGTCACTATATCAAATACCATGCCCATTATATGTGAAACTCTTCTAACAAGAATACAACCGTCTCAACTTTTAGTCATATATTAAATGTTGTATAATATTTAGCTCGATATTAGAAAGTCCTTTAATTTTTCCAATTCCAAGTTTGACTCACATCATTTCAATAATACGCTTGGAGCTGTATTTGTTTATCTGCTCTTCAATAAACTGTTGTCCAATAATCCACGAAGATTGTTTGGATGACACAATAAATAAAATGCTACGGGTCCTGCGCATCACTCATATCCTCCCCTCTTAACAGTTCGCGCTCACTCGAAACTGCAACAAAATATCATGCCACAATTTACATCACAGCAAGCACGCGACTTCCCTGCCGATGCCACAGAACTCGGCTCACATGGAAGTCACATGGAAGTCCAGTCCGAGGACTCCAACGAAAGAAACCACGTCCAACATCACGATCCCTCGGGATTTGGATCCCAGAAACGACGACCCCATAATCGACGCACACCCATCGGAATCATCCCCGGTGGTGTGAGGGGACTTGAATCGTTTCGATACGTACACTATCAAGATGAGATCTATCTTCATTCGGTTTAATTTGAATCAATTTAAATCGCAGATAAGCCCCGGCCCGGTTGGATCACCAGTGGATCAGCCGCGCGCGCACACACTCAAACGCTTCGCCGGTTTCGTTTTGCGTATGAGAATTCCATTCCATAATCATATCGGATGCGCGGCCAAGTTGCATCCGTAACGTGCATCGTGGGGTTATACTGATTTTTTTTTTCACTTCTGTAGCCGAGCATCACACTTTGTTCGAATTGTCCCATTTTGTTCCCATCGGCGCGCGTTGCGTGGAATTCTCAGCCGGGTGTCGACGCGTGCTTATTTGCATCTTGCCGCGGAAATGATGCAAATTCCTAATGCGTCACGCGGAACAGCCGCGGGCGTATGAAAATGGGTGGGAAAATTGTGAACCGACCGACCCCCGCGCTCCACGAGGAAGTGGAGTCGCCCAGGTGGGAAATGTGATTTCTGATTCGTCTTTTTTTTTGTTTTTTGTTAATGATCTGGTGCTGGAAATGTAGATCAGGATCGGTAGATTGAGATGAATAGAGAGAATGATCAATTAAGGTACGATTTCCTGCCGTATCAAATGTTGTACAAAGTAAAAAAAGATTTATAACTGTTATACAACAGTAGTATTATTGAAACCAAGAAAAATCCGAAAAAACACAATTTTAAAGCAATTTTAACAGAAGAATAGGCATTTTCATGATGCTCACCATTGCCGGGTTCTTTAAAAATACGTGAAAAAGCGACTTGTTAATCGTTATCTCTTTCAGCACACTGAAGGTCACAACTGCAACTGCAGGAGAACTGTTTGTTTACATTTTGATCTGTCAAAATATTACAGTGGCTGGAAGATTCCAAGTATTTTTTTTTTTTTCGGACACTCTGATACTCAGAATTCACTTGTTATAATTGTAATACATGCTCTGGAATACAGCCAAACAGGATTTACACAAAAACAAATTCTAAATACACTATTTAAAATCATTTTATCTACTCAAGAAAATCGGATCAATTTTCAAATTGACATGAAATTTCAATACTTAAATCGACCCTCTGACATTCACGATTTTCTGTTGCAAACAAGTAAATATGTGCAAGAAATGATGACGTTTAACGGAAAAAACAATAAAATTATTACAAAGACATTTTTTGTACTCAACAAACTATTTGAAATGTTTCGGCCCATAGTCCTATGACCAGAAAAATAACTTTGATCAATTACTGGCATTTGCTATTCTACCACAAGAATAGTGGTTTTACTTAGTGACTCTACGCCATTTTAAATGTCAATTTGACATTTGACAGATGACAGAAGAATCGTACTTTATGCTAGTCAACCACAAATATCAAAACAGAACCTATCTGTGTACTCTTGTACAACGTGTTGACCAATTTGTATTGAAAAATGTTAGGATTTTACTTCAAAATAGATAAACATTAAACTTACAACAATAAAAATCATTAGCAAACATTCTAAAACTGCGTATTTTCCGATTTTTGTTTGCACAATCAAACCGATTCTACCCATACGCGCCTAGTTTCATTATGGTTTACAGTATTCAAATAAAATATTTTCCAAACCAAACAGGAAAAGGAGCTCCATTTTTTTTACCAGCAGCTTCTCACTAACAAGCAAACAACAGACCACCTCCACACAACGATGGAAATATTCAAAATGCGAAACATAACAAATATTTTCTCCACTATGGAAAAGCCCAAACACCGTTGTATAGAATCGATTGCGAACCCAAATCCAATAGCTTCGTGCTGGTACTTCCTACAGCCGAGCAACAGTAGGGAAATCCGTCGAAATGAAAGAAAAAATATCTCTCTGAAAATATCAATTTTCCTGCACCATTCGCACACATACACACACACGTAAAAGCGTTGCTTTTATGTGTTTGTATGCGAAGGGGATGTATTTAAGGGAAAGGATGGTACTATCCCTAACGGAAGCACAAATTCCAACGAATACAAGTGAATTTTCCATGCAATTTCCGATTCTTTACTCCGCTTTTCATCTCGCCACTATCTGCGCGTATCGCCGACACCGTCTATCGGCCAAACCAAAAGCCTAAAAATCGTGAAACATATTCGACCGTTGAATATCGAAACGAACATTAACTGACGAACAGAAAAAAAAATGAACGACAACCGCTCACACAATACATCGTACGCAAAACTTTAGCAAACTATCAGATGTTCGTTTCGGTAGGGGTTTTTTTGCTTTTTCGTTTACTACTTTTCACATTGCCGGCTGATTTCGCTATCAGAACATAAGGGCTCGTGTGGGTGTGTGTGTGTGTGTGTGTAAAAACAGGGAGAGATAAAATTTTGCAACAAAATACCAAACATCCAACATAGCCGACTTTTCTGCTGACGATCGTAACGCGCGCGCGCTCATCACAGCCAAACGCCACGAATTGTTTACAGGAATTTAACGAACTCGGAAACACACATGCACGTGTTGGAAAATGTATTTACTGCAAGGGTAAGAGAAGGATGCGTCAAAACCGGGCAGCAGAACCTGTTCCTTCCGTTGTTAATAAATTAAACCCAGCAAGATTTTTTTTTTTTTGGTATGTGTTTTGACCATTTTTTGTCGTCCTTTTCCCATGGTTCAATACAAATTTGTGTGAATATTGTTTAGAGCGGATAACAGGCAAAAAACGTCGATATGTGCACTAACATATTTACGGACTGAATCGACATTGTTGTTTGTAATAGGTTACTAGATCTATTAGTAGTGCATAGGAGAGTCGTTCCCAACGGATAACCGTGCTCGATACGACAAAACAAGCTAATAAACAAGCTAATGCTATGTGGATTGCATAACATTGGGGGTTTTGATTCTAAAATCCAATATTTTGACTGCGTTAGAATAAACCTTTGCTTTAATTGAGTGGCTTTTAGTATACGACGCTTCGATTTATGCAATGCGCATTACAGCATTACCTTATTACAGTGTTTTCCGCACAGAAAACCTTAACCAGGGTCACTTCCATATTGCTTTGAATAGAAAATAGAATTTTAGTTTCCGCACGATACACTATCAAGCCAACAACACACACATAGACACACAATTATTGCACGAAAAAACGCTACGGACACTCA
Source organism: Anopheles maculatus (assembly GCA_002091835.1). Taxonomy (NCBI): domain Eukaryota; kingdom Metazoa; phylum Arthropoda; class Insecta; order Diptera; family Culicidae; genus Anopheles; species Anopheles maculatus. Next base: position 28,098 of record KZ061541.1, on the reverse strand, counting down.
ATTTCGCGCGCGTAATCAATTCCCCACGAAAAACAATGCCCGTACGCCGAACGGTATCCAGGATTGGGAAAACATGTCAACATGCATGTGTGAGAGATTCGCTTGGCTTGGCTACTGCTGCATCGGCTGTTGTTGTTGTTGTTCTAGTGCTATGTTTAACTTGCCCAACCAAAAATCGACCTAGCAAAGGGTTGTGTTTGTTGTGACTTCAGCAACGGAGGAAGCGAAAATTAACAACCAACAAAAAAAGAATCCATAAACACAAAGCCATCATCCCCGGGACGAAATAGTTATAAACAGTTTTTAAGCACAACTTTTGACCAGAGCTGCAGGTTTAATAGTTGCACTATTTGCTTTTTTTTTCTATTTTCGTCCGGTTCAGATCACTATCTAACGCTATCTCTGCTAGCGCAAAATGCCTGATAAAGTTGTGGTGGGTGAGGAATAAAATGGGGACGGACGCAACGCAATGTGAAGTTTTTGGTTATTTTAGGATGCGAAGGCATACAGCAGTTTTTTACCACTTTTCAGCATACACTGCATCGACAAGCGCATCCACATAGACACACGTGCCCGTCGTCTATCATATTTTTCTGATAGGTCCTCACGCCAAACTGGACCTACCCTTTGCCACTGCAACAGTGCGCTCGATAAAACATTGTCACGGATCGGACAGTTTCCGTGTCGATCATCCACAATCTATCCTTCCTTCCTTCCTGTCAAAGCCTAGCTGGGGTGGGAATTTGCTGCAACATCGTGGAGGACTGCTCATCCCGCGCCGGAGGTTGGTGGTTGTGTATTGAGGTATTATAAAACATATTTTCATGTTCTAGCAACTATGTTGGGCAACTACCTGTTTTTGGCGTTGTTTTTTTTTTTTGCTCCCAGCTGTAGTGTTTCGTTGCGTTCTGTGCTTTGGATCGAGAATTGATTTGGTATTTGTTCTGGGAACATGGGGCTTTTGTGTTAGGCTGAATGTAAACGGGGGAAATTGTTGTAAAAGTATGATTTGTTGTATTGATTATTAATGAGATTACATTGTTTTCTAACATATATGTAGTATGAACGGGGATTAGAGACAAAGTATTGAAATTTAGCAATACATATACTTTGCTTTGACCTATCTGTTGTATGGCATTATCTTTCTGCAAGAACTAAGAAGAATAAATTAGGTCTGAGTATTACAGTACGTTAATCAGCGAGTTATTTCAGTCACTCATCAGGAAGCTGTGGTTATCCGGACACTTAATCAATGATGTTTCGGTTCATCCGTGGAACAGATAGGATCACACAGTTTAGAAAAATCCGGATTATCCGGGTTACTCCAAAAACCAAGAGATTCATTTTACTAGAATGTATGCTAGATAAGCTTGATAAAATATTTAGTTATGTTATAACATTTTTCACCAAACAAGAGTTATTTTTATAATTTAGTATACTGGAAGAATACTATCGATTAATCGAAACCTGATTGATATATGAAGTTAAAATTATAACTCGTTTATTCGGGCACTCATCTTACCACGTATCGGTTCCATCCGTGCACATTTTAAAAGATAGTTGATGACCCTGTCAAACCTACAAATAAATAATCAAATGATCTAGGTTCCTAAAACAACTGGTCTTTGGTAAGACTTCACGAGGATATTAGTTGCTACTGCAATCCTCTAGATGTCAAATAGACCGAATGAATGTTTACAATCTGTAGATTAAATGGTTCAGCTTTTAAAACATATAGTTTTTTCATCAAAAACTGCTCACTACATTTAAATTTACTTCATCTAACTAACTGGACCGTCCGGTCTGATGAAGCCATACTTTCATGTGACAGGAATCGTATCTCGTCCTACTGATCATCCATGAACGGGTGAAAGCAAGGCAAGAAATACATAAATAACAGACCTTTACTGTTCAAAGTTGTAGTGTCTCGGATAAAGTGATTAGAAGAAGTAGAAAAATCTTATTAACTTAAGAAACTTTACACAATAACCAAAACAGAATAAATATAACAATGTACAATAAATGAAGGCAAACAGGGATGATACTAGCTACATGCTCTGTTTGTCGTAATGTTTTTTGTTAAATATATTTAAATTTAGTCAAGAAATCTAGCAATAACAGGCCGATACTTCTGGAGGTTGTAATGCCTAAGAAAAAGCAGAATTTCGTTTATCCGGGCACTCATAAATCGGTTTATCCGTGGACCTTCAAATTGACAGCTATCACTATGTAAACTATAACACGTTACCAAGCAAGCAAACAGGTAAATCCTTTCTAGTGATGAGTCGTGTAGCACTGTGGCACCACAGTTACACAGCACAGTAAAATGTGGTACCACACTTGCACAGCTGATATAATTGTGGTACCACACTAAAATGTCACATCTCATCAATGCAACATAAACGAATGAAGTCGCAAGAATTCAAATCTCTTTATAAAACACATTTTTGTATCATCGCACTGTGTTGGGCACAGTAACTGTGGTACCACAGTGTTTGTGGTACCACAATTATTGTGCAGTTGACATGCGACAGCACACTTTTTGTATCATCGCACTGTGTTGGGCACAGTAACTGTGGTACCAGAGTGTTTGTGGTACCACAATTACTGTGCAGTTGACATGCGACTACACACTTTTTGTATCATCGCACTGTGTTGGGCACAGTAACTGTGGTACCACAGTGTTTGTGGTACCACAATTACTGTGCAGGACACAATTATTATACGCCTGCACACTATTTGTATCATCGCACTGTGTTGAGCACAGTCACTGTGGTACCACAGTCACAGTGGTAGCACAGTGCTACTGTGTCATCGCACAGCTACTAGGCACAGCAACTGTGGTACCACAGTGTCTGTGTCACCACACATTTACTGTGTCCTTTCACAGCTACTGGGCACAGGATTGATGTTGCATGGAAGCGATTTGACATTTTAGTGTGGTACCACAGTAACACAGCACAGTAGACTGTGTGTGGTACCACAGCACAACACAGCCAAAAGTGTCACTTGACACAACACTAATCCTTTCCTACGAGCCCTCTAAACCGCTGCTAAACAGAAGATTTTTGAAAGTATTTATATTGGAACTGTCAAAAACCTTCTTTTAAGTATTGGTTTTTATAGCTCAATACGATCGTCCTGTTTGCTCTGGTCAAAATATTCCATTCACAGCCAAACCAGTGCGTTCAGTTTGTACACAAAAAGAATGGCTTTTTAATAATTCTTCTATTACAAACCATCATTCCCGGGTCTTTGTGATGTCAAAAGTTATTGTTTCACAAAATTGATGAACTTCTGGTATCGAACTTCCGTAAACTGTTGCCATCATTCCCGGTTACAAAATGACAAAATGACTGTAGCAATTGCGACCAGATCAATGCTGTAAGCTCACATTATACACTTCTCCTTGACTTTCATCAACTGAAATGAAAAAAATATGGTCTATCCGTGTTACTCACACAGACTTGACGCGAATTCTGTCAGGTCTCGAACGTCTGATAAAGTGTGCATGTCACTGCTTGACATTCAAACACATGATTGCTCAATTCAAAGCAGCAATTAAGCTGGATCGAATACATTTTACATTACCATTTAAAACTTCAACTCTCGATCACACTAAACACGAATCACTTCATCCTCAGATTGCTCCTCGCTGTCTCTTTTCACTGCTAAACGTTTCCGATAGCCAACAGTCAAATATGCAAAAATTCGATTCGACAACAAAAAAAGAACCACCAACACATTGCCAATCGTACAATACACACACGCACTAATAGCTAAGGCAATAGGAATCCCAAATCAAAATGTCATCCCGAAAGGATTCGAAACGCCACAACAACAACAAAAAAGCGCATCAAAACACACACACCTGTTTAATCTACAGGAATCACAGAACAGAAAGATAACAAAAAAAGAACACCCGCACGGAACGGAAAGTAACGCTCGCGAAAAGCACACTGTCAACATGAGCGCAACCGTCGAGAGGATACAGACGAAAAACTGCGGATGCGAATTTATTGCACCCGGCCCGATAGCCATCATCCGTTCTGGGCTGTTTGCCGAATATGTATGCGCTCGCCGGTCGCCGGAGATGATGGTGAAAATGCGCAAATGAAATCACACGGAACGGAAGTGCATACTGCTGCCCCGGTAGCAGCAGCACGCCACGGAAAGGGAAATATTGTGCTACTACTAAACAAAATAATGTGCAGCACGGGAGAACAAAAAAAAACGCACTCACACACTGGCCGTGTCACTCAATGGTACGCAGAATAAAATAGCTCTGCATAGTTGGGTCATAAAAAACAAAATAACTCGTCGCATTTTCACCGAAAAACGGAGAAACGGAATTGGGGGCAACGCAATTGGGGGGAAGCTGTGAGCCTGTGTCCTTTTTTTTATTTGACGCAGACAACCATTAACATTGGTGAAAATGGCCGAACGAAAATGGCACACATCCTGTCCACACATGCAGCACGAGAGAGAACGAGGCTCCCTCGGGTGCTAATTTTCAATATTTTGGGCAGGATGATTTTTAAAGGCGGACTGGCGGACATACCAGATTGCACTTTGTTATTATTCATTCCAGCGTTTTGCAAGCGAGACGCTTCCTGTGTCACGCGGAAACGGAAAAAGGAAGTTAAAATTTGCGCCATCCCGAAAAGTCCCTGTCTCTGTAGTTTTTTTTGTGTCGCCTTTTGCGAAATTGCATCGCGCACTACGGTGCGGAAAAATGGTACACGATGCATTCAAAATAATGCGACAGCAACAACACCCAAAAAAAAAAAGAGGCGAGCCAATTTTTTATCAACCTTTCACCTCTGTTTTTGCGTCGATCACCTGAAGGTTCGGTACAGTGCTTGCTGTTGTTGTAGCATCACCACCACAGCTGTCCATGGAAAACGTTGAACAACAGTCACAGTTCTATACTTTTTTTTGGGAAAACCGGAACCGCTTTTCTCCTTCCAACCGTTGGCAATCGGTGGAAAGCAGCGAAAACGGATGCAGTGCAACCATCCACCGTGCGCCATGTGGACATCCCGGGTGTCTGGTGCCTTTGGGATAAGGCTACGTGAACGTGAACCATGTTCCGGTAGGACGATTTTGGTTCACTTCCTGTTCATGTTTCCGCAACCTCAGCTTTCGGTGCTACGGTTGACCGGTTCAATGGAAAAAAAAGTCACGGAGCAGGATACTAGAAAGAGAGAGAGAAATTACAAAAAAAAACGCTCTCGGTTGAATTTTCGGTTTGGGGGCATGCGTTTTTCAGGGGTAGATAATTGGACATGTAAAACGAAATTTAATTTCATTATTCAAACTGTTGAGCATCGTACCGGAGATTCGTTGTGCATGCTGTAGCGCGGTGGAACTTGTTCTTCATTTACATGGCTTTTTTAATGTGGAATTCAACAATTTCAATTTCAAATCAATAATTGTTTCGTATTCAAACTCTATCGAAAGCATAGCCTGTGTCTTGCTTAAATCACATGAAAATTCTCTAACGAGTGGTTTAGGATCTCTTGGACGAAGGATCTCGTATAATAATAATGAAACATCTCCAATACGTTAGGACTCTCTCCATGAAAAGTTTTCATCGATTAGATTCGGGAGTTCAGAATTCATTCGCGTAGAGTAATGACTTGATTCCGGATGTTTGCAAAACATTCTATTAGCTAAAAACTACTTTGGATAATGTGTTAAATTAAGATAACGTTTAAACACTGAGAGCAAGTTAAGATATGAACACAAACGAGAGCAAGGACTCACGGATCTGATACTGGATCGTAGCAAGGTGCCAAAATGAGGGATCAAAAGTGCCAAAATGAGAGCGGACGAACGAACCTCTACGTCAAGCCACTTCCTGTCTTGGAACATTCTCACCTGTACGAGCAGAGAGCAGGTGACCCTTCAAGTCAAGTCAAGAACAGAATTGGCGAGTCGATCGATAGTTAATACGCCCCACTATTTAGGATCTCTACATGTTAGAGGTACGCTATCGGAAGCGTCGGACCGAGGTCGCCCACAAGAAACGTAAAGCAAACCTCAAGAACTTTCCTGGTGCGTCAACGATAGCTATAGATTACACTACTCTTGTCTACTCAGAGCTAATTCGGACGTCTGTAGATTGCAACTTCGTGATTTGAACTACTCTGCCAGGTCATCTTTGTGGCTTTTTCATCTGTTCGGACCAAGGAGTGACCAGCGACCGCTGTAATGGAAGTTCTCAAGGAATATAGAGCAAATCTTGAGAACTATCGCTGGATTTATTCCAGATGCGCAAGGAATTGAGCAGCTGTAGACCACCACATTACTTTTGACTACACTGAGTTATTTAAGAAGTCTTTGGACTGGAACTACTTGTTCTGCGAGGACCTCCATGCGATTTCTTCCTTCTGACCACACCGAGGAGCACGCATCGACTGCTATAATACCTGGGAGCCCTCGACGAAGTAATTTCCAAAATCTGAACTACTCTACTACATCCTCCGTACGACTTCTTTCTTTAGACCGAGGAGTGAGCGCTGTAATGCATGGGAGCCCTCAAGAAATGTAGAGCAAACCTCGAGAATTGTCCTTATGCGCCAACGCTCGTGCAGATGTAGGCCAGCACAGTACTATTGATTACTCAAAGCTAATTCGGAATTATCTGGACTGCGACTATCTGGTCGAAACTACTCTGCTTACGATTTCTTGTGATAGTGGGTATCATTTTTCGGAAGTCGATTGCGATTCGAGGAATGCGAAGTTTGTCAGTTATCAAATGAATTTATTTGAGGTGAGGTTTAATGAGGCTGAGAGATTTTCCACAACTCTAATTACTAGCGCAGATTTGCAGATCTCTCTAAAAATTCGTGTTTTCGATGGACATAAGCTGACGCTTCCGGGCAAAAAGACGAGCTAGCAAGGGAAACTCCCATTCCCACAACCTTCCCTTCGCTCGATCATATTCCTGTCGGCCTATTTTCCGTTCCACATTTATTAATCCCTGCAACCCGAACGTACAGACGCGGGATGATGATTTTTTGTTTTTCATCCCCACTTTACCATGCACAATCCACTTTCCATACATTTGTTTCGGAATGTTGAATGGTATAGTTTGATTTCGCTTATGCCCCGTAACCTCCCACTCTCTCTCCTTTTCACCCTCCTCTTTTCCCTCAATATATGCGTACAGTTTTCGACATCCTCTGCCGGATTTTTCATCACTTTTCATCGCCGATGCTGAAATCCGTTCCGTCCGTCCGGAAAACGAACCACTGCTTTTGCGATCCTTTTTTTTCTTTTGCTTTCACTTCCGCAAACGATTTTCCACAAAACCTTTGGTTCCATTCCCATGGCTTACGTTCCATTTTCCCGGCATTGACTTCCGGTCGACCTGCTCGGCAGGATTCAGGATCCGTGTGCCGGCGCTTCGGAGAAACTGACTTCCGTTTAGCTTTGCTTCGTTCTGTGTGTATGAATACGTGTGTGTGTGTGTTATCCTCACTTCAACCACTACCATAATCCTTCCCACTCAAACCCCACTATCACCCCATCCAAATGCTTGCGAAATCCAACCAAGAGAAAATGTACTTTTTCACTGTTAACACATCCGGAGTTTTATGATTTTTTCCCCAGTTTCGCAGTCAGATTTTCCCTCTTTCCACTTGTTCATCCTTCCACTTCCCATCCCCCAAGAGGCGCACAAAAAGGAAGAACGTGGATTTTGCGAAAAAGGAAATTAGAAACCCGCTTCAAAGTCCCCGCTACTTGCACTCTCTTTCGCTACTCGGTTCTTCCGCAACGCCGCCAGTCGTTTTCCAATGGCGCATGTTTTCCGTCCCGGCGTCCGGACACCGCTTTTCCGGAAGTGAAGACGGGCTAAAGGATACCGCTGCCTGCACGCCCTTAGCATCCCCTTTCCATGGTGCCGGGAACCAGCACCGAACCGGATGCAGACTTCCTTTTCTGGTGGAGAAAAAAAAATCCCCAGACTAGAGAACACTTTTCCCCAGCGTTGGAGCAATCCGCAGCAATCCATGGAAAATGTGGGATGGGAGGTGGGTAGAAAAAAGAATGGTTTTCTCCTCGTGTTCTTCCGGTTCACATCCTTCTTGGAAGGATGGAGAGCCCGTGACACACCGAGACACACCGAGGGGAAGAAATCGCAACGGATGGAAAAATCCACGCCACCGTACAGGATCGCGTTTGTTTGGAGCCGAAGCCGAGCGAGGATGTTTCAGTGTTGCCCGTTCCGTCACTTCCTGCACCGCGCACCGTCTGCGTTGCGATGGTCTGTGTTGAGCAGCTCCCGGTACTTAACAGGAAACAGCAACGACGAACACGGATAGAGCTGCCATGCTCGACGAAGGCGGAAGTGTTATCCTTCCGACCGCGCGTTCCTAACGCTTCACAATCGTTGAGGTCAGCACGGAGTACTGCGGATGCTTAAAACTTTCAACCTTTTCCATCTCTCCATGACTTCCCCCGTCCAAAGGATGAAGCTTCCCGGATATCGCTTTACCTTCTTTTTGCTTCGTTTCTAACATCCTCCATTAATGTCTTTTCATAGCCTTTCCCATCTATGCATGGCAAAACGCTCGTCCGGAGATGAAAATGAAGTGTCTTTCCCCCAAAAAAACCGGTCACTCCAGTCAAAAGTGCCCCCGAGCGATAGTATACCTCCATCAACTATCCGATCAACCTCAGTTAACCGATGGAAAAAAAACCGAAACGTCCGCAAGGACACAAGGACGCTTGGTGAAGGCAAGTGATTGCCTTTTGCGATGTCCCGAAGCTTCGCACAATGACTTCCGGTGGATACTTTTTTGCAAAACAAAAATTTTGAGGATAGGGAACACAGTACGTTCTGTAGAAGGGCAGAGCAGTAAAGCACTTCCGGTTCGGACGGTTCGGAAGTGTAGACAGGATAGGCAGAAACAATTCCAATGACCTTCCCGCAACGCTCAAATCGCCGTTAGCAATTTTTGGAATATAATTTAGTTACCATCTCAGGAGATCCCCAAGTTGGGCAGGAACTGCCTGAAGGGATAATGTCCGAATCTGGAAAAAAGATGGAGACTTAGGAGATATTAGCATGAAACGCACGGACAATCGGTTATGTACTATTCGCTGTAAGCCAATCTTTCCAACAAAAAAAGGACACGCACCGGAAGTTGACCTCTCAACGAGATGAGTTCTGCTCCAGGATCGGGCATGCCGTATCTGTTGTCAGTTGCGAAGATTGCTGGGGGTTATACTTTAACTGCTGCAAGCTCTGAGCACATCTGGTCTATAAAAATATTGATTGAGAATGAATATTAAGAGTTAAATAAGTAACCAAATACGTTGACAGGTGTGCACGAGCAATTCCAAAATTTTAGTACAGTACGAACACTTGGACGAGTGTAGAATACACAGGTTCCAATAGGCACTATTCGAGATGTTTGCTAAGTATTTGAGCATTGAGCCTTTCCTTTTACGAATAAAATTTATTCTGGCTGCTAGTAGACTGTCAAGAGCTGTCATTTTTGACAGCTGTCACTATATTATCTCTTAACTTATTATATTCCAGCTTGTATGAGAGAACATTTCCTTTATCTTAAAATTAAAAAAAACTTGCTCTCTTCAAACTTCCATTAATTGACCTTTTGAAGGAAGTTCTTCGCATTTTTTTGAAAAAAACAGTACATCTTTGCACTGCGAAAGATAGTATCGAAAGGACGGCTCTATTCAAACAACCGGCGAACAGGATGTTAACATCCTGTCAGCCATCTACTGATCACCAAACCCATCGCTCTATGTCTCAAGCTTTCCAACCCTTTTTGCAAATTTCCGTACCCCCTGCCCTCCTCTGCACCTCTTCCACTCTTTTCATCCACTCACTCACTCACGATATCGTCCCTGTACGTACATGAACGTACGAGCCGGACCGGAAGACCATCAAACACCCTCCGCTTTGGCCACCGTTCGACGTCTACACGGATACCCTCAAGTCACCCACCTAAGCGAACATTTTATTTCCACTTACTTCCGCTTCCGGTGCGAAAGCTTTCGGGAGCATTTGGGAAAATGGACCCCAACGAATGAACCAACCCACCAGGACAGAGGACTGCTGTTTGCGAGCCGGGAAAAAGGATGCTAATAATGGGTGTGTACGCGAGCAGAGCGAGTGTTGTTTGCTCTTTCCGTTGCCATGCTTTGCCATTCTCCCCACATGTCCTCCCGGCATTTGTCTTTTCCCTGGGAAAAAACGGAAGCGACCGTCACTGGAGTTTAGTGGTGGAAAAAAGGACGCTCAGAGTCTGGGTAGGTTCATTGCTGGCCAATCGCCTTTCTCGACTCCGAAAATGCGAAAACCCAAAGCGGACGACCATTTCTGACTCGACTACCATTTCCTGGCGCAAAGGTTTCTTCCTCTCCATTACGCTTTCTGCTTTTCACATCGTGGCATCCTGTTGCACCGAGTTCGCTGTCGCTAGTGCGCTCCCGTACTCCGGGCCGGTGGGGAGCCTTGTTGTCAAGTCGTTCCAGACACGGGACACAAAATCCATCGTTTTCTGTCGGCATACTTCCGGGATGTGTGTTCCGCTTCGGTCCTGCTGCTCCAACAGCCCTAACCGACGACGAATCCCATTTTGCCCAGTACGGGGACGCTTTTCGCAACACAGTGAGCACAGTTTATAAGGACATCATCCGACGTCCACTGACTTTTGAGCGCCACTCGACGAGTCGGCTGTTGTGGTAGTTTTTTTTTTTCTCTGGACTCTGGACAATCTCCCCCTGTTCCCAAGTACAGACGTCTTAAGGACGTCTATCGTCCGTTGCTGGTGCTTCCTGTTGCCCTTTTTACGCTTCCGCAGCGACTTCGTCGCCCAGCCATCGTCTCCCGAACTTCCGGTGGTCTTCAGATACGGCAAAAGCCGAGACTTTTCAGCAAAAATCTCATCATCATTGCCGACGTAGCCGTCGTCATCGTTGTCTGACTACCCAGGAGTGGAGGACATCCTTTTTACGACGTTCATCTTCCCTCGCACATCAGCGACCGGATATTCCTCCCGGCCTTTCGTCCGCGTTAGGGTCACCGGGACCTCGAAGATAGAATGGCTCTCCGTTTCGGTGAAGTTGCGTGCATTTTGAAGAATCCGTTCCGATCGCAGCACCATCTACTGAATCCATTTCCGGATTTGCTCGTGACTCTCCCCGAAAATGCTTCGATTACTGAATTTCATTCTCGGATCTCGGTTAGCACACACGGAAACGGACTCCCATGGCCTCAAGCCATGCTCCTTCTGCCTACTTGAGGTTGTGTTTTGTGGGAGGAATTGCTGACCCCATCTTGCTAGACTCCACTCCAGGTCTCGAAGCGTATCCACAATAGGAAATTAAAATCAGCATTGACCAAGGCCGGCCGGTCTGCCTGTTTCTGTGGGACGTGGAGGTACCGGACATGAAGTCAATGTAGCAACCCATTCTCTCTCTCTCTCTCTCCCATAAGTGGACGACGAATCCTTGGATGGCTCGGGAACACGCAATCCGAAGCGTAGATATTGCGAAACGATTCGACCAGATTCGGGGCCGTTGTCGTGGTCGTTGGTTTCGGGTTCGCATCATCATCACCATCGTCAAGTCGTTTTACCGACTACGGTTGCGAATACAGGCAACTGTGCTCGCCGAGAAGGTATATAATCATTTCCGGTAAAACCGGTACTCATGCGAAATGAAGTTTTTCTCTCTCATCTCTTGGCAAAAAAAGGGCCTCGAACGTTTCCTTTCCGTGCCATGCGAAACCGTCCCGCAGCGTGGTCTGGCGGGACGTAGGACGACGTCCTACGTACGAAGTACACACCATGGCGCCCAGGTCCGATGGGAGACGTCAGATAGTGCGTTACGTTTCTTTTTGGCTTACTGTTTCCGACGTCGGGACAGGGTGATTCAGTGCGGCAAGTCAACTTCAATTGCTGTAGCAACGTTGAGAGTTATTGTGTATCTAGAAGACACACAAAACGATTTTATAAATTTTAATCCAACTTTTTATAAAAAGACGATGTCTCACGAAGTGAGTCACCCTGTACAGCCGACCGGATGTTGAACGTCTATTCACTGCGAGCAGTTCTCGCCCTGTCTACCAAAGCGACCAGAAAACGCCTTTTCTGAAAACTCGTTAAACTCGTTTCCGGAAACTGTTTACCGGAGATGACGTACGAAACAATCAACCCCTAATCGAGCTTAGCAGCACAAAACCGGAAATGACTTCCCTGGCCCGGGCTCATAAATGATGACTTTGAGCACATCATCGCCGGGCCGTGCCAGTGTTCCGAGCATTTTCGGAGGGTGGGTGGCAGTGGGTAAACGAGACTCCTTCAATGCCTTGGTGGACCGGAACCGGAAAGTTCCCGGACTCCCGGACTACTCCTCCGCTCGCTCACCATCATGGGGAAGTCATGCGAAATTGCGGAAGTCCCGAGACTATCTAACGCATGTATCGGTTTGGACTGTAGCGATACTGCGGATGGATGCTGGTGCTTTAATGGAAGGTTCTTTCGTGGTTGCCGTTTTGCGGGTGACGACGTTCTGCTTCTTTATCGCGTGTGGAGCGCCAATGTGTAGAAGCTAGGCAGGGAAAAATCTATCTCCAGCCATCTTTCCCGCTATCGGACGCGACAACCAAGCAATACCAGCTACAAAGAAACACTCGGAAGCTATCGGTAATGGTATTTGTCGGCGAAGCTTCCAACAAAACGGGCTTGGACTTGGACGACTTCCATTGAACGGTGGCGGAAGATACTGTGCTGTTAATTAAAATTTATGGAAAGAACGTCCATTCGCCGAAAAGGTCAAACGGTCGTGTCGACTTGATGGTGTCGACTGTCCCGGAACGCTCACCGAAACAAGTGCATCTCGCAAGCGCATAAGGCGCTTGATGTGAGCATGTTGGAGTTTTGCATATGTTACATGCATATGTGTATTTCCTAGAATTAAGAATTTTATGTCTTAACAAACGTTATTTATGTTTCAATTTCTTTCTGCTTTTTTTGCGCGCACCAACGATCCGTTATGATCGCTCTTCCTGATTGAGGCAACTCCCGAGGCAACACCCCGTTTCAGGCACACGATTCCCACAGCTCAGCCTGCCCTCTCCTCCGTTCACTTCACACTACTTGTCTCCCCAGCGGTTCTATTGCCCTTTTGCGCCACCAGCAGCACCAAACGAATCGAAAGAACGCGGAATTAACGCGCCGCCTAGCGCCCGTATCAAGTCATCTTCGCACGCAGGGATAGCTGCTAGCAGTAGCAGTATCATCATCAGTTTAATGTGCTATCCCCACCGTTCCATGAAGCTTGCCGTCCCGTCCCGCCCTTGGTGCATCAATTATTTACCGTTCGATCTAACGAGCTTCATGATGCCCCGGTTGCGATCATAACCCACCTCGAGTGATACGGTCACTTACGATGTGATCCCCGCTCTTAACCTCCATCACCACCAACCCACCATCTTATCGGTCGCATGGGGGCCGGTACAAGTGCCCAACATCAACCACGCTAGCTGTGTACTTTTATCTTAACAAGTGATCATGCCTGCGCCATCTCCAATCGTGCGCTTGATGAATTACGAACCCACCCGGTACAGCAGAAACGTGCGCGGTGTGGAAGCTGCTGGCTGAGGAGGAACCGCGAAAAAGGCGAACAGTTTGCGCCCCTATTTAGAACCCGGGGCCCGGGGTTTCAGTTCGTGCTCGTCGATGGAAAAATCACCAGAGTGCATCGTTTGATTAATTTCATAAACGCAAATTGGACAAACCCCTCGCGGGCTTTCACTCTCTTCCATGTAAAACGCAACGCAATGCAACTACCGTCAGATGTCAGAGGCAACGACACGGCAGATTATACGCGTCCAAATGCGCCAGGGTGATTTTTCGGCGACCGCAAAAGATACGGACAGGAGTGCGTGCGTGAACAGAAATAGAAAGCGAAAATAGAAGTCCTCGTCCAAAACGCTGCTGTCCGGTAGAAGAAGATCCCTAAGGTTGATCGAGGGGATATTCGAGATCGGCTTCAGGGATACGGGAATCTAAGATTGGGTCGGTAGATAGATCTCTACTCTACGTGCACTATGAGTTCACGTAAGGTAGGTAGTAAGGTTACGAATTTGAAGTCAAAATTTCAAGTCATGATCTTAGTATTATGTATTATGTGTTTAAAGCTGGTATATGTTTGGTCAAAGTCTATCTAAATGAACACTTCCACTTCTTACGGACATCTCAAAATACTTTTTGAGGTATTGCAGAGGACTTCTCCAAACAAATACTCCAACTTTATTTAACTATATTAAAAATCCGGTAAAGTTCTCCAAAACTTCAATACTTCTACTAATGAAGAAACATCGAAGTACGTCTATTGAGAGACTCTATAGACCCATAACTTTGAAGCAAGTTCGGGCCAACATCTTGAGAAATTGTGTTGGAAACCTTTAAGCGTACCTTATCCCCTATCAAATCAAAGATGATCTTCAACCCGAGATCTTTTCACCACAAAAACCAAGCTCAACTCGCCCACTGTGCATCATCCTAAGATCCCACATCCCGGTACGAGTTGGTGACGAAAGACGAAGACGCCGCTATGCTATCCAGCACGCGAAGAACTTCTCCGACCGGCTAACTTCACCATGGACAACAACACAGCACCACAGCCCATTTGGCGGAAGCGCAAAAGCCAACCATTTTCTACTCTAAATTGCACATTATCGCATCTCACCTTAACTAATTGACGGTAATTAATTTTGGTAGCGATTTGCCAAAGCCTCGGTACCGTGCGTACCGATGCGCCTGTCGTCCCACAACGTCGTCCCGGCCGTTGACCGGTTTGGACCGAAAATAAAGTATTGCCCACACGGAGTGACAAATGCCAATGCTTCCGTAAACATGCACCCGCAGCAGCAAACGCATCATCAGCATCATAATTCTGGTAGTCCGATGGGATTTTGGGGCGATCATCGGCGATCTCGCGATGTACGCAACCTGAAACGTGGGGCATTCTACGCTGCCCGTTCCCGTCACACTGCCCGTCGCATGGAATGTCGGCTCTCGCCGGCTTCGTCAACTCCCCACAGGAATATTCGTTGACGTTTCCGTGGCGTTTTCGAGCAGCATAAACGCATGTCCCGCAAGCGCCCTCTCATGGTGCCCTCCCGTACACCGCTACGGACCATCGACGAGGGCTAATGTGGCGAATAGTGCAATATTTTTTGGCACCGTGACAGCACGCAGCATACGCTGCAGATCGTTTGCCCTGCCGTTGCGGGAAAAGGGTTTCGGTTTGGGAAGCGAACATGCGGCAGAAGGCAGAAAAACACAAGTCAAATTATTCACCAGCACTGCGGCATCGGGAAGAAAGAAAAAAAAAACGACGTCCAAGCTAGGTTCATGTGTGGTGGAAATTTTGCTCATTTTGGGGACAATGTTTTCTTCACACTCGATTATTTTCACGCGCACTGTGTGTGCGTGTTGATATTTGCTTTTGAAGTTGATTCTTTCCTTCCTTCGGGTAGGGCACACATGTGTTTGCCAAATACTTCCACAGCTCACAAACGCTAAATTTGCTAGATCAACAATAAAGATCAGTCGGATTATGGGATCGTCATTAGTACATGACTGTAAAGTGTTTATAAAACCGACACACCAACGAACGAACGTGTTTAGTTTTGAACGAACAGAGAGACTTGGGCGCACATTTTTATGATGCCGACTCCCGTCTAATGAACGTTAGTTAGCGAAGAAATAATTAATTGAGCGCCTTCCGCTCATCCTTATCGCCATAGAACCTCCAAACAATTAAGGATCCTCATACACTTCCTCTAACAAAAAAAAAGCCGCCAGCCAAGTATAGTGAACTCAACTTAACTTCTGCCGGCACTGGGTGGTATGGACCTCCGTCCCTCAAGTAACCACAAGCTCAACCACCAAGTGGCACATCCCATCGGACCAGTTACACATAATTGAGACAAATTATGCTTCACCGCGGGACTGCAGGTAGAATTGCAAAGCATCTCTTCGTGTCTCACTTGCAAGAAACTCGCCCGCAAGTGCAAGTACCGCTCATTAACTTAATGACACTTGGGATTCATCATTGCACCGCATCCTGTACATTTCATTTTCATGTCCCGGGATATCCTGCTCCGCACAAAACCAGCGTTCTTCAGGTTGGTCTTCCAGTTTGCCAGTCGCCATTATTATCCACATTTGCTGACTTCCGGCGAGAATGGGAACCTGTGTTGGGGCGAGATTTAATGCCAACGGTAGCGTTTTGTTTTTCCCCAGCGAAACTCCCGAAATCTGTCGCCGCAAAGAAATGGCTCAATTCAACACAAGCTTTCCCTTCCAATTTTCACTTGTTGTATATTATTAACTTCTCGCAGTAACGACCTCATCCACTTTGTAAAGTGAGTTTTCTTCCACGCGCACCACACGTCAAACGGTACAAAGTGTCTGGCCGCCTCGGTTACCTCATCAGTCTCATCATCGCCATCAAAAGTAATGATCACACAGTTGCACATCACGATCATGTGCTGGCGTTCGATACTAAACGCCGGTTGTTCCGATTTCCCTAAAGGCCCAGACATGCATTCTTCCCCAGTTATTGCTATCGCGAGACCCGTCGGGCCGCGACTGAAAGAAACCATTTGTGGATGCGTTCTGACATTTTTATTATACACCGTCACCATCATCATCGGCATCCGTTTGCCAACGTGACAAGTCGTTGAGATGGCGCGTGTGTGTAGGTGTGTGTAACCTGCCGACATTTAGAAATCCTCATCAAACCGGACCGTTTGCGGCTGGCTGGAAATAATGTATCAGGTTTGAAGTTCATCAATTAACAGACGCGTTGCAACGGGCCGGCTATTTCCAGCGGTGGAGCTGTCATTCAAAGGTGGTACGCTGACTAATTTACTGGGGTAAAATGTGAGCGACTTAAGTGTTTTTTTCACAAATCTTCGCTTGGGGGAGTGTTGTCAAATCGACCAAAGAGCGCTGTCATGAAGAATTTGGAACATCCCAACAATCGGTTCGATGGAAATGTGGGAACGAAAGGAAAACCTGTTTGGATCAGCGGTGTCATTACACGGTTCTAAAATGAATGCAGCTAAGTGTACCCACCGCTGTTGGAAAACAATTCCCAAATGTTTGCTAATAATCCCAACCGTACAACCATTAATTATTCTCCTCCTGCTAGTTCCCGGGGCCAGCTATTGGCCACCTGAACCCGGTAAGTACACATACACAGAGTTCGTGCGGATCTCATGCGGGCCACCGCACAGGTTCTCTCGCAACTGTCTCACAACAACAAATCCAATTTGTTATCCATCATCTAATCTAAACAATAACAAATCGGCACCGGTACACCACACGCAACGCAACAAGGGCACAACGCCCCAAGGCGAACAGCGGTATCCGAAAACAAATCTACTATTTTGACATCTTTCGAAACACCCATCTATACACACGGACCACCACCGTACGCTGGGACATTCGCATACTTTCCTCCACATTTTTGCCTAACCGCCCCAGCGTCATCTCGTGGAATGTTGTGCGCTACTGGCCAGAGCTGTGGAGGAGTTGTGCAAACAAAGTCATCAGTTGACGTTCGGACGATTTTTTCTCTCTCCTGCCACCACTGTTTTGCCACTAAACACTTGCCGGGGACAAACACTTATGGTCGGTACCATCCCCCCGATCGGCGTGGGAATATGAAAAATTGATCCATAAGTTTATCCTCATGTCCACACACTGCGTGTCCGAAGGTCCGCCAAAAATGTCCGCCGTTATATTTACCAAGTTCAACTAAGTAACGTCCGGGACCTCTTAATGAGTAGCTCAGCAGGAGATTCGGGTGGTTTTCACAAATCTTCTCACCACGGTGGTATCGGTGGGGCATTTCCTTGTTATTTCCGCCATAAATTTTACTCACTGAAAACATCTACCGCCGAATTTTAGTCCGCGCGGTCCGTTGTTGGATTGCAAAAACACACAGCTCCCGTGTAGAAGAGAGATCCGGTCCGGTATAACGTATCTACGGGCGTGTTGTTGCGTGCCCGCCATCACACACCACTAGGTGCTGCCAAAAGACAATGTGTGGCAATCGGATGAGTTGTTTCTTTTGCGGCCATGATTCCACAACTTCCTAACTTCCATCTGTCATTGGTAACACGGTAAAGTCTTCCAGATGTATTCTATTTGTCTTGGTCTCCCTGTGCACACCCGGGCCGGCCTTCTATTCTTGGCTCCCGAAGAATCCTGAGATCGTTAATAGGTCCCACTCGATCGCGCAGGATTCCGAAAGCCGGCAGAGAAGAAAACCCGCAAAACCTAAATATCTTAAGCTTCCACAATTAAAAGACACTAAAAACGAAAGAATTCCTTGCGGGTACGACGATTCCCATTCGCACTCCCATTTACGACCGATCGTATCGAAAACGGTTCCGTGATGACTCCTTCCAAACGCTCCCTCAAAAATCTAAGCCCCAATATTTGGACGGTCGATTAAGTTCCTTTGGGAGGGGAACGATCCTCTGCTACGACGGCGCCTCCGTACGCACACGTGCGCCCGGCAACAGTTTGCGCGGACTTTCCGGCCCAGCGGTTTCCGTAAATCAATTTCATGGCTTTTATTTAGTTCGATTTTACGGCCTTTTTAG
>KZ061540.1:1294422-1409993 GCA_002091835.1 Anopheles maculatus | reverse complement strand
ACCCAGTTTAAGGTTCAACGCTAAACTCGCTCCAAACTGACCGACCGTGCATCGACAGCAAGCATTGTGGTGTTTTTGAAAAACATAACTATTGAATTTGCCTTCCGGCTGACATGCTTTTGATTTTGGTCTGAATGGTACGAATCCAAACGCTTATAAAAGAGAAGCGGCAAAGAATACAAAAAAAAAAACGAGAAGCGCCACAAAAAAAATCCTGCTCCAAAAGCAGTCTGACATTTGACGTGTCACGTATATGGATTTTTCAAAAAATCGGGCGCTCCTTCTGCGCTCGCCGGAACCTTAGTCGTCGGTGTTTTCATTGATGTGGACGAGAGAGTGCAAGCAAGCAAGCAAGCAAGCAAAAAAAAAGCTTTCCAAAGAGTTTAATTCACATTCTTGGAAAGTTGTGTCCGGCCAAACCAAATCAGAACATGGACGATGATGATGATGATGTTGCCATGATTTTCCGACTCGTTTGAAGATTTCGGTGTGCGAGTTCGTCCGAGTGTGGACGAAGCAGGTTTAAAGTCAGTTTTTGCCCAGAGGCCCACACCGCATACCGTAAGGTGACGTTATTGTCATCGGTTTTCAGTTCCGAAGAAAAAAAAAAAAGACTTGGAACAATGCAAATTAAGTGCACGGCACCGGTACGTAGACTGAGGATGCCGCTGCTATTCACACCGAATACTGGCATGAATGGTTAGCTGCTGGTTTTTGATTGTTGGGTGGCTTTTTTTGGTCTTCTCTGGCCGAAAAACTCGGCACAAAAATATGCCCCAACTGTGGTGGCAGTGAACCTCGGGTGCAGAGATTTGTCTCATGCACGAATCTGGGGGTTCCTGTTCGTTCGTCCGACTTTCGGGCAGTGCCAGGCGTCATCCAAGCTGCACGTAGGGTATTCGCTTACGTCTCGGTTCCGATAAGGATAATGGAGTTTATTGCCGGGAGCCAATGGCAAAATACGGGTAGCCGTGTCTGTCACCGTTCTCGGTGGCTCATTCGGCAATGGCCTGGTTGCCGGACTATTGGGCGTATGCTTCGAATGTGGTTCGCTTCTTGCATTTGTGATGGACAACAGCGTTGAGGCGAAGGATCCGGCTCAAAAGTGGTGAGCAATTCAGATGAAATCATGCTGGATGTTTTGGAATACAGATGGAAGATTTGGAACCAGAACGTAAGGCATGAGTACTAATATTAGATTTTCTCGAACTGGTGCCGGTTGATGAAGCAATGGAATAGGTTTCGGATTTCTTAAAATTCCACTGGATGAATCAAAATTAAACATTTTTAGAATTTTGGTACAAGACACCTAGTTTTTTGTTCGGAAAACATATTAGTTTAGGCTGGTTGCTACCTAGGACGTTCTTTATGTAGGCTTTAGAGAATTGATAATCATAACCTAAGAAAACAAATTGTTGGAAAAACTGTTAGAAATAGCATATTGTTTAACACAAGTTTTGGCTCTAGAATCTTGAGAAGACTTGGATTGCCATTACTGACCTCCATTGGCTTACCCGTACCTGATACGTCGGCCCTGTGTACAAGAAGATGTTCCGGACGAGATTCGATTCACTGTCCTGTCCACAGCGGCCACTGTCCAGTGATAAACAAATTTGAATTTAGATAGATTTTAAACAGCTCTTTGCCTCCCAGCTTGAGAAGACTTGGATTGCCATTACTGACCTCCATTGGCTTGATTTTACCCGTACCTGATACGTCGGCCCTGTGTACAAGAAGATGTTCCGGACGAGATTCGATTCACTGTCCTGTCCACAGCGGCCACTGTCCAGTGATAAACAAATTTGAATTTAGATAGATTTTAAACAGCTCTTTGCCTCCCAGCAGAAGGTAGCCTAAATGTATGCAAAACGTACAACACAGTTGCAATTTCTCTACACTAATTATAAACAAAACATAGTTTTATGAAGCAGAACACAAGCAAATAGCATTTCCACACCAATAAAGCCAAACCAAATTAAGCTACAAGCTTCAAGCTGAAGAGGTACCAAATATTGCATATTAAATGGATCATATGCTTCTGGTACGGAAAAAGCACCTCATAACAACCTGCCCTATAGAAGGATCTCTAGCCTATCTACCGGTGCTCCGACGACGGTCGTTCGTTCGCGTAGCCAGAAAGATAAAGTTTTCATCCACCATCGCCAGCCAGCATCGGTGAGCAATGCGACACAATAAAGCAAAACCCGGTAACGAGGCAGCAGACACACACACACACTCACTCTCACGTCTCACCACATCATAGATGGTTGGGCTAGCAGAAAAACACAGTACAGCTATTACGGTCGTCTTGCAATGGACGTTAATCCTCACCGCTCTCGATCGCCGATTGGCCATTGCCAATAGCGCGTCACGGGAGAGATCAACTGTCCGTAAGGTGGGTGGGCCTGCAGCATATGTTCGTACAACAGCAGGCGAAACTTCAGCCGTCAGTTGCTTTATCAATTTTATTGACATTTATTTAGTATCTACATTTAGGCGCTGGTGGAAGCTGCTGGATTGAGCGGTGGACACCTAATGCTGTTTGTGTGCTTGATCGATAGGAATAGGGAAGTTTTGGAGGGGTTTTTAGAGGGATGTGCTGTTGTACTTACACACGAGAATGTGTGGGGCAAAGTGTTCCTTGATGTGAGCCAGCGAGGAAGCGAAAAAAAAAAAATATGTCCATTTATCTAAGCAAGTTTCCCGGCACATGCGGTGAAGAGCATCTCCGAAAACGGATGTCATTTTCCAGCTGTATGGCAGTGTAAATAGCCGCCCGTACGACAATCCTCGTGTCGTTACTGCTCGGTCGTCGGTTGCACGTGTACGGCCAACGATCCGAACCGGTCGTGGTGCTTAGCTTAAAGATTTAAGGCAACAAATCGTACCCGGACGGTGCGGTACCGGTTTTTACGACTGGTGCTAATAAATAACCATGTTAACAAGATTTTAATAGCTGATTCACCAGCTTTCATGACCATTCGTGAGAGGTCCATGATTCGTGTTCTTATGATGTGGAGCTGTTTTTATTTTGTGGTCTTGCTGCTGTTGCCGGTTAGTCTTCCGGGGTTGGGGACGTTTCCTATTCACGTTCGATGTCAACAGTGTCCTGTTGCGGCTAATGCTTCATTCTGTTTGTTATTTTTGTTCGCCTCCCCCTCCATCATGCCCTTATCTTTCCCCTTCGATCCTTCCCTCCAACAAACAACAAAACCGTCGAGGGTTATTAATGTTATCGTTTTGTTATCAATTTTATGCCTCCATTATCTCCATTGAGGTTGGGATAAAATACAGCGGCAATAAAAGTCGGACTCCAAAACCGAACAATACGAAAAATGGTGTCAAATTATTTGGCCGTGTTGAGTGTGTGTGTGTGGTGTGGATTTACTGTTGAAGATTATTATTCCACTTCATACCCATACCAGACATGTTGGTTTTTCCTTCCCTTGTGGCAGTTGTTTTATGTAGTTCACGCGCACTTTTAACACAAACACGTTGGACATCGGAAAAAATTGTGTGGTGGTATTAAAAATTCAGCATTTTCCACTTACGTCTCATTACGTATTAGTGAATGGTGGTGGTAGGTACCTTGTTGACAGTAGGAAATGTCATGCTTGATAAAAACATACCATACATGCACACTTGCTGCCTCATTTACTCGGTTGATCCAGTTTTGTACTATGGTTGAACGGGGTTCGGTCAACGGTCCCGTTCAGTGCAATTTCCCGTGACATCTATTGAATCAGGTCCCCCTGAAGTTGTTATCACCGGCAGTTTGATGGGAAAGTTTTCAACTTTCAGCCTCACACGGTTGACAGTGACTAACGTGCGAGTCAGTAAAGAGGATTGATGTGTCTGTACCTCATCCATACGTTTGGTTTGAAACCTCATCGTTCCCTCTTGCTGTTTCTTCAACGCTTGTCCTCGGGTGAATCGGAAATCAGATGACACTAGAATGTCTTCGACAGGCTAATGCCAGCAATGTACTGGATAAGCTGCAGAACATCCGCTTAACAGTTTTCATCCGATAGAATTTTGAAACAGTGACTTTGAGCAACAATTTCCTATTAACCTTTGACCTTTTACGTCGGTAAAGTTTAGGCAGTGAGTTCTCTTAGTTTCAGGTAATCGGAGATGAAAGCTTGAGTCTCGATGAAAAGTATAGGAAAGTATCTCGCTTTGCTTTTGTGACACTAGGCAGCAAGTTTAGCAATGTTCAAACTTCTTTTGAAGTCCACTCGAACTAGAAGGGAAGAGAAGCAGCAAATGATAAGCATGCGAAAAACTTTTCGTTTATTATTACTGACCACTGGAAACGGGGCACAAGTTTGGAAGTTGTGAATTTTTGCACACCAAAAGCAACAAGCTGTCATGTGATACTTTCTACATGAAGCATCCAGACCAGCTCAGTAACAAATTTCGGAAAACATCTTGAACATTGCGAAAGTCCTCCGAAACTCCAATTTCTTTGGCTCAATATCTCAAGTGTAACATTAGAAAGGGACAGGGTGTAACATTCTCATGTCAACAATTATTTAGCTACCAAACTGGAATACCATAATTTGTGCTTGTTTGTTTCGGAGAGGAATGGTTTGATGGTCTGGTGGTAGAGCGAACGCGACCATCTGGATGGATGATTTCACAATTTTAGGTCACAGTGGTCCCGGAAGGCAAGGCACACATCGATATGTACAAGTAGAGTGAAGGGGTAGTGTGGTTAAAAAGATCGATAATTTAAATTCTCGTCAAGGCGTGTGTTGTCCCGTTTTCTTGTCCGGTTAGAAAATGCGTTGACATTAAGGGCGTTTAAATGAGCTTCTTGTTTGATTGATTCATTACAGATGGGCGTGGTATTGTGCGGTTAATTGCAACAAGCAAATAGGTCATATAACTACAAAGATCACTCAAATTGTGCTCTTTATTTAGACAGTTTCTTCAACGAGTTGCTTAAAATAGTAGTCTGGCACAAACAGATGAACAAGACACTGCGTAAAGTTCACTTATTGTCTCTGACAGTACTTTGAATCCACGTTCTATGAATAGCGATGCGCGTCGCTACGAACCCATCCGCGTACAATCCGTACAGGAAATTCATCGACATGATCGGTGCACCCAAATCACCCGGGCCCAACGCATACGGGCCATCGATCGTCACGCAATAGCCCAGCCCGTCGCCAACGAGCTTCTTGTTCGCTTCGTCCGTCAGCTTGCTGATGCATGTCTCGTCGGATTGAAGACTGCTCGGTACTTCCTGCATCTTATCGCCACTCCCGAAAGTTGCCATCGTTCCGGATGACGAAGGCACATCATTGATCCCAAGATTAACCGACTGTAGGTGTGTTGTCTCTTCGTAAAGTTTGGCCATCAGTGCCATTGCTATGTTGTTAGCTGGGCTTGACGATGTGTACTCCGGATGCTGAATGATAAGCTGAACAACATTCTCCCTGGAACCTGATTTGTAGTTGGCTGATCCGGCATACGTACGGTAAGTGTTGGCGGGCGTCGGATTCGCTAAAACGGTTGCCGTTGATAGGATCCACATTCCAGACACAAGGACACCATTACCGACAAAGTTGCCATTGTAGGTGATCGCTACGATGAAGGGATACTTCTCGATCAGTGCCGTATCGTCTAATTGTCGTTTGGTCCGTTCGGTTGCTACTAGTCCCACAAACACGGCACAAACTGTTAACACACAGGCGTACTTCATTGTTGGTGTTTGGAACTGTCGCGTGTAAATAACGTTTTAGTATGAACGGTTGCCCTATTTTGTAGCTAATCGGAGAATTGTAATGTTATAGAACGACAAAGGTTTGTTGAATCAACATTAGATAACGTGTAGGAAACGTTCTTTATTGATATTCGATTTGTGGAGAGTTTACAATTAATTGGTCACATGATTTCGGCCCGGTTGAAATATATTACTGCACAGCGTTACACACCAGGAGCTTCGTTTGGCCTTTCCCTCGAGCGTTCCTCCTCACTTCGATCAACCACTTTGAACAGCGTGTTCGATACACTCATCATCCAAGGTCTATAGTGCCATAGACGTGTAGCGACGGCACCTCCATCGTTTTCGTTGAACGAAAAAATGGCATGCAGTTCGTTGTTGACCACGATAGGTGCACCGGATGCGTTATACCACTGTGCCCTGTACGTTCCCTGTTCGGGCATCATGCAGTAACCCGCACGATCAGTGATTATATGTTTGGCCACCTGGTCAGACAACTGATCGACGCAACTCTGATCAGACGTCAAGATAAACGTTACTTTGCGCAACTGGATTGTCTTATTTACACTGGTGCCGTACCAAAGCATCTCTGCCGCTAGTGTGTCAGTGTGGTCACTGATGTAGGTCAAAGCGATTGGTTTCACGCGTTCAGTATATTCGATAGCTCCTTCAATTGACACCAGCGCAATATTATCGTCCAAACCATTATAAAATGGGTGTTTGTAGACACAATCGACCTCGTACCACGTCGCTTGATCCGGGTAATGGTCTGTACCGGTGGCCACACTGTACTTCGTGTGTGGTATGTGGTAGAACATGCTGGCTGTGGAGAGAATCCATCGCTCCGCAAGAATTACTCCGTTACCGACCAACTCACAGAAGAATACTATCGCCACGACGTACTGGTGTTGTTTAATATCTACATCTGTGCCAGCAACTACTTCCGCTTGGCTTTGTATTCGCCTGAAACAGATAAGCAAAAATAAGACTTCAACTAACTTCATACTCAGATGCTTTACAGATATCCAGAACTACTGGTTCTCCATATATTCAGATGCTGTCGTTGGATAAAACTGACGACATAGTTTATTGCAGCAAATGTTTAGCTTTATAGTAAAATAGCTATCAAGTTTTCACACGAAAAATCGAATTTCGATTCGATAGCTGAGCCGAAACAAGATCAAACAATCCGCCCGCTTTGAATCTATATTTTCTAATAAACGGTCTTGTAAACAAAAGAGCGCTACTCATAAATCGTGGTACAATGGTGTTTCATAATGCAAAAAAAAGCATGAACTTACAATCGACATACAACAAATGGTTTGCGGTGGCATACGTCATCTCGCTCACAATTTGTCAGCTTTATTAATGGACCGAGCGAACAAAAGCAAGCGCACACAGTTGTGCATGTCGATTCGCAGATGCAGATGCAATATGGCTGCTGCCAAAGCTGCCGAACGAATGTGTCTCTATTCATCAACAGTAAGTTGTGATGTGGGACGCTGCCGTATGATGAATGGTTCGAGACGGGGACAAAACTATTTTGCTTTTTACAGGATCACTTTTTTGCCGTGTGAATCTGCGCATTTCATGTTTTGCTCAATCTCCAGCACAAAAGCAAAGTGGTGGTTGCATTGATTCGCTTTGCTGTGTGACAGCTACCATATTGGAACTGATTTTTATTTATTTGTAATTTATGCGCTTAATGGAGGATTGTGTTGCGTTTAATAAGGGAAATAGTGACAATAGAAGCATCATTGCGATCATTGAACGAAACTATAGCAGATGTTTAGCAACTGTCAAAGCTGACGTTAAAAAGTAATTTATGATTCAATGGAAAATAGAATATGAAAGCGCGTAATGTGTTTTGTGTAATGTGTGAAGCATATTATAGTCAACCGTTTAGCTACGCTTACGATTAACGACAATGGTTGATCGATTTTTCCAAACATTTCCAGCAAAGGCACAATTTCCGGGAATAAAAACTGGGCAAGAAATACACGAGCTGCACATAAAGCAATTCAACCCTACCCGACGACTGCTATCCCGAACAATCTGTTGACATTTAATAAGCAATAAATATTCTCCCTCACGTTATCTTTTCATCGAGCGCTAAATAGCTGCGCTGAACAGCCCGTGCATAGGTTTTTTTGGCTCGCTTTACATGCAGGTATCCCGCACAGTCGTAAGGAACCAGCGAAAAAAAATAAACCCAGTCCGTACAGTACGGGTAAGTGCTCTAATTTCCTTACATCCGGATCAGGAACGGGTGTAGAAAAATTCGAGCAGCCACACTCATCACACCGGTACACCGGAAGTGCTTGGAAACGTAAATTGCTTTCTCCGCACACCGCACTCATTGACGCAGGGAACGTGGAACACCGCCTATGCCACTGGCCTGTGCTGCGTGACGTTGAATGCTTGCAGTGAGTGAGTGTTTTAGCAGGCGCATAGGCACATAAACCGTTTGATATAATTATTCAAGCTCACTGATGCCAGTTGATACTGGGGAACAGGAACTCTCGGGCGCTTTGAACACTACATATGGAAGGTTCTACAGTGGCGCTCATTAATAATGGGGGGGCTTCATTAATACAAGTCATGCATTTTAATTCCCTCGCAAAGCTTTCTGATGTTAAGATGTAGCTCCGGTGTGGTGTGTCAGCAAAATTGTTACAAACTAAATGGCAGAGCAGAGGTTTGACACTTGAGACAACTCGTGTGTGTGTGTTGAGATGGGATAGGTAGGTTCGTAGGATTAGTTTCGGTACATTAAGAAAAACTGATTAGCAGGAGAGTTTGAAACACAGATTATGTTCGCAGAATATGAACCAAAGTCAGAGTAAAAACAAACCGAAATAAGGAATTTGAATAGAAAGGATTTAGAGAAAGGAAAAGGAAATTGAAGCCTTTGACCCAAATTTGTTCTAAGAAGGACTGCCCTATATCTAGAGATTTTAATTCCGTTCTTTCCCATCTCTAGTACTCAGGTTTTACAATAGATGGCGTTTAGTCTTCGCATCGCATCTCCACCTCTTAGTATCTCTTTTAGTAAAGTGTCTTCGTATCTTGGTATCTTTTTTTTAACCGCTGTTAAACATGACCGTCTGTATCCAGCCCAGATAGCTGGCAACCCTTGTCGCAACCGATCCCTCATTCAATCCTCCCTCATGTTCAGCGAACGCAAACACCGCATACAGCTGACCGTTCGCCACCATCGGTGCACCGGCATCGTTGTACCACTGGCCCTGTTCCGTACCGGGCGGTGGTATCAGACAGAAACCATGCTGCTGCCAAATAATTTCCTTCGCCAAATTCTCTTTCAGCAGCCCAACACAATCGACATTGTCCGAGATCAGGGTGTAGGTTGCCGCACGCAGATGCGTCGTATCGTGCTCATTCTTCCCGTAGGATAACATCGTCACTTCAACAGTTTCGGGAAATGTTGTAGCAATGTTGATTGGTTGTACGGTGTCACTGTACTTGATGGTACCTCGTAGTTGTACCATTGCGATGTTATTGTCCCATCCGACAAACTCCGGATATCGTAAGACTTTCAACACTTCATGCCAATCGGCTTTGCTGTGGAAATCGTCCGTACCGAGCCCGATGTTGTATTCACTGTCCGGAGAGTGGTACACGGCACTGGCGGATGTTAGAATCCATTTTGGCGTAATTATCGCACCATTCCCTACGAGTTGTCGTGTGAAAGCGATGACTGCAACGAACGGGTATTGGCGGGCGGATACATCTTTACCACCAACTTGACGTGTTTGAGCTTTGGCGAAGATGGTAATGAAGCTGACGATGCTTACTACTGCCAGCAATAGTTTCATTTTGAGTGTAAGTTCTCGTAAGAAAGGAAAAATACCAATTCTTTGCTGTTCTGTTCAGTTAATATTGTGTTTGTAACCTGATCCAACAAAACGAATTTCCTCTTAAACAGACTCATTAGTTCTACGTTAGCATATTGGATGCAGCTCACGCATTTAGTTCTGAATGTTGCGTCAATTTGACTAAGTATGAGCCGCCATCGTACTATGAATCCAATCCGCAAAGTTGATAACACGTACCGCAACGGACCCTTCATTAATGCCTCCCTCGTCCTCGGCAAACGCAAACAGTCCGTACAGTAGACTGTTGGCCACTAATGGTGCACCCGCATCATTAAACCACTGTCCCTGCTGTAAACCCCGGAACGAACGCACACAGTACCCACGATGCTGTGTAACCATTTCTTTCGCCAAACTATCCGTCAGGAACGCGACACACTCATCATCGGCGGACAGTGTGTACTCAGCCTTGCGTAGATGCTGCGTATCTTGCTCGTTTATCCCATAAGAAATCATTGTAACGTCGATATAGTCTGTGTCGGTGGTGGTCAGAGCGATTGGCTGTACCGTATCGCTGTATGTGATTGGGCCCTTCAAGTGTATCAGTGCGATGTTATAGTCCCAGCCGACAAACTCGGGATGTCTGTAGATCGATAGCACCTCGTACCAGCTGCCGGAACCCATGAAGGTGTCCGCCCCTACCTGCACATCGAACAGTGCGTCTTGGGGTGCATAGACGGCACTGGCAGACGTTAGAATCCATCGCTGCATAATGATTGCACCATTTCCGACGAGCTTTCGGGCGAACGCTATAGCGGCCATAAACGGGTACTGACCGATCGAAACATCTGTTCCACCGATTTGACGATTCTGTGCAGTCACTGAGCAGAAGAGGCAAATTAGTGAAAAAAGCACCAAAGTTGACTTCATCTTGCACCGCTAGGCTAAGCGAAACTGTTGACGGCGGTGTTTTAAATACCAATATAAGCTGAGGTTTGAATGCTGTGCGATAAGGAAGCCAATTTTTTGGTTGATTTGAATTGAACAACAACATTACTCCGTTAAACTGTTGCAAAAACATAGCGAATTGCAGTTGATATCTGAGTATAGAACATTGAATTTCTGGTTCAGTCTGGTTCAGTAGTTGAAGTTAGTGCTTATACATGAATGAGCTATCAAGATCCTCGCAAACCTATTTATATTCTTTTGATGTGCTTTATTAAGAAGCGCCTGTTAATATGCAAATGTTATAGCTAGAAAAAGAAAACTAGATGTTTCAAAACAGTTTAGGATGGATTCAAAATTATTTGGAAAGTGGTCTAAAGCTGCACAATAGATTGAGAAAATATCTTTAATATATCGTCCAATGTTTGTGCTTTGCAAAGCATCTTCCAGCATCTTCTCCGTTTCTGCAACGCCTGAATTTATGCTATTTTATTGGTGTGGTTCATTCTGATGCGTTTCTTCAGCCGCTTTTACAATCTTGTGTCTGCCTAACCGTACAAGCACTCGCTGTTAAATTTATAAGAAAGCATGATTCTACTCAATGCTAATTGCTGACCGTGCATCACAACCGTGATACCAATTAACATTAGCGCTTGAAGGCACCCGCAGAAGAAAACAGTTTTATCTGCTACAATCAACAGCACCGACCAAGAACAGCGCCGGCGGGCAGGGTCGTCGGTTTTGAAAATACGGATTAATTTGTCGTTATCTGGTGAAACACTTGATCCGACAAGCGATTGGTCTACGCAGCGTCCGGCGAAGCAGTCGAGATAATCGAAATATCATCGAACAAAACCAATTCGTCAGCATTGCCCACCGACGGTTTCGGATCCGTCCGTCCAGCAAACCTACCGAACGGTGGACACGCTTTGTCCGCTATTATCGTGCCTGCACCAGTCAATTCCGGCCGCGAAGGTCATCCGTCCTACTCGGTTTTCCGTTCGCAAAAGGGCAACCGCCACCATCGTCCACCATCGTGGAAAACGATCCGTCCGGGCCTTCCGGAGCCGGGTTGCTTTGTGTAGCGGGTGCGCGATACGGCGGTAGCTTCCTGTCAGTGGCAGTGCCTTCGGGACTGTTTGGCGACAGATCAACAGCGTGTCCTGACGGTTTTGTGCCGTAATTCGGCGCATCCTGCTGCTCTCATCCCCAAATCAACCAGTAGAGTCAGTCAGCGCGTTTGTTCATCAGCCCTTCGGAAGCAGCAAACCCGGGGAATCAGTGAAACAGATAGCTCCGGAGTGTCGGCGAATTACCTTCGCTTTTCCTCCTTCCGCCTCCACCTCCTCTCGAGCATCCCCCCCCCACGCATGCCACGCAGCTCCCTTCGAGCGGCGAAATTGAGAAAATGCGATACTTTTGCCCGGGGAACCGGAACCGAGCGTGCGCGCACTCGCGCACTCCCTCGGCCTCCGTTCGGAAACGGAAATCCAATTTAATTTTGACATTCTTTCAAATATTGATGAAGCAGCGAAATGTGTTTCATTATTGAGCCGGCAAACAAGCATGGACGGGTGGTGGACGGGTTTTGGTTGAGGGAAAGCCGACAATCCGGATGGGATGAATCTCTTTTCTCGGTTTGACGGTTTAATTTCGTCCACCGAGGAATGACATTCGTTATGGTGACTGATTTCGGGGAACGGCTTGATTCTGGTTTGTGTGTTGTTGCTGTTTTTTCGCTTCTTTCCTCCTGTTTTTTTTCCATTCTACGTTTCGGATGTTCCAACAGAGACGCACTTTCCAGTGGACAGCCAAAAAGCTCAAGAGAAAAGTTTTCCATTAATGTGCACATTCAATGCTTGCGGTACACAGCGGCAGACGGTGGACATAATTAAACTAAAACACCCTGAAACGCACGCAAAGGTAAATCAGGGTTTGTCGCAATGATCACACGCTGTTGAAGCCACTGATGCAATGCATTTTGTAGGCAACCGGCAACTGGGCATATGCTTTCATGACAAACTTGTGAACGTGCACGCATCAAAAACACGGACGCGGTGGACGCGATTTTCATTAAAATCGGATTTGACTGATTGTGGAAGTTATCGTGCCGAAATTTCCGGAATCAGCCTGTGATCGGTAAATTGAACTCATAAAGTTTGCATAACGTCAATGTTTGAAGGTTAGCATCGCGTTTTGATGAGTATTTTAATGCGAGTGGCAGTGGTATGCGCTAGCGAGATACCTCATAAGCTATTGATGTGAGTAGCGTTGCATTCATTCTAATAAGTATGATTTTTTGTATTTGTAAAACGATTTTAATAATGATGGAACCAAAAGTACAGAAGGAATATTAAAATCACATTGGTAACAGAAGAGAAAGGACAACTAAAAAATAAATCACAGATAACCAAACAAGCGAACAAGCAAATATTCTTTTACAAGCCATTTAAGCAACTGCACAAAAGAAGGTTTTTGACAGATTTTACATGAGAGCTCTCCTTCTCTTCAAGAGTTGTTTAAACGTTTCGTAAACATATAAGCCGTTGAGTGCAAAAACACATACAACAAAACAGGTTTACGTAGGTCATCATAAATCTCTTTATTTGGGTTCTTTTTGGGGTTTATTTTGGGTTTGATTGGGTCGAATTAATTCAATTTAAAATTGTTAATATTAACGTTATTTTACTCTTGCAACTCTTCATTTATTTTGACTTAGTACTTTATTTAAATTCTTGTTTTATCTTAAATTTACGCATAGAAATTTTATTTGTATTCTATTTGTGATGCAAATGGTTCCGTCATTTGTTGCTTTATTTTACTTACTTGCTTCCTATGTGCCTTTTTCTAGTTTCTTTTTTTTCTTTTCAATTTGCTAAATGAAGTGTCGCACTTTTATTGGAGATATGAAAATAATAACAATTTTTTTTACGTCTATATGCCGTGTTTTGGCCAATTACTGCTAGCACGTACCCTTTTTCAGTCAATTAATTGTATAATAAATTATGCAAAGACTAATTGAAACCGTATCCCATGCTTCCTACCTTAAACAAAGGCATGCTCGAACATTGGGCACACTTTATTACAAGTAGCGCACCGCAAGGGTAAGTTTAGACGTGAAAATAGTTTAGACAAATAAACCAACCAACACCACTCTACCAACCAACCGTTCGGTACACATCGATTGGCTCGGTTCCAGCTGCCAGGAACAATGAACTTCAGTGCGGTAAACTTACGGAATGGTGGGTCCTTCACTCACGTTATAAATTCCGCCGAGACATCATTTCAAGCCATCAAACCACATAAACCACAACAGCCATTTTCTGACGTTTCCCTGTTTTTTTTGTCCTATATATTTTCGTTCACACACATGAAGGCTTTCGATCGGGAGCGTACCGGGACGAACGTAAAATGGCATGATCGTTAGCATGATGGAATGAGCCGAACAATGAAAAGTTTTTGCCATGATTAGAGCGAACAAGGACGTTGTGTTCGGTTGGAGAAAATTGATTTTTAGTTTGATGTTTATGCTTAAATTATTATTCGGAACTTGGGTAAACGGGGCTCCTTATCCTCTTTTTGAGTGAAATGTTTTAAGTAGCTATGTACAAAAAGGTTTTATAAACCATAAATGAATATGAAAGTGATGGCGAAGTGATATTTTGTCGCATGTCCCAGGAACAAACTCAACTGTTGCAAAATGCCACTACACGCGTAGTGTGCTGATGGAAACAGTACGGTTGCATTCTTGCCGTGTCTTGCTCACCACGGCCAGCATCAAGTGTATGGAGCCCTACTTGTAAAGGTTTACAGTTACCACCTGGATGGGAAAGAAAATGCCACCCTGTTACACACTTTTCATCGATCACTTAAAGCCATTCTTCGATACAGTCGTCAAGTACTTTGGTTGTACCATTTGCACGATAGTCATCCACTGTCCATCGAGGCATGGCATTATGCACCTTCTCCACAACTAACCGGCTTCAGCGTTCGACGCTCCCGCCCGCTGGAAAACACTTGTCCGGGCGCTTCACATAAACCCGGGACATGCTGCTGGCACAGTGCTCGAATCTCATCGTCGGGTGCGTTAGGTCCGATTAGCTTTGGTGAAGTGTGGTGGTAGAATGGGAGGCAGGCATTTCTGCTACATCTAAGACCCGTTTACAGCTGCAGTGCTTCAGTGCTCGGCTTTTGGAGGACTCTCAGGGGGCAATGTTTACTCGTGCTCTTGCTGCACGCCGGTACAGTTTGCTGCAACTGTTCTGTGGTGGATTCAGCACTCCAAGTGGCCGTCGTTGGTGTCGTACTCGGCGTGATGCTTGCCCTAGTTGCAAACGGAGTCACATTACCGGTAATGCTCGCACATACACACGCACACTTACACACACACACACTAGCCAGCTGTTTGACTCTCTGAAGCACCTGACAGGCATGACTGGCACGGAATAGTATAATCATTTTATTGAACAGTTACCAATCGGTGCAGCACTGGTACTGGGAACGGTATCAAGCAGAAGAGATTCCAGCGAAATCACATCTTATATACTTGGAGGGCAACGAGATATTGATTTCTACTATGGCACGAGTTGAGCATGTACCCTACTGCTGATCGGTGGAGAAAATAATATTCGTTTTTAACCATTTTTTTTGATACTGTAATTTACTACTATTTTTTACAACAGTATAATATGATTTTTAAGGTCTTTTTGAGAATTTTTACTAACAGGTTTGGTTTTAGATGCATTAAGCATTTGTTGCTATCATACTTTTGCGGAAAACTGTTATGGAAAACGAATGAAGAGTCATGTAAGAACGCAAAAATAAAACTTCTCTTAGCAGGAAAAGTGTAAACGCCTAAATGTATGCATTTTTATGGTCATCAGAAAGCGGAAAAGAACTTCAAGTCGTTTCTGTTTCACGTTTGACCTGATTAAGTAAATGTCCTTTAAAGAATAAAAAAAACCTCTGATTGCATACATTTGGGCGCTCGATTTCCTATACATCCAATACAGTGCATTTTCGTTCCAACAGTGCTTACGGATAAGCAATCTTTCGGCAACCGATCAAAACCTGGCGGCACTAGTTAAAGGTGCCCTTTAACCTCCTGTACGGCAGGATCAAGAGGCTTTCAGTTCGGTTTCAGTTCGAGAGCCACTGCACGGGTGGCATGTAATTCTTTTCTAGTGTCTTATTCGACACACACCCACACACGCCCAGCAAACGGCATGGATCCGATTACTGCAGTCGTTCTGTGTGAAGAAATTTATTGCTCCGAAAGCAATCAGGATAAGCTATCGTAGGCAAACAGGTATGTGGTTATAGCGTTCGCTTTCTCTCACATTTCATAGGGAGCACTTAAGCACACACATACACACGCGGGCACAAGCGCACATGAAAGAAAACCGCGTCGCATTCGAACGGTATCGCGAGACCTCAACTCAACATTGTCGCATGGTGTGTGGTTGTACCGGCAGCAGGAATCTGCGGGAATGCGGATGGTGCGTACATAAATCTCAGCATCGTCATCGTCCATCATCGGTTCGCGGGTTCGTGGGTAAATATGAGCGTGCGTATACGTCCTTATCATGCTCGAACCATAAAATCTGACTTCAAACACATCAAAGTCACCATACACAGAAACACGCGCGAAGACTCTTAGTTTCGAAATTAAAGTCACCCAGTAGGCCGCTGCCTGGAAGCAATTATTCAAACGCAAAGATGTGCTGAGGAATTGCATACATTCCGGCGCGAGACATGTCACAAAACCAATTAAACGCCTAAGCTTTACCGAACAGTGTAATTCGGCTAGCGTGGTGGAAGGTTATCAAACATCAAGCATGGTTTTAATGAGATTAATGGTAAATGGGCGGAGTCTGTGGACGGTGTGAGCCGAGTATTCCGTAGGCGATATTTTGCATCGATCGAGCGGTGGAAAGTTATGCATTGTGAAGTTTTTGCCTTACCAAGGACTTTGTAGAACAAATATTGATTGATCAGTAAGTTTGTATAAGAACAGATAATCTTAAACAGTTACTGTCTGCATTGGAGATTGCATAGACATAAAAATTTATTAATAAAATTACTACCTACTTAAAATTGTTCTAAAAATTCCATCGAATGACTTCGCTTTTCTCGAAAACAAAAAACCGTTACTCACTTTCTTCGATTATTATTCCACAATTCTTCACTTTAAGCATTCTTCCAATGAATCTCCATTTTTCAAAAATTCACAAACTGAATTAAAAATACATGAACTAGCGTCCACACCGAGACGGTAAGATTCCCGCCCCCAAAACGAGCCACCAGTTGCATTCTTCCTACGCGTCATGATAGAAATTTGGTACGCACCAACGCAACCACACCATCAAACAGTTTAAAATGCGCCCTTCGTAGCGTGCTACTATTTGTTCGTGCTCGCCGCAACGCTTCCTGAATTTGGTACGCACCCGATCGAGTTCCTTCCCGGTGGTTTTTCTCAAAGCTTCAAACTTGGAGCGCAAAATACAACACCAAACACACAGAAGAAAAAAAAAACATCCCCAAACCAACCGCACACGGCCGTTCGCTCGAGCGAAATTCAATTCGTCGCAATTTAACGGATGAAACGTGATTGAATGCCATGAAAACTAATTTAATTACGGTAAACTAATTAATGGCTTGGTTGAGCTGGAAAGCAGACCCAAGTGATGGAGAAGGCAAGCGAAAAGGAAGGAAGGAAGAGAAGGTTCCTTTTTTAAATTTATTTATTATTTTCTTCTGCCTGTTGCTACTACCACCTTCCGGTTGGTTAGCGTCGGTGTTTGTGCCCGTTTCGCTGTACTTGCTGTGTGCCTTCGAGGTGTTTTATGTGTATGGTTTTGTGGCTACAGACCAATGGTTGGGATGCTTCGCGGCTTACCGATCGAAGCCGCCGCTACAACAAATGGTAATAACAGCACAAAAAAAAACTGTTTCGAAATGGGTCGAACAACAGAGATACGATGATAGGGTGATTATTGGTGAAATATTGAAGTTTTTTTGGGTTTGTTTGAGTCAGTTTAATTTCTTTTCGTATTATTTGTATTATAATACATTGAGGAGGAAGATTGAAGTTAGTTTTGCTTGTAGCTTTTATATGTTATCTGTAATGTTGAAAACTGTAAAGCTATTGAGTTATATTGAGTTAAGAAAACTCTTTTTTTCTCATGTTTTCCAATGCTAAATATTGTAAAATTAAATTCCAACTAGTGCTCCTCCTTTCGCTCCCGTAAAGCAACAATGCTGGAAAAGAATTCGAACCGGCCCGTACGAAAATTGCATCGCTGCAGTATCCCATTATTCTATTTTGCACATTTTTATTGCCCCGGGAAGAATCTCATCGGTTGGCAAAATTTAAATAATGCACCAAAAACTGACCATCAGCATCCGGCATAAATGCAGACAGCGTCTTTGTACTCCGTGAAAAGCGCTATGACAAAATAAACTCTCCAGAAAAAATAACCCCAGCCAGCAACCAGTATGCGCCCAGCGAGTGCATAAAGATGGCATTTGCAGGCACTGAGCACTGAGTTCCTACCAGCTCAAGGGAAGTTTTGTTCCGATGGCGATGGGAGTCGTTGGCAGGAAAACTGGGTTCCTTCCTCGGAATGCTAATTGATGCAGTTTAAGGGAGCAATGCACTTACACGGAGCATTACCGGGGCAGCGTGGCATAAAGTTTAGCCGCTATATGCGTCGCCAGCAGTAGCTGTAGCACCATAGCACGGGACAGTACCATAGGGTAATTCGGGAAACGTATGGTGCTATAAAATTTGTGTCCCGCTTGGGTTGGGTTATGGTAAGCGTTTTGCCAAAAATGAAATTGTGCCGCAGTTTAAAATTAATACACAGCTGTAGCGATTCAGCGCTGTACATTGAGCCAAGAGTACAATAAAAAGAACAGTGAGTATAAACAAAAGGCAGTAAGATAAAAAGTGAGCCGGAAGAGAAATAAAAAAAAGGAAGGAGGCATAATTTGCACAACAGAGAAACTGTGACTCAAAACAATGGTGAGGCTGAGCAATGAAGGAGAGAGGGGGAAAGAGAAAGAGCAACATGCGGAAGAAGCTGTTAAAATTCATCCAATATCCTTTGCCACGTTTAATCGAGCCATCGTGCCATCATCCCATTTGCTGTGACGCCGCGATCATCATTATCGTTATCGTCGTTATCAACATCATCATAAATTCGTCGTAATTCACTTGCCATACACTTGGTGGAAGTGTGATGAGCCGATGGGGTGTATTTGTGGACGCAGAGCACGTAATGAGAGTTAAATTAAAATTGGAACAACAGCAACACATTTATTCTCCAACTCACATTCCGTTCGAAGCGAAAAAAAATCAACAACAACAAGTGTTCATGTGTCATGGTGATGGGACAAACGACAACACGGTGGTAACGGTGAACCATAGACTCAGTATTTCAGGTTTTCATGTGCGGTTTAAAGACGACCACGTTTTGGTTTGAGTCTGAAGGATCCTTGCATGA
This sequence comes from Anopheles maculatus, assembly GCA_002091835.1. Classification (NCBI taxonomy): domain Eukaryota; kingdom Metazoa; phylum Arthropoda; class Insecta; order Diptera; family Culicidae; genus Anopheles; species Anopheles maculatus. The sequence goes on along the minus strand of KZ061540.1, from coordinate 1,390,977 downwards.
TTAGGAAACATAAACGTTTCAAATTGTTCGTCATGTTCCACTCGTTATCTGTGTGTTATGTTGTTGAGAGACAAATTTAACATCCGGACTCTCTGTTCCAGGATAACATCACTTCGGCGTATCGTGCCTTTATAGCAACTTCACTTTCGATCAATGTCTGTGCAGAGTAACCCCACTTCGAAAAAAGATATTGATGGAGTATCTGCACTAAAAAGTAGGTCCGTTTTAGAGCAGCTCCACTCAGGACCAACTGTACCACGGAGCAGTTCCACTCTAGGGTAACTCTAGTCGAGAGCAAATCCGAAGTATCGCCTCTTCAAAGCTGCTCTTACTTAATTATCAGGCGAAGCAACTCTGCTCTAACAATTCTAGATACCGCTCACGGTCTAGTGTCGTGGTCTGCCAATCTAATATCCGCTGCTGTCCCATTCTCATGAAATGAAGAGTTAATAATGTTTACACTGTTGGCTGGGACTGAATTTGATGTAACATTACTAGGTCTGATTATTCTTCAATGGGATGTGATGGACAGCTACATATGTGTCGATATGATTAGACGAACCTACAAAATTGATCACTTTATTTTAATACAAAGTTATTCTGATACTAATGTTTGATAATATTCTGAAAATCGGTAGATTGCCATGTTTGATAACCATGTGATTTAAATTTTTGGTTCACAACAACTTCATAGCTTTCTAGCATTGGATATGCTCGTCACATCTGTGATCAAATCATCGTTGAGTCTCGTGATAAAAATGTACATACATGCAGCCCATCAATCGATCCGAGGTATAAAAATTCTTCAACCCAAAAAATAAACCCTAAAACAAGGACAAATGTACTGTAAGGGTTAGTCTGAAAAAATAATGATGAACGCCAATAAAATGAACTGTTTTAATCCTTTTAACGCAATACACGGGTTGGTTGCGGTTGATGACAAAACCCACCCCAACCTCCTCCCAAAACGGGTGTAAATCGAGTGGTGGGATTAATTTGACAGCACCAAACATGCGTGTGACTGACTGGTTTCTGTTGATTTTGTTTGTTTACTTTTGCTTTGGGTCTTGTTTCGGTAACGCTACATCCAACAATGCTTTGTCCCAATTGGGTGATTCGGGTGAGCTGGGATGTGATTTTTATGTGGATAATTTTAATGGTTTCTATGCACGCTAGAAATCTCCATCCAAAGCTTGATTGAAAATGTGGAAAAGCAGAGACGAATGAGTTTTTAGCACTATGCAATGCAGCACGATTGACAGCTGACAGGCGAATGTTACCGTATCGGAAAATTTATTTCCAATCCAAGCGCACGTGGGATGTACATGTAAGCACGATGTGAAAAATACGCCAAAAAATATGCAATCCGCTGAGCACATTTTATTTTGATCTCTTTTTGCCCAAAAAAAAAGCTCTCAAATTTTCCATGCCAAGTGTGAAATGACTGTTTGATTTTGTACACACTTTTGCACGTTCGATCAGTTTTAACTTGTGTGCACTTTATTTATTGTTTCGGTCAAATTACAGACATCGATAGCGGTCTGATGCTCGCTGATTTTTTTTCTCCCGTTGCTATGCGACACGCAACATACCTTTGCGCACATTATGGACATTTTAATTGATTAATAAATTGCACAGGATGCCGGCTCGCACTCAATATAAACGATGCATTGAGGTTGCCATTTCATTAATGTCGCTTTTGCTCTTTTGCAGCAAATTTATTAACATATTTTGACATTTTTTTCTTCTCCTCCTCCAGCGCCAAATTAAAACAGACATCCGTTTGTGTCTTTTGGGGGTTTTATGGGGAAATCATTGCAATCATCAGTACGGTTCTAGGTTTGTGTGTGATTTTTTTGTTCACACCACGAGCAGAAAAAAGCAGTCTGAAGGAAGATTTGAATGGAGTGAAAAAAACCAAAAAAAAAAAAAGAAAAGGAAATAAAATACATCATCGCATCCCTTTACGTCATATCAAATGGCAAAATTCGTTTTATTTATATAAATATGGATGAAGATAATGCTGATTCGAAATTCGCTTTCGAAATGAGCATACCGGCCACAAGATCTTCGAATGACGGCCAGGCAAAACGTTCTGCACACGGTGTGGAAAATTGGCAGGGAGGACATTCTCACCTCACACACGGCAACGGAAAGTGCTGCATCAGCTTGAAAGATTGTGGCCGACCGGCCTACCATCATCACGCGTGTCACCACTGTATGGCGCTCTCGTCGGGATGGTGAATCGCAGAACAAAAAAATGCGAGGAAGCATACGAAAGCCATGGAAAAAGCGTTTGACAGAAACGTTGCTCTCGTTTTTATTGCTGTGTTGTTGTGTTCGTGTGCCCATTTTAAATTTGTCATTTTTCCAACTAATATTCCAATCCGGTTGACTCGTTTGTATCGCGGAAACGTATCGTCCTCCGGGCCAGGTGAATAATAATTTGTACATTAAAACATTTTCTGTCGCTTGTTTTTTTGTTTCGGTGTGTGTGTTGTTGTTTCGCTTTGTTTTTGCTTCGGTTTTTCGCAGCTTTCCACACGGAACCGCATCCATCGACAGCGACATTTAAATTTATTATTAATCTCATTATAAAACGAAAAATATTTATTCAATTATGTTCGCTTGAGTGTTGCATGATTTATTTAAATGCTCAATAGGAGCGCATTTGCATCAACGAAGGCACCCGGTATTGGCGTTCGATTGTGTTGGGGTTTCGGGGATGCGTTTGTTTGGCGGAGAGTCAGAAAGCTGCACATTTAATCGAACAATGATGTACACTTTTTGGTGTTACTGTCTAGACTATTCTGTGAGCTCTTCTGAGTAGGCAAAAAGTAAATGAAGAGCTAATTATTGCATAATAAAAGCTCCTTGCTTATAATTAATAAATCCTTAAGTGAACAAGTGAAACAGCACAACGATTAGTCGAGTCCATTTTCAGTAAACGGGCATAAAGGAGTCAAAACATTCATTAGAATGGTAATAATGTCCATTAGCTACAGAAGCTTTGACGCGTAACTAAATGCGCTAAATATGCCATTTATTCAATCACGTTGCACTTAGCCAAAAGCACTCGACACAATTTTCCCACTTCCCACTACTAGTGCCCGTTTATTGGTCTTGGTGGATCTGGATGGCAAGGATATTAAAATTAATCCTTACAAAAAAAGACCCTGCCCTTGCACACAGCAATAGTTTGCTGAAAGCAACAAGAAAATAAAGCACAATGTCACCCAGTGACCACGCCACAGTACTGGAGCACCATTAATGCTCCTTTGCGCTGCACGCAACACCATCATGAAAAACGACTGCTAGTGGTGCTCACGATTTTTTGTGACGAAAGCACTCTCTACTTCAACAAGAACCAGTCTCACAATGTGCGCTTAAAGTAAAATGAACCGTAAGAAACGGGGAAGATGGTAGTGCTTTATTAAACTAACCCCGTGAAGATACCTGCGATTAGTTGCAGTGAACTGATCGTGTCCTTCCCTGTGCAATCTTAACATTTTCCCTCTGTCTACGCCCGGAACCCGGAACGAAAGAAAGCGGACAAAAAAAATGGCGTTTTCTCAGTGTATAAAATTTAATGTGTGTAATTACTTAATTAGATTGCGGAGGATTCGTCGTGCCCATTCGTGGAGGCTACATTCTGTGACTTAATTGTGCGGACTGTAGCGAACTACGGCGTTAGCGGCGTACGTGTGCTGTGAACAAGTGAAACAGCACAACGATTAGTCGAGTCCATTTTCAGTAAACGGGCATAAAGGAGTCAAAACATTCATTAGAATGGTAATAATGTCCATTAGCTACAGAAGCTTTGACGCGTAACTAAATGCGCTAAATATGCCATTTATTCAATCACGTTGCACTTAGCCAAAAGCACTCGACACAATTTTCCCACTTCCCACTACTAGTGCCCGTTTATTGGTCTTGGTGGATCTGGATGGCAAGGATATTAAAATTAATCCTTACAAAAAAAGACCCTGCCCTTGCACACAGCAATAGTTTGCTGAAAGCAACAAGAAAATAAAGCACAATGTCACCCAGTGACCACGCCACAGTACTGGAGCACCATTAATGCTCCTTTGCGCTGCACGCAACACCATCATGAAAAACGACTGCTAGTGGTGCTCACGATTTTTTGTGACGAAAGCACTCTCTACTTCAACAAGAACCAGTCTCACAATGTGCGCTTAAAGTAAAATGAACCGTAAGAAACGGGGAAGATGGTAGTGCTTTATTAAACTAACCCCGTGAAGATACCTGCGATTAGTTGCAGTGAACTGATCGTGTCCTTCCCTGTGCAATCTTAACATTTTCCCTCTGTCTACGCCCGGAACCCGGAACGAAAGAAAGCGGACAAAAAAAATGGCGTTTTCTCAGTGTATAAAATTTAATGTGTGTAATTACTTAATTAGATTGCGGAGGATTCGTCGTGCCCATTCGTGGAGGCTACATTCTGTGACTTAATTGTGCGGACTGTAGCGAACTACGGCGTTAGCGGCGTACGTGTGCTTCTGCTTTGAACTTGATTCTGAGTGGGCAAAAGCCACCATTCAGGAGGTTGGAAGGTTTGGAAGGTAAGGAGAACCTGGGGCTCGCGGGATGGTTGAAACCGTGCCTTTGCTGTTGATCTGCACAAGATCGTGAAGGTAAAACGGGCGAAAGAAACAAAAATTAATTACACAACTTCAGACGTGCGGATTTAAGCTGATTAACTGATGTGGCTTTTGAGGATGGCGGTGACGGAACAAATGGAGAAGCGAAGTACGTGAAAGAGTAGAAGGGGGGAAAACTGGTGCCCGGGTTAACTGCGCTTTTGCTTGACTATTTATCGTTTAAAACTAGCTTACAAAGTAATGAAGCACATTTGGGTAGGGATGCCTTTTTTGTAAGGTTATAGGATAATAAATTATTAGAATAAATGGGAGTTAATGTGAATGTCACAATCATTATAATAGATGTGTATTTTTAGTTTATTTTAATAGCTTGGAGAATAATGCAATTTTGCCTATATCTTAAACGACAATTCACTAATCTAGAACTGTCATTTTAAAAGCTCACGGATAAACGGAAAACCGGATAACCGAAGCTCGGATAAACGATACCTTTCTGTGTATGCTTCTTCTTCATCTTTGCTGGCCTACTCCTACGGAGCACGTCTAGTAGACAGGGCCTGGCGTCCAATTCGTTTCCATGAAACTCGATCCATGGCTGTACTCCTCCATCCCCGGCTGCATCCGATATCCCTCAGGTTAGACTCCACTTGATCCAGCCAACGAGCGCGCTAGGCTCCTCTACGCCGCGTGCCGAACGGGTCGCTGACGAGCACTTTTCTGGCAGGGCATGAGTCCGGCATCCTCATCGCGTGGCCCAACCAGCGTATCCTTCCGGCTTTGACAACCGTCAGGATGTCTGCATCGTCAAACAGCTCAGCTAGCTCGTGGTTCATTCTCCTTCTCCACACGCCCTGCTCGCACACACCGCCAAAGATAGTCCGCAGCCCCCGCCGTTCGAAAATGGCGAGTGCATTGGCGTCCTCCGCCAGCATAGTCCAGGACTCGTGCCCGTAGAGGACTACCGGCCATATCAGGGCGCGATATATGGCTCATTTCGTGCGTTGTTGGAGTCTTCTGGATCTCAGGAGTTTGTGGAGTCCGTAGTAGGCATGATGCCCCTGAACAATGCGCCTTCGGATTTCGCTGCTTACGTTGTTGTTCGAAGTTACGATCGTGCCAAGGTAGTAAAACTCCTGTATTACCTCGAGATCGTCGCCGTCAACCAATACTCTGTTTCCGAGTCGTGCTCTATCACGGTCAGAGCCTCCGGCAAGCAGGTATTTTGTCTTCGTCGCATTGATCCTCAATCCAATCCTATCGGCCTCGCGTTTCAATCGGGTGTACGCTTCGCACACCGCCGCAGATGTTCGCCCGATGATGTCGATGTCATCCGGTGAAAATCGTGCCCCGGATGTCAAAGCCCGCGCTTCGCATGACACCTTCCAGAGCGATGTTGAACAGTAAACAGGAGAGTCCGTCCCCTTGCCTCAGTCCCCTATGAGATTCGAACGATTCCGACAGCATGCTCGACACTCTCACCTTGCACTGCACACGCAGGGAAACCGTACTGCCGCATGATGTACCATAGCTCGGTACGGTCTATGGTGTCGTAGGCTGCCTTGAAGTCGATGAACAGGTGGTGCGTCTGGTGCTCCCGGCACTTCTGGAGGAGGCCGAAGAGTGAAGATTTGGTCGGTAGTGGATTTCCCTCCAACAAATCCAGCTTGGTAGCTCCCGACAAAATCTGTAGCAAGGGGCGCGAGTCTGCAGAAGAGTATTCGGGACAGGATCTTGTAGGCAGCATTCAAGACTGTGATGGCTAGGTAGTTAGCACAGTCCAGTCTGTCGCCCTTTTTTTACACTGGGTGAATAACACCCAGTTTCCAGTCGTCGATGCATGATCGCGGCAAGCCTGTGCGTGCCCATCTTGAATAGTTTAGCCACCAGCCCATCACTGCCAGCTGATTTGTTGCATTTTCTGTGTATGCTATTCATTTCTTTATTTGTTTACTAGCTCTGTTCTGATGGTTTCATCTTTGTTTTAATGAAAAATATGTTAGCATCATAACCCCGGTAACATTCGTAGCGCTAATGGACCAGAATCGATCTAATCTCCATACATGGCGGTATAATCGCGTGGATCGTGTGACCGAATGGCGATGATTAGAGCTTTTTGCGATGAAAGTATGATGTTTGGTTAAAAAAAGCCGATGTTTTCAATGTGTCAAAATCAGAATGTAAACAAAGTGCTACGGTTCCGCAGTGCAACACCGAGGTGCCGATCAGATTGTTGTGTGGTGCGGATGATCGAAAACAACTTTCGTTGCCAAGTCAGCTGTTGTTTTCTTTGCCTTGAAAGTTGAAGGCATTCCGTTTTGGAGCTGGATGTGCAGATCTGTTAAGAGCGGTGACTACAGTGCCATATAGAGGAAGGGTTTCGTTCGGTTTGTCGCTGTGGAGACCTTACCCGGTGGAACATGGATGGACACAGTGGCGGATCAAACGGTGACGCTGGAATAGATCGCATAGCCGGCTGACTCCCGCTGTGAACGGACCCGTCAGTGTAGCTGTGATAATGGTGCTTGTATTTGTTCCGGATCTGATTATTAAAGGTGAGTAAAGTGGACCATTTTTGCATCGTTCCCTTAACACACAAGCTCCTCATATGCTTAATTTATCCCTAGGTAACCCTTGATGTCGAAGACCGCAGTGATGGGCCAAACGATGCAGAAGCGAACTCTTGTTTTATTACAGTCGCGAAACTTGAACGCCGCGTCGTTAACGAAAAAAAAAATCATCTGTGAACCAAAACAAACAAATACAGACGACTGACAGAAAAAACCCACAGTCTATTTAATCATCGCCGAAAATTTGAATTTGCCGTTATCGAAAAAATGAAGGCGTTACATACGTAACGTTGCGGTTTCGGCCTATTAAGATCTTCTAAAGCACCGACTAAGGGACCGTCGAGTTATGGTCTATTAAGGTCTAAATTCGTTCGAAAATGTTACCGGGGAATATTTAAATTAATTTTGAATCGTCTGTACTTGTTGTGAATCTAACTTTAAAACAATATTCTTTGCAAACAAACGGAAATTCTTCGTAAAAGTTTATATGAAGGTATGTAAGACGTAAGGAATGTTCTATTGAGCGAAAAAATAAATCAATCGTATTGCAAAATAGGCAAAAAAAATAAAAAGACGCAACATTATATTCTTCACAACTTCCAATAGTAGAATTTTCATCGATCTGCGCAAAAATTTTCGTTATATGATTTAAATAAAACAGATTTTTCAAAGAATCCGAACATATTAAACGAATTTAAAATATAAATGGTTTTAAAAAATTACAAAACTATGAAGCTACGCTAATTTCATACAATTGTTTAAGTTGTTTTAAAAGGCTTCAACGATGAATTAGCAATATTTGTTCCATTTAAATACTACTTAACAATTATTGTACAATTTATAGGTAGATAAACATATTTATCTGATTCGTCTTTTAGTTTTACAATGAAATTCTATCCAATTTAAATGTTTTTTTTTTTTACATTCCATCTTATTTTGTATTGTACAAAAAAGCCAATACATTTTAACAACAGTTGGGCAATAAGAGAAAACTTCCTACGCGTGTCAGTTAACGTAAATGCCACGATATCAAATTGTTCCAAGCACCATCCGCCCATGAATAAATTAACATCATTTTATTGAAAATGTGACATAAACATTTACGAACCTTTCGCTTTCATAATCACCACTTTATAGTGTTATTCAGTAGATGAATTATCCAATGAATGTAGTGTATTCAACCTATTCCTATAACAAAAAAAAAATAAACACAACAACAACCGACACGCACGTTTAACTGGATCATTATGCAACATGTTCTATTGTGAGGTTTGTTTATGAAATTAATGTGCTTTATTGGATGTCGCAACATTAAATGTGAACCACAGTGAAGGTGGGTTTTCGGGCATTATATTATCTGGCAAATATTGCCATCCAAATGGGAATGGGAAATGGCAGCACACAAACAGAAAGGATATAAAACAAAAACCCCCACGGACCGGTTGGATTGTAGGTTTTTCTGCTAACGACATGTATCCCGGCTTCGACAGTGTTCGATGGATCGGTGTCCGAAAAAGGGGCCACCCGAAGAAACATCTGACGTTGGGCGATGTATCATTTGCATTTCATTTAACAGCGGGCGTACGGCAGTGCTGCTAAACATCGATCCCGCGCCACTCTGCTCGTGCACGTTTCTCGCTCGCTTGGCACATGATCATAAGTCTTGGGCTGGTTAGATTTTTTTTTTGTTGCCCACGAAGCCCGCGTTTGCTGAATTTCGCCAGAACAGGCACACACACACACACATTTTGGGCTAAGCCCGAATGATGGAAAACATAATCATAAATCAGTGTAATATAGCCCAGCCGACAGTCGGTAACGGCATTTTGACTTTCACCCTTCCCCAAAGCGTTCATCCCTCCCCCTCCTTCACCCCTTCTTCCATCCACCCTTGGTCGATACAGTCAATACTAATGGGCTGCCATTGTTGACGGTGCGTTGTAGGGAGTTGGGTGTCCGAATCGTTTTCGCTCGCTTTTTGGATTAATTTATGCTAAAAGAAAGCAAAAAACAGAATATACGCCCTTTTGTCTCTACCGGACGGATCGGCGAAATCATATTAAATTCAGCCAAACAAAAGAAATTAATTATTTTATACAAATGCCATTACCATTCGGTGAGGGAAGGATGCCACGCAGGATGGGCCTTTTTAATGCGATACGATGGCCCGACCAAAGTTAACCCCCCCCTTTAGCAGGTGCTACCCACAGCAGGAGGGATGTCACCGTGTGACAGTTGTGTAGAATGGTTGTGGACTGATAAAAGCTTTATAGCATGCAATGGATCGATCATACGACAGCGTAAAATCTGTCATTTCACTTGTCATATATATAGTTGCTTTCGTTCTCTTTTTTTTTGCCGACAAGCATAAAGAGCTAGGCTTCTCCTTTCCCTAGCCCACAAAGCATTATTGGTTGCCGGATCGGTAGCAACTACCCAAGCCACCAATATTGACCGAGGTTCGTCGATACACGGTTGACAATTTTACGGCTGCCGGGGGTTTTTCGGTACGGTCCAAGGTTATCCACGGACGATGGATAATAAAAGTCACCAATTCTTCTTCTCTGGTCCGAAACCTCATCGGCGCAATCCTTTTGCTGGCACGTTATGGCACGAGAATAAACATAAATTTCCGTATTTTAATTCTATTACATCGCTACAGCCAAGCACCAGCCAGGATGATCAATGTGGAATCCCGCTGCTTTCTGCTTGCGGCACTGTTTGAGGTCACTTTCCCATGTTTTCCATCGGTTTCACTGGTGCTGATGCATCCAGTACACGGATAGTGCTGCGAGAAAGCTCGGCTAATATGCTAGTGAAGCAGCAGCATACATTTTGAAGCAGCCGTAACCGTGCTTTACAAGTGATTTCGTAGTAATATATCGTTTCGTTCCGAGAAGCCGTATAGCAGGGCTAGAACCATCGAGCTTCTAGGGACGGTTGCGAGATGCCTACTATCCACTGTTGGTCCGGGTTGCTGTTGGCAGCGAAGGTTAGTTTGGGTTAGTGGAACAGCCGATGCTAATTCTTACTCTCCCATCTTGCCCCACTCTGTTCAACTTCCGGTGTTCGGAGGAAAGGATTCACGTACAACAAATAGTGTTTGTAGCTCGCTCGCTCGAGAAGTTTGCAAAAAGTCAACCATTCTACCATTATTACCACCCATGGGTTATGAATAAATTGTTGGAGCTTTGGGTGGTGAAAAATTGAGTGAAATCCCACAGTGGCTAGTAAATCTTGCAATTGACCCTGTTGTCTTGTTTTGGTATCGGGAAGGATTGCTTCTAACAATGGCGGAAGAAATATTACCGCATAATGTTTTTAGATGAAGAAAGACGGCTTTTTAATGCTGACACTGTGTTAATTTTTGATTTTAAATGTGGCTCTGAATAGAGCAAACTTTTTCGTTCGATGAGGAAAGATTTTTAAATTGCATACTTTTAGGCGTATTCGATAAATAGAAGTTTCTATTTTGGTTTAATTTTTATATTTTTGTATTACAAAATACTTTAAATTCCATCAGGTCTGTGTCTTTGATTTTGCTTGGACATGAACCCGAAATTTTTAACCCGTTCTATTAAATATAATTATGTTTTTCATTTAATAAAAATGTAAAACGTTCCTCATACATTCTAGAAGAAGAAAGGCGCCTAAATGTATGTTATGTATAGGTTATAGTTTAAAATTTAGTTTTTCCAGAACAAATTCATCAATTGTTACAAATGACTTATAGTATTTATAGCCTGTTTTAATAACAATATTTATAAAACATTCAAATTGTTAAATTATTGTATTATTCTCTCATTTTATTATTTATTACAACGGCTCAATGCTTTTAATTTTTCTTTTATGAATTACATAAAAAAAAGTCAATTAAACTCGAATCACGGAACAAACCAAATATCATCCCCAATTGTGAGCCAGCTTGCAACTGCACAAATTAAACACCACCAGCAGGCAGCGACCAATTCATCACCATTGATTGTTCGTCATTTGGGTCGCGTTCGGCAATTCGTACACCGTGAGCATACGGTTGGTTTTGCCGTTTTTTGTGTTGTTTGCTACCAATTACCAATGTTCTGGATTAAAATGTCCACCGTCTGTGATGTAAAAGTGCGCTCGAGCAATTGCCACAGTCCGTCCACCGGACGGCGGGACACCGGGACGCAGGAAAGTCGTTGCTTGCAGCGGGAGCATTAAAATTTTTAATTGAGAAATAAAACCCATCCAGACGTAGCGCAGCAATAAATTTTCCACCCGCCAAAGAATAAAGCGCCAGTGCCAGTCGGCGATGGAGCTGTGTTAAATAATTTTCTGCCTGTCCGGTTTAAGGGGGTTTTGGGCGGCGTTTGAAACGTTATTTCCCAGGCCGGTGATGATTCTTGAACCATCGGCGCTGTTCTATTTTCCATCGCCGGTGGTCCCGGTGTATTGTTTTTCTCAACGCGCTAACGGTGGTTTAGCGGCCAGAATTAATTGCAGTGCCGGATGGCTTAGGAATCCGCTTTTATAGTGTCGTTGGGTTTTGGGGAGTTTTGTTTTGTTCAACGAAATCATCGCAAGTGAAAAGAAAAACAATAGAGCGTCCGAGTGGTTCGTTAATTTGGCTTGTCCGACGCATGTCGTCTCGGTGTTTCGGTGGCACATCATGATCTACCAAAGAACATGATACAGAAAGCCCAACCGGGCTGCTGTGAATTCGTCTCCCGTAAAAACAGGACTGCCACTGTACCAGTGCTCCGTGTGGCTGATGTTCCCGACGTGCGGTTCCCGTTTGTTTGGCAAGCTTCGTTTAATTTATGGTCGACTCTTGTTGTGCAACGAGATTCAGATCGTCTTCCAGTATCATGAGCTAGTTGGTTCTTTTTTTTATCTTCTGTTGCGCTGCTGTCCTGGCTTTCCTTACTGGCACTGGTGAAGCGACGTTTTCGATGGATAATAAAAGTCACCAATTCTTCTTCTCTGGTCCGAAACCTCATCGGCGCAATCCTTTTGCTGGCACGTTATGGGTGACCGAAGCGCAACAAAAGGCTGTCGATTTTTCAGCTCCCCCCGAATTGGTCGGTTGAAACGAAAATGTAATTTTATCTCCACAACGGGAGCAAATAAAACCTCATGAAATGCGATATCGGTTTCGGGCGAACGGTGAAGGAACGCAGCGGGCCCAATGCGAAGCGTACCGAGGCGCTGACCGAGGCTATAAATTTACAGAACCGATGAGCAACAGTGCACAAGACGTTGAGCGTGGTAGAACGCAAACAAACATGCCTTTTTTCTGTGCTTGTTGTTCTTCACCACAAGGACATGGAAAATAGAATTAAAAGTAAAAAAATAAAATAAGTTTTATGCTAAATAGCATGTTGAGCATGTATGAGAACAACACATTTTGACGCTGTGGTTTGAAGTGACGTATTGATCAAGATATCTCAACTAGGGATAGAACAATGTTTTTGTTAGTTTCCGGTAGCTCCAGTTCTTACCGCTACCACAAGAATGGGATTAAAAGATTAAAAGAACGATATCCAGATCGTCTCTCGTCTATTTTTCTTCAGTGGCGTCCTCTACCGGAATCGAGCGGCACTGCCATGACAGCTTAGTATGATCTACAATTTTACATCATATGTTTTATAAGAAAGGAAAAGACAGTGATATCCTTTAAGATAAAAAAGTGGTATAAATGATAAAGTTAAAGTTGGTAAACCGTATAAAAAACAATTCTTTATTTAGAGCATTACATATGCTCCAAAATGCAGTCATTTTTTCTGCCCAACAGTACCAAACTACTTTCTTTTACCGATAACCAATGAGTACAGACTCATTCGGTTGAAGTAATGCAAACATTTTTGGTAGAGCTTCATTCCAAATGTTTCACCGGTCCATATTCGGTACGATGGTTGCATTACCGAACTCCAGGAATATCGGAACCAGCGTACGGCTAATATCTGTTTTGGATTCGTGTGGTTTCTGTGCTTAGAAGAAGTATAGACCATCGTATGCATTACACTTCCAGGAAACAGAGACTGAACAGTGGAATACACGAGCGGCTCATTCGGGTTTCCAGCGAATGTCGGCTTGACATTATGTCTTTCCATAACAGCGGTAAGTTTATCCTATGTTTGTTTCGGGCAAGCTCAAATTGCAGATCAGTGGTAGGGTTAAAAGTCCAGCAGCTTCATGGAATAAATCAACACGCAAAGGTTACATTGCTGCATGGTGGCACATTTTCGGAAATATAATTTCAGTCCCAAAATGTTTTCTCCTATTTGGATGCTCTGGTTCTAGTACTTGGGACAAATGTTGGTTGCTTTTAAGTTCTTCACGTAGAAGTCACTTGCAGGTTCCAAATCATGTGATAATCCCAACGATATTTTCTTGAAAAGCATGTCTTCAAGTTTTATGTTCTTAATGAAACATATATTTGAAAACAACTCCTGTGTTTGTGGAAACAAATTCTAGTCAAGGAAAGCGAGATAACGAATTGCTCGAATAGCATACGCTAGTTATTGATATTTATAGCCACAGATGGCAATAATGTCCTCCCGTAGCCAAGAGGTTCGATCCATCCTAATTTCGAACCAAGCTGCACAGCAGTTTCATTTGGTATTTAAAATGCGAGGGAGTTTTGGGCAAATTTTGCTTTCACATAACTTCCACAAACATTCTTTCTACCCATCTCGATCACTCGAATGTGGCTTTTCCAACCAAAACTAGTACAAATCTTGAAGCAGAGATTTAAGTTTGGATTCAGTTTGCTCCATTTCCTACCACTTTAAGATAGAGGAATTTTTCCCTGTTTTCATTCATCCCTTACCAACGTAAAACATTAAATCAATTGTTGGAATCTTTCTGCTTTGATCCTGCCGAACAGGAACGTGTGGTTGTCGGACAGTGTCTGCTTGACTGTTCTTTGCTTCTGTCTAAGAAGCTTGGTCGGTTTCGGGTACGGGTTTGGCAAGGGAAAACTAGCTCACCTCAGTCGATAATGGTCGTATTCGACATAAATCGTACCCTTTAGAAACGTTTGGGAACATTCCTTGTTAGAAAAGGGGAAAAGCTTGCTCCAAGAACGCCAAAGGACGCCGATATTCAATCTGTGAGTAGCTTTTTGGAGTTTCTAGGGCAGGGTTTTCGCTCTTTAAAAGGGGGCGAATCAAGCTGGAGTGTATGGTTCGGTGCCCTATCGGGATAAGTATATCACTTTATGTTGGACGTACTGGTGTTGAGCATCTCAGTGCGAGCTCATGCTCATGTCGATTTAATCCTAGGGGCTATCTTTTTACGGTTAAGTGAAGCGTTGTGTATGTGTCTGTGTGTGTGTGGTTTTTTCCCCTTACCATGTGGCCATGTTTGACTGTAGATATCCGGTTGATCTCGCCGGTGGTATTGCTGGGCACGTTTGAGTTCTTTATTCAAAATCTCGGCAAACTGATTTATAGGGTGATGAATAATCAACTCGCTCGTGATGGATGTGAATGGGCCCGTTATGAAGTGAAGTAGATGATGGTTATTAAATTTATGGTGAAATTATGAAGTACGATAAGTGATTTATATTTGCCGTTCTTGCAAAGATGAATAGTGTTTATTGGTAATCATGAAACTATAAACTATTTTATGATTCTTTGCTTCCATCTGAATCAATCCTGGTGTCTCCCAAAATGTGTACACGCCGCCTTGTGGGGCTGCCACACACTCAAAACCGCAACACACGTTATGCTGTGCGCTGCAATGGGACTATCGAAATAAATATTCTATGCCCATTGTGGCCCATTCATACGGGCCTCCCCATCTATATATACGGTCAGTGGTTTGGGGCACGAGAATAAACATAAATTTCCGTATTTTAATTCTATTACATCGCTACAGCCAAGCACCAGCCAGGATGATCAATGTGGAATCCCGCTGCTTTCTGCTTGCGGCACTGTTTGAGGTCACTTTCCCATGTTTTCCATCGGTTTCACTGGTGCTGATGCATCCAGTACACGGATAGTGCTGCGAGAAAGCTCGGCTAATATGCTAGTGAAGCAGCAGCATACATTTTGAAGCAGCCGTAACCGTGCTTTACAAGTGATTTCGTAGTAATATATCGTTTCGTTCCGAGAAGCCGTATAGCAGGGCTAGAACCATCGAGCTTCTAGGGACGGTTGCGAGATGCCTACTATCCACTGTTGGTCCGGGTTGCTGTTGGCAGCGAAGGTTAGTTTGGGTTAGTGGAACAGCCGATGCTAATTCTTACTCTCCCATCTTGCCCCACTCTGTTCAACTTCCGGTGTTCGGAGGAAAGGATTCACGTACAACAAATAGTGTTTGTAGCTCGCTCGCTCGAGAAGTTTGCAAAAAGTCAACCATTCTACCATTATTACCACCCATGGGTTATGAATAAATTGTTGGAGCTTTGGGTGGTGAAAAATTGAGTGAAATCCCACAGTGGCTAGTAAATCTTGCAATTGACCCTGTTGTCTTGTTTTGGTATCGGGAAGGATTGCTTCTAACAATGGCGGAAGAAATATTACCGCATAATGTTTTTAGATGAAGAAAGACGGCTTTTTAATGCTGACACTGTGTTAATTTTTGATTTTAAATGTGGCTCTGAATAGAGCAAACTTTTTCGTTCGATGAGGAAAGATTTTTAAATTGCATACTTTTAGGCGTATTCGATAAATAGAAGTTTCTATTTTGGTTTAATTTTTATATTTTTGTATTACAAAATACTTTAAATTCCATCAGGTCTGTGTCTTTGATTTTGCTTGGACATGAACCCGAAATTTTTAACCCGTTCTATTAAATATAATTATGTTTTTCATTTAATAAAAATGTAAAACGTTCCTCATACATTCTAGAAGAAGAAAGGCGCCTAAATGTATGTTATGTATAGGTTATAGTTTAAAATTTAGTTTTTCCAGAACAAATTCATCAATTGTTACAAATGACTTATAGTATTTATAGCCTGTTTTAATAACAATATTTATAAAACATTCAAATTGTTAAATTATTGTATTATTCTCTCATTTTATTATTTATTACAACGGCTCAATGCTTTTAATTTTTCTTTTATGAATTACATAAAAAAAAGTCAATTAAACTCGAATCACGGAACAAACCAAATATCATCCCCAATTGTGAGTCAGCTTGCAACTGCACAAATTAAACACCACCAGCAGGCAGCGACCAATTCATCACCATTGATTGTTCGTCATTTGGGTCGCGTTCGGCAATTCGTACACCGTGAGCATACGGTTGGTTTTGCCGTTTTTTGTGTTGTTTGCTACCAATTACCAATGTTCTGGATTAAAATGTCCACCGTCTGTGATGTAAAAGTGCGCTCGAGCAATTGCCACAGTCCGTCCACCGGACGGCGGGACACCGGGACGCAGGAAAATCGTTGCTTGCAGCGGGAGCATTAAAATTTTTAATTGAGAAATAAAACCCATCCAGACGTAGCGCAGCAATAAATTTTCCACCCGCCAAAGAATAAAGCGCCAGTGCCAGTCGGCGATGGAGCTGTGTTAAATAATTTTCTGCCTGTCCGGTTTAAGGGGGTTTTGGGCGGCGTTTGAAACGTTATTTCCCAGGCCGGTGATGATTCTTGAACCATCGGCGCTGTTCTATTTTCCATCGCCGGTGGTCCCGGTGTATTGTTTTTCTCAACGCGCTAACGGTGGTTTAGCGGCCAGAATTAATTGCAGTGCCGGATGGCTTAGGAATCCGCTTTTATAGTGTCGTTGGGTTTTGGGGAGTTTTGTTTTGTTCAACGAAATCATCGCAAGTGAAAAGAAAAACAATCGTTAAATGAAGATAATTTGGCTTGTCCGACGCATGTCGTCTCGGTGTTTCGGTGGCACATCATGATCTACCAAAGAACATGATACAGAAAGCCCAACCGGGCTGCAGTGAATTCGTCTCCCGTAAAAACAGGACTGCCACTGTACCAGTGCTCCTTGTGGCTGATGTTCCCGACGTGCGGTTCCCGTTGTTTGGCAAGCTTCGTTTAATTTATGGTCGACTCTTGTTGTGCAACGAGATTCAGATCGTCTTCCAGTATCATGAGCTAGTTGGTTCTTTTTTTTATCTTCTGTTGCGCTGCTGTCCTGGCTTTCCTTACTGGCACTGGTGAAGCGACGTTTTTTGGGGCTCCATTCCGGTACTGGTACCGTCTCACTCAAATCCTTCGGCTTCAAATTTTGATCCTGTCGTCCATCACCGATTACTTGTCGGGTGGGGCTTTTTTTTTTGGTGTTGTTGCTGGGACCGGATATTTTTCCCAACTCCGGCCCGAGTGCTTTTGTTTTGACCGTAGCTGTCATACGCTTTTTGGCGATGGGTTTGTGCTGTCTGTTTTGTGTTTCATTTTTGCTACAGTCACACTGTGTGTTTCTGATTGTGCACCGGGAGCTTTATTTGTGACTGTGGCGTGCGAATCGCGTTATGAGGTGCGTCCTAGCGAATTAATACAATTTAAGACCGGTGGATTAAGAGCGCTCGCTGGAAATAGCGCATAAAACCTTGCCCGAATGCGGTAGCATGGGGATGTGGCCGGTTCTAGGCGAAAGAGATTAGCCGGCTGTGTATGGGAGCTTTCGTGATCCATGACCATGGCCGGTTGCTGGATTGTTTTTAATGATTGGTCAGTCTGCGCTATGGTGGGATAATTGTGGGATTTGCTTGCGAGATTTTTGGTTGCCACTTGTCGTTGATTATCTGAGTTGTAATACGTTTCAGAAGATATTTCTTTTTAAGATATAAACGGTATTATAATTCTTGAAGTCATTCTAATAATATTGTTCCATAAACCGATGTTTAATGTTAATTTAGTAAATTTCATAAAACAATCAGAATGGAAGTAAAAATTATCAGAAATAAAGACAGTATAACCAGTTGTTATCGCAATTGTATCATCCCAAATACACAACTGTGGAACGTCAACGTGTTCACAGTTTTGAATTATTGAAATAAGTGGAATTATTCAACATTGAAGCTAATTTCTACCGCAAAATGTTCTGACATTTAACTTTACTTCTTAAAATAAAGCTTAAATGTGAATCAACTTAATCAAATTTACGAACAGTTTGCAGTAGAGTAAAGCAAAGTAAGAAAGAAGTAAAACAACATGATAAATGTCAACTACTCAGGCCAAAGCAAAATGCAGTCATTTTCCAACTCATGCCAGTGCCTCATCAAAACTGTTCACATCTGGTATGGCAAGGTTACGCTGAGAATCCGTATAGGTAATGCTTTTACAAGTAGAAAAAAGTTAAGTAAACCAAAAAAAAAAAACACCAAGCATTAAGTAGAACATACACACGTTCCCACATCGGGCCAGGCATACAGAGAAAAAAAGGGTAAGCGTAAATAAACACTGGCATAAATTTATTTGCAAACGCAAGCGAAATGCTTGCTTGGTCAGTGCCGACCTCCGCCCATTTTGGATAACTACCTTTAACCCTCTCGGGAGGGTTTTGTTGGATGAGGTGTAGTGGAGCCTTGTACACCTTGTCGGATGGTTGTTGTTGTCGTTTTGTTTTTTCACCGAGCGTCCCACAACGTGTACCTTGGTGACCGCGCGCCTGTGTTTGTGCGGTACTAGGATATGTAGCTAGAGCGAAATTGAGTTATATGATGTATGGGACATGGCGTGGTCCGTGGGTATTTTACAATGTGGTCTGTGTATCATCCTTCGGCCCACAGCACAGGTGTGCGGTGAACCTGAAATGTTCACCGGCCACGCTCCGTGCACCGGTCGCGCATGTGGTCATGTTCGAACGGATGGGAACGCAAAGCACACGAAAAGGAAATCCGTCCCCGAGCCAATGGGCATGAGCATGCGAGTGCGAGTGCAGCTGCAACTTAATCAAGCCCAGTCTCCACTAAACGGTGACAGGAGAGAGCTACAATGATCGTCGTGGGATACCAAAACGGTAGGGGGGAAAAGGTGCCGTCCAGAGGGTACGGAGAAGCTGAAGGGACTAGTGGGAAAAATATGACCATAAACATAAAACACAACAACAAACCTGAAGCTTGCAAATGGACGATAAACAGCGAACAGCGGAAGTATGGAAATGGTTCCATCAGTAGCCCGTTTTGCACCCGGTAGCGAATCATAATTCCGTAATGTTTTTGTACCACTTTTTTAAGCTGGCTCAGTTTAGGAAAAATGTGCACAAAACGTAACGAATGCAGTGAATATGTCTTTGAATCAGTGATACGAGGTAATCCGTACCTTCATTTGCTCTTCATTATTCTTTTGCTGTAGTGTTTTTACAGTCAAATTTGTGCGAAAGATTTTAATTAACCTTCGGAAAAGTCACAGCCACTGTTTCGCACCCATTTTATTATAATGTATAGCTATTTTGAAGAAAAATTCTATAATAATACAAAAATAAGAGTTGACGCACGCCTAAATATATGCAATGCATTGTACGGTAATGATATTAACGCATCGTATCGCCATAGTAACGCAAAAATCTCTATTTAGTGAAGCTAGTACTAAAGTTAATGTTCTGTATAGCCAACGCTTGAACATTTGGGAATAATGTTTGAGGTGCTGTAAAATGTGAAGTAAGTTTTTGATGCGAACAATTATAATGGTGTTTACTTTGCTTTGTTCTCCACTAAAAAATATCACACTGTCAATTAAAATGTAATTACATAAATAAGTAATTTAAAATGTTATATCAGATACTGTGCCAACTGCATGTTAACTTATCCCGAATGCAGTCATTGCTTAGTTCCGTTCAACAGAGTAGAAAATTTAGGATTGCAGTTTTGACGTTCCTATATTATTTAATGTTAAAAAAGAGATAATTTTACAAGATTGCATCGTGTTTTTTGGGTCAAAAAAACTAATGGATTTTTTCTTTACCATAATTAAACTATAACTAATCTTCGCAAACAATCCTATACGCTGAAATATTGTGACATTTTGTTGAACAAGTATGCTTTTTTTTAAATTGATAACCGTCTATTAGTTATTTGGCTTGTTTGTCATTTTGTATGCAGAACCAGCAACATGGTTTACCAAAACATCTCTTTCTTAGGTCATTATATGCCCCAATATTGCTCTACACTTTTTCACAATATTTGCCGTGCATTGCGACAACCGAGTATGCACAACCATCATTTATGCTGCATATGCAATTCAATTTGGAAAGACAAATGGAATGACACTTGGGCAAGTAATTGGATGAACGGATGCAATGGACAACCGACCGGATGAGAGCAAGCGAGAGACTTGTTTCTTGTTGTGCTGCATTCTACTAAGAAGTAGATTATGTGGCGCTCATGAAGTCCTCTAACCCTCAGTGCTCCGGACGATAAATTATGCATTCAATTTGGATAACGCTGGATCCTCTTATCCGTTATGAACTGGTTTTTGGGCAGAAAATTATTGGTCCTAAAAATAAATTACTAACTGACATCGTTCTGTGTCCGTTTGTTTGTGTGTGTGTGTGCATGCGTTCAAATTCAATAGGCAAAATGTGCACAAAACGTAACGAATGCAGTGAATATGTCTTTGAATCAGTGATACGAGGTAATCCGTACCTTCATTTGCTCTTCATTATTCTTTTGCTGTAGTGTTTTTACAGTCAAATTTGTGCGAAAGATTTTAATTAACCTTCGGAAAAGTCACAGCCACTGTTTCGCACCCATTTTATTATAATGTATAGCTATTTTGAAGAAAAATTCTATAATAATACAAAAATAAGAGTTGACGCACGCCTAAATATATGCAATGCATTGTACGGTAATGATATTAACGCATCGTATCGCCATAGTAACGCAAAAATCTCTATTTAGTGAAGCTAGTACTAAAGTTAATGTGATTGCATAGCCAACGCTTGAACAGTTGGGAATATTGTTTGAGGTACTGTAAAATGTGAAGTAATTTTTTGATGCGAACAATTATAATGGTGTTTACTTTGCTTTGTTCTCCACTAAAAAATATCACACTGTCAATTAAAATGTAATTACATAAATAAGTAATTTAAAATGTTATATCAGATACTGTGCCAACTGCATGTTAACTTATCCCGAATGCAGTCATTGCTTAGTTCCGTTCAACAGAGTAGAAAATTTAGGATTGCAGTTTTGACGTTCCTATATTATTTAATGTTAAAAAAGAGATAATTTTACAAGATTGCATCGTGTTTTTTGGGTCAAAAAAACTAATGGATTTTTTCTTTACCATAATTAAACTATAACTAATCTTCGCAAACAATCCTATACGCTGAAATATTGTGACATTTTGTTGAACAAGTATGCTTTTTTTTAAATTGATAACCGTCTATTAGTTATTTGGCTTGTTTGTCATTTTGTATGCAGAACCAGCAACATGGTTTACCAAAACATCTCTTTCTTAGGTCATTATATGCCCCAATATTGCTCTACACTTTTTCACAATATTTGCCGTGCATTGCGACAACCGAGTATGCACAACCATCATTTATGCTGCATATGCAATTCAATTTGGAAAGACAAATGGAATGACACTTGGGCAAGTAATTGGATGAACGGATGCAATGGACAACCGACCGGATGAGAGCAAGCGAGAGACTTGTTTCTTGTTGTGCTGCATTCTACTAAGAAGTAGATTATGTGGCGCTCATGAAGTCCTCTAACCCTCAGTGCTCCGGACGATAAATTATGCATTCAATTTGGATAACGCTGGATCCTCTTATCCGTGATGAACTGGTTTTTGGGCAGAAAATTATTGGTCCTAAAAATAAATTACTAACTGACATCGTTCTGTGTCCGTTTGTTTGTGTGTGTGTGTGCATGCGTTCAAATTCAATTCCGTCAGAGAACGAGATCGAAGCGGAGAAACGTGCTTAATGGGATTTTTCATAGTGGGTATCGGGGAACTGGCAGCTCAGTTACGACGGGTACCCAAAGTCGCACCGGATCATACCTTTGCTAGCTATCGTCATGAATAAATGACTCGGACACTCCGGAACCTGTACCCGAACGCAAGCTGGCATCTCCTTTCCCTGTGCACTGTAACCGAAAGGGACACTCGGATGGGACCGATTTCTGGCTCATCTCCGATGCATATCACAGTCGTGCAGTGCCGGTGCTGCAATTTCATCACCATCATCCGCCTGTCTGTGAATGGGTGCACGCAAAAGTGGATAAGTTTTGAGCTGCAGCAGTGCGCACGGTGGACTTCACCGTGCCGAGATGCGTTACTGTCACTCGAAAAAGTTGAAGCCGGGTCCGAATCGACGAAAGCGGTAGCGAGCGCACACCCTGTGACACACTTGTGCCAATGCTCGGGGTGTTGCTTCGTGTGCATGCTTATTTATGCACGAATTTTAATTATATTTGATCCACGTACACGAGCACGTGCATCGCGCGCAAACTCTTCTCTTGTTACCGAGTTGCGTTCGGGTGTGCTCTCATCCAACGACTCGATGCCGTGTGATGAAAATTCGACAATCGACTGATCGACAACTGACAAGCCGGGTGGGTACGGATGGGTTCACATCCGGTTGCTGGGGTGATGATCATCGCTAACCGATTCCACTTATTGACACTAACCTTCCAGTGACGATGCCATTTGTTTGCCACCCCACAGTGCTGCCCTGAAGCTGTCACAATATTTATCGTACATAATGAAGTTCAGTGGAGGAGAAAAGAAGTGCTGCACTGGCCATTCGGTCTGCATCAAACGCGTGCAGCAAGTGTTCTGCAGCGCTCGAAACAATTATCGTTGCTCGTTGCCTCGAAGTCCTCGACCCTCGTTTGATCTGGTTGGGGGTGGTTTTTTGGTTCTACTCGTGGGACACTTGCTTCCCCCGATGCTGTCCGCACACAGTTGTGACCGATTGCGGCCGTACGATAAGCGATCTCGAGAGAGCAAGCAGAAGCCAAGGATGCGCTGGGCAGAAGTACCATTTCGTTTGCTTCCAGATGATACACCGTTGTTTATCGTTGTTCACCAGGGGTTTATGATGTCTGTGGCCGGTTGCTTCAGTACTGCGGTATGGTGTAGCGATGCTTGGTGAAGCTTGTTGATAAGCAAGGTTTTGCCGTTTTGTTTTGTTCCCCATGACCACACGAACGAGCACACGGTGTGGAGCAAGTTGGCTGACGTCAATTCAGTAGTGAGTTTTGTCCTTTTCTCGAAATGACCATTCGAGTTCGCTCACCTGCATACTTTTGGTTATGTTTTTTGAGGTAGATTGTTTTGAAAAGAAAGAAGGAAATAAATGTGAATCGATGTTTCGCATTCCTTGAACCGTGGTCCACCAGGCGCCTCCATCGCTTAAAGTTGGTAACAGATTAATTTTAATTTAAATATCCTGTTTAAGGTTTAGTAATAACGAAGCTTTTTTTTAAATAAATTTAAAACAAATTTTCCCAGTGGTTTGTATGATTTAAAAAAAATGCTTTTGTATAAATCAATAACTTCTGTAACGTCTCAATTATGGGTCACCATGCGTCTCCATTTGTGTTTGATATTTTCCAACACTAAACCGACAACAAATCAAAGTAATTCCTGTGGTTACCGTATTTACCAACCAAAATTCAAGCAAGTATCGTTCATAAGAACCTTAACATTCTTTCAAATTGTAAAATTCAACTCTCAAACAAATTTGGTTCCGGTTGTTGTTTGATTCGCAACACCCGCAACAAGCATTCCTACCGTACGCGCCCGTATTATCTGTCAATGGGTATTAAATTTAAATTTTGTCAGTACATAGTTCAAATTTGATTCTGACGGTTAACAGCGTGACACACGATCCAGCCTGGGCTGCTGTTTCGCCGACGGCAGCGCGGTTTGTCGATGTTTAACCAAGCATGAAATTAAATTTCATATTCTTTACGACCATTCGGCGGACCAAAAACCCACTGCGAGAGGGAGCTACTTCCCGTACGTAACGAAAGTAACGAGCGGCAACTCATTTGCTAGCGATACCATGTTTCCCGGTGACATTGTAAAACATTTACTTCACAACCACTTTGGGGAAGCCCGGTTAGGCGATGGTGCCGACTGGTGTGCGCGAGCGTGCGTTCGGATGTTGCTTCATTGTGCAGCGCGCAACGTTCGATCCACCGTGAACCATTCATTTGATCGTACGGGCAACGTGGGTACACTGCAAAAGGATTTTTGCTCGCCCGTTCCGTTCGTTTCGTCGAAAGTCTGTTGTGATATGCAGCGGGAAAAAATATTAAGCTGTCTAGCGTAATACTCACGGGATAGTTTCATACGCTGTACCGACACTGTACTATCGTTTGCTCTAAGAGTATGGAACCTTCCTTCTAATAGGTTCGCGTGAGATTCATTGCTATAAGAAGCTGATTTTATCTTGCTGTTCAGCAACGGGTTTTGGTTTTTGTTGTGGTTTTGCTTTAGCGTGTGGTAGAAAAATCGCTTAACAAAACCACGATCTTGCTCGAGCGTTGGTCGAGACCGGTCGTCTGTGTCGTGCGAAGACTTTCACCGTACGCTGCCTGTCGTTGTTGTCAAATCAGCGTGGGGTGGTTGGTTTTGCATGTTGCTCGGTTGGAAAAATCTCGGTAAAAACGTACGAAAGCAGCATGCATTGGAAAAACGCGAGCACACACACACACACGGTCGGTCGGTCGGTCGGGTGGCTCTCGATAATCATCCATTTTTCGTCTCCACACTATCAACAGCGACTGTTCGGCAGAGAATTCCCGCAAGGGATTTCACAGTGACACACGAGTAGTGTGCACTGGGTGCTGTCCCATTTCTTTCCAAAGCACACACCAATGTCCTCTGTCCCCACACACACACACACACACACACGAAGGTTCGAAAAACGGAAAGAACAGCAACGATAGTTTCCTTCTCTGCCGGTTCCACAGTTTCTACGCTCACATTTTAATTTGACTTTTAATGAAACATAAATATTATCATAAAATTAAACCGCAAATAATCTGCACGCCCAAACCGGACGGCGTTGCGTTACGGAAACGGTTCGGTCGGGTTACGGTGCTCACCGACGGGAGACGTTCAGGTTTCGTACCGGGTTTGATGATTATTAGTGTGAATGTGGCTGCGGTGTCGGGTGTCTCGGTTGACGGTGATGTTGAATGTTTATTTCGCCATTTTTCTCGGGTTAGTGAATGGTGTTTAGGAACTGCGAAACGGTTGCAGTTGGCGCTTTAAGTGTGTGCGTTTAATTTTTTTATTTTATACATGCATTACCACATTTATTTTATCTCAATGATGCTTGAAGTTTAAGGTAAGATAGTGACGTAAGATATTAGTGTTTGATTAAAAAAAAAAATGTTTTTCTTGTAACTACGTGAATTTCGTGAAGAACCATGTAAAACTAAAATTGTTGTTGTAGTGTTCAAATTCGCGTAAATTGCATACATTTTGGAGTATCATCTTAGACCTTTACTATTTTCGTCTAATTTGATGTTCATACATGTACAAAACAATAATTACATTCATTGCGTTAGTGTAGTTATGATCAGTTTATAAATTAAAAGGAGTTTAAACACGACAAGATAACTAAAGCATGACAGTGAAAATGAGACTTGAACTATTTTAAATAATTGCATACTTTTAGGCGAATTCGTTAGCGATTAATTTTAATATCGCGTTCAGTTAAGTTATTATTACAAAAAATAATAGAAATCTGATGCGTAAATGTCCGTACACGCACTGTCTAGCATTTAAAGCACCAACAGACATCTCTATTGCTGGTCGTTCAATGGTACAGCCGGGCACATTCGTGCATGTAACGCAATTAGACCATCAAACGTATGTAACTAAATTGACTGTAACGTGATAATCATAGAAACTTCAAAAAACATCCCCATCCCCCCGCCCCGTCTCCATCATTTGTGCGCACACCCCCTCCGAACTTCTTTGATGTTGCATCAAACGGTCTGCAAATGAACGATGAATTCCGCAAGCGATACACGTGTTATTATTTAGCTGGTAACAATAGGGCGTGCTTAGGCACAGTATATTATGCTAATAAATCACACCCCAGCCCCAACGAACAGTACTCCCACCTGCTCGTAGCTCGTATCTAATGGGACACGATCATTAAAGTTACATAAGCCCCAGACTATTGTGCCCCCTTCCGTGTACCGTTGGCACCTCCAGGGCCAACAAAAAGAAGGAAGTTATTGCACCTGGTACGTGTAAGATAAGCCTAGGGAGATGAATTTATTTATTTTCTTCAATTTTTATTACTTTTCTATCTTCTAGGATCAGGATTTTGGTTTCGATTCTCCGATATGTCTGAAATGTTGCTTTTCTCCAGCGTTGAATGACGCGACTCGATCTCGTCTATGCGTTGCCTTATCCAACCGGTATACTTTGCCACGTTAAGCAAACCGGTAAGCGTGTTGACTCCACACTGATAGTAGCCTTTCGGTGCGATACCAAACGTGGTCATCCCTCGCAGATAGAATCGATCCTCACGCTCAACGTAGAACCCGCTACCACCACTGCCACTACACACAGGCGTTACTGTAGTAAAGGTACGAATTTTAGTTAAAGCTGCTGGAAGTCCTCATTATACGGTAACACTTACCAGCACAAAAGAACTCATTGTGCTCGAACAGCTTGCCGGTGAACACCTCCATGCAGCGGCTTTGTCGTAACACTACCGTGACGGCGCTTTGCATCACACTGGTGTACAGATTGTGCAATCCAATGCCCCACCCAACACTGGTCCCATGCGTTCCTTCCAGATCTTCCTCACTTTCCTGAGCCGTTGATTCCGGCCAGAGACAGATGGGACGTGCCAGCGTACCGAGAGCAATTGCATCCTGCAACTGCAGTAACGCTATATCGTCATCAAAATCCGGTGCCCGATAATTGGGATGAATGATCAACGAATCCACACGACAATAGTTGTTAGTATCTCGGTGCGTTAAATCGGTAACGCCGTAACGCACCGAAAGGATCTCACTTCGATACGGCTTGACACAGTGTGCCGAACCGATCACGAATCTATTCGTTACGATCGTACCACCGCAGAAGTACAGACTATCATTATTCTCCGTCCGATACAGCCCAACGTGAAATGGCCACCCATCCGTTGCGTTACGTACTCCACACTCCAGTGGGTCCAGTTTCGCAACCTGTTTCTCACTCTGCGGAACGGCGCTCTGCAAAACAGTGAGTCCGATCACGAGACGTACACTAACACTCACCATCACTGTTGTGGCTGAAGAATGCTGTGGCCAATCAACCGTTTATGTTAAGTACGAAGAATACCTTAAATCAAAATGAGCAACACAAAACTGTTTCTAATTCTTTAAGTTGTCTTCAGCACCTCTCGCGCAGGTTTGCAGAACCCCGGCAGTGGGTGGATTTTCACCTTGTGATTGGGGCGAGCATGTCGCTTGCGGACGACACGTTGATAATCGCGCTCAAGCACACCACGAAAGCAGTCATTAAAAAGACATTACTGTTTATCGCACCTTTTTTTTATTCGTTCTATTTGCTGCCCTAGCTGTTTGTGACGGTGTGCGTGTGTGTGTGTGTCCTTCCTCTTTTCTGCAAACGCTTCGACCAACAGTGAGGATCATAACACCCGCACAGTGACTTTCGGACGGACGCTCTTTGTTCCAGTGCCAGCACTGTTCCAATTTCCTACCACCGTGCAGCACGTTCATCGTTATAAAACCCCTTTTCAGAATATGTTTCCGGAATATGCTAGCGGGTCGTGTTCACTCAACGGCAAACCCACTGGAACGCATCAAGATCAGCAAGGGTAGAGCGAAAAAAGCGACGACGTACCACTTAATGTCTCACCAAAAAACCCCCGTCCATATGCAGGGCTTCGGAGCTTGTGTGTTTGTGTGTGCGTGTGTTCATTTTGTAAGAGTCATCATACTTCTCTGACCACCGATTAACACTACCAGTGGTTACCGCTACCACAATCGCTCCATATTTTGTACGCCAGCAGCAGCGCCTGGCAGATTGCAGCAGCCATTGTCATTTCGTGTGACGTTTGGTTGACATCCGTTTAGTGTGATACGGTGCTGTTGCTTTGTGGGCTTAATGGGTGAAGTGACGGAATTGTTCCGGGTGTTCGTCAAACTAATCTGTGGGTTTTCGATAGATGGCGTTGTATTCAACGTGAATCACGAGACAGAGAAGGAAATGACTAATTTGTTTCTGTTGTGCATATTGAATTTAGTTAGACTGATACAAGGTATTAGTGTTATTGCTTCAGTTTTCTCCTAGACTTGTCAAAGCCAGGTGTAATTAAGTGCTATAGTAAGAATTTATTTTGAGAGATTATTCAATGTGGTACAAAAATTACGTTTTTAATTGAAATCTTTTGCTCCGCGTTAAGATGTAAGACTACACCTTTTCCATCAGTTATTTGAAGGTTCGGGACTCGCATATTGAACTAGATTCCTATTGGGATGAACACGACTCCGCAATTAATCGGTAAAAATAGTCGTATGACCCGTCACTGGTTTAAATTTTAAAAGATTAAAATTTTTTACAAGAAATAACGTATATTTTTCATTTAAAAAGCCTTCTTCTTCTTCTTCTTCTTCTTCTTCTTCTTCTTCTTCTTCTTCTTCGTCTTCTTCTTCTTCTTCTTCTTCTTCTACTACTACTACTTTTTCTTCTTCTTTTTCTTCTCATTCTCTACTTCTTTCCTTTAACATTTACTTCTTCATTTTTCCTTACCAATTAAAGGAGGAGTCACAACAGCCCAGAACATATAATCCTCTTGGAAATTGCCCAAATTAAAGTTTATGGTAATCATAATTATCACATAATTTTAACATTTTTTAACTAAGTTTTTTACAAGCAAAATTTTCGATAGCCAAATGATTTTTTAACGCGTTTGAAGATTGTTTATGTATATTCTATATAGCTTATGTTATATAACATACAACTACATAACTTCTTTAACTCTGGAAGCACCATAAGATTCAAAATATTCAATAAAAGTACCAATAGAAGGCAATACAAACGAGTCCCATGAAATCACAATCGTTCTACTACTGCACCACAAAGCCTATCTCCATGCTGCCGACAATGCGTGCCACCAGCACATATTTTATTTCACCGCTCTGCACATAAAACCCGCACATTTGACCATTTCCCATTTCATACGTTTTTTGTGGTGGAGATAGAGGCTAAGCCTGTGCAGCCCCATTTCACATCACCTTCGCAGACACAGCCTTTGCTACGCGGTGGTGTATCTTCTTTTATTTTGTTGTGGTAAAATACACTTCGAAACTACCTCATTACGGTCATTATCGTAATCGGAGCGTTTTGTTGAAACGCTTAAGATGAGATAACGATAACACACGCTGCTGCTGCTGCTGCTGTATCGCTTTGCTTTCCACAATCTGCAATGATTGCGATAGGTAGAACCATAACAATCATGCTGCAGAATGCGTGGTGTCGTATTTTCTCGTTTGTTTGGGTTTTTTTTATTATTTGCTACCGCAACATTTGATTGCGTACCATTAAAACATCTTCATAATGCAATATAAGTTATGCCGGGGAGCGAAGATTTATGGTGCCGACGATTAGCATTCGTTTACAGTCATCATCACGAATTATGGACATGAGATGAGGTTTATTAGTTGCGTAAACATTTTAAAACAACAACACTCGTTTTATGACAACACAAAGGTAATCAAATTAAACCGTCCGTTATCGGATGACTAAGCCATGAGATTATCCTTGTTCAAACAGGAGCAAAAAAAAAAAACTTTCCTACCGGTTGCAATATTAAAGATGTTCGGCAACTAAACTTCTCCATCGAACATTATGCCGTATCGGCTTCTTTCAACCAGCCAGTATAAGAACACACACACATACACACTCTTTTCACAAGATTGAACACACCGGAAAAAACGACAAGCCCTTCAACATGCAGGGCATCGATTTTAGTTTAATTGAAATTTGTACCCATTCATCACCGCTAAATCCCTTCAAAATCTATTTCGGAAATTGCATCTAGCCAGAATCCAAGGGACCTTGAGCAAACCCCGACTAAACCGGCGAGCGAGTTGATCCTTCCTCACCAACAAACCCAGGCACAAGATGTAGCAAGGCGTGGTACGGCTACGGAAGACCGTCGGGGCAAAGATTTCGCTGCAATTGAGGTCCACCGCACGTGCCATCGAAAGCCGTACACAAAATTTATGGTTTTTTGCAAGTTTCCAATTTCCGAAAAATAAAATATTCACTTTGCAGTACTACTGAGCAAACCCCGACTAAACCGGCGAGCGAGTTGATCCTTCCTCACCAACAAACCCAGGCACAAGATGTAGCAAGGCGTGGTACGGCTACGGAAGACCGTCGGGGCAAAGATTTCGCTGCAATTGAGGTCCACCGCACGTGCCATCGAAAGCCGTACACAAAATTTATGGTTTTTTGCAAGTTTCCAATTTCCGAAAAATAAAATATTCACTTTGCAGTACTACTAGCTACTAGCGTCTGCTAGAAGATCTACGCGCACTGTCCACTCGGCTGCAGTGAGATGCTGCAATGCTTCCAAGTTAATGGAAAAGATTTAAAAGTTTGAAGTTCTGGGCGCTCCGGCGTTTCAGATATGTTTATTTCCTGTTTCGTGGCACATAATTCCAAACTATCTGTGAAGTGCCTGTTTGGAGACTTTTATGTTGGGAGGCGATTTAATTTAATTTTCATGGAAATGTTCGTCATTAAAAGCAAATAACGATGATATTTCAGAACGAAATAAAGTTGGAATATTGTTATAAAAATTATACGCACTAATATGAGGAGTATTATGTAGTTCATTCATTATGTAGTATGAATATAATCGAATGTATAATACACCGAAGAACACTTTTGGGCTTATGATGTTTAAGGAAATTTGGCCCTCTTAATATATTTTAAAATTTCAGTATTAAGCTACTTGCAGCTATTTATTTGGTCTTTTTTGGTCTCCGCCATTGTATTTCTTTAAAATCCACGTGCAAATACACGTTACTTACGCTACTTCGCTTTAAATAAAATATCACCCGGTTGTGTTTAAGATCAATACTGAATTTGACATTGCTACATGTCAAAGTCACGTGAAAGTCACGTTAAAGTTTTACTTAAATGCTGATTTGCGAGCTCATGAATGTTTGTTTCAACTAGTTGAATATATTCTGAACCACATCATCTCGCTTCCTCCGTTGTGGATGACGTTGCCAGTGTTTTAAAATATCCCTTACGATCAACAGCTAAAGCAGTTTTACGAATTTACAGCAAATCTGGCATTTAACTTGAGACCTTCACGGTCGATCTGGATATATTGAAAACAAATTGAAAATAGGAACTTTCTTCAGAATCGTTATGAAGAATCGTTAAGATCCCGCGCTTGATTCCGCGTAGAAGTGACTATCCAGTCACTTGTCTAACTTAATCAAATAATAACCTCTCGAAATTGTAGAGACAAAGAAGCTGCAGGACTTTTGCTATATATGTATAGACAAATTTGCTGTATGAACTTGACCGACGATCAATGTCATATAAACAAATAAGTTGCTTGTCAGAGCCTCTTACTAGCTAAAACTGTTGTAAAAAGCTTGCAGAAATTTTGAAAGAAGTTTTTGAGAATACTATACCATAGAAGATCTTGCATACCCCGGTAACATTCGTAGCGCTAATGGACCAGAATCGATCTAATCTCCATACATGGCGGTATAATCGCGTGGATCGTGTGACCGAATGGCGATGATTAGAGCTTTTTGCGATGAAAGTATGATGTTTGGTTAAAAAAAGCCGATGTTTTCAATGTGTCAAAATCAGAATGTAAACAAAGTGCTACGGTTCCGCAGTGCAACACCGAGGTGCCGATCAGACTGTTGTGTGGTGCGGATGATCGAAAACAACTTTCGTTGCCAAGTCAGCTGTTGTTTTCTTTGCCTTGAAAGTTGAAGGCATTTCGTTTTGGAGCTGGATGTGCAGATCTGTTAAGAGCGGTGACTACAGTGCCATATAGAGGAAGGGTTTCGTTTGGTTTGTCGCTGTGGAGACCTTACCCGGTGGAACATGGATGGACACAGTGGCGGATCAAACGGTGACGCTGGAATAGATCGCATAGCCGGCTGACTCCCGCTGTGAACGGACCCGTCAGTGTAGCTGTGATAATGGTGCTTGTATTTGTTCCGGATCTGATTATTAAAGGTTAGTAAAGTGGACCATTTTTGCATCGTTCCCTTAACACACAATCTCCTCATATGCTTAATTTATCCCTAGGTAACCCTTGATGTCGAAGACCGCAGTGATGGGCCAAACGATGCAGAAGCGAACTCTTGTTTTATTACAGTCGCGAAACTTGAACGCCGCGTCGTTAACGGGAAAAAAAAAAATCATCTGTGAACCAAAACAAACAAATACAGACGACTGACAGAAAAAACCCACAGTCTATTTAAACATCGCCGAAAATTTGAATTTGCCGTTATCGAAAAAATGAAGGCGTTACATACGTAACGTTGCGGTTTCGGCCTATTAAGATCTTCTAAAGCACCGACTAAGGGACCGTCGAGTTATGGTCTATTAAGGTCTAAATTCGTTCGAAAATGTTACCGGGGTAGACATTTTCTTATAAACTTCAATAAAACAGAAGACTCTAATCAAACATTTTGTCACAAAATCCTTGTGTATCCTTAAAAGGGGCAAATCACTCACTCGCGAAACAGTATTATAACGTTTGAATAGCTTTCAAACCACAACGAAAACTGTAACAAACACTTCTTTTATTGAAAACGCATTGAAAACGCATTGACAATTGCATTAGTTCGTCTTCATTGTTTCTTGAAGAACTTAACAAGAGGAAATGAACCACACCTCATCACAAACTTTAATTTGTTTCCCACGAATTGGTTCATCTAGCAGGATGCCTATTGTACGTGGGAGCTACCACCACAAATAGGCTTCCGAAAATAAGAGCACCAGATAATTGCGGCACTTAATCTAATAAAACTAACGAATCGCTCCACTGCGAAAGAGGACTGTCACTTGAGACACTTTGTTGCCGGGACGCTTTCGAGTGGAGCATTGGGTCAAGAGGCGTCCTAAAGGACACAGTACCATACCCACACACACGCACACCGCACCAAAACCTTTTGTTGTAATTTTCTTCTCTCCTTTATTTGGTGCTGTTCACTATTTTATTTACACAACAACAAAATGGTTAACTGACCATCGGACGAAGAGTGTGTGTGCTAGCAGTCCTGAGGAATAGGAAGAAACACTCGCCACAATGCTCGCTACACCTTCACCATTATGTGGTGTTGTAAAAAGTGAAAGCGAAAAACCTTCAACACAATAGAAGCTAATGAATAAATTAGCCTAACAAGGGCAAATGCGCTGTACACCCACCGCCTGTTATGACGTTACGATTCTGGGCTTTTTTTTCTCTCACTCTCTCGCCTTTACAATCGGTTACATCGGTGTACAGACGAAGGAAAATGTCGGTCACTAGGAATGGGAGGGCAGGAAATGGGAAGAATGGCAAAAAAGGCGGAAAACTGCTTTCAATTACATTATTAGCATTCTGGGCGCACCAGGTCCATATTGGAACGTGTCGAATTTGTGGGCAAATTTAAGCAAATGGTTCTGTCTCTCGGCTAAACATATTGTGGTGTGCAGATAGCATCTCGGCTAGCCTACAGCAAATAAGTATTTTTGATTATTAAGACATTTGTTTATTGAGAAAAGAGCGATAAGAAACGCTGGCCGATGTCAAGACAGCTATCATTATTAAAAAGCTTCCTTTAAGACCTTCAATGAAAAGACGAACATTATTAACAGACACTTCCACTAAATAACAAACCTTCATTACGAATCCTCGCTCACTCTCGCCACCATTAGTTTGAATGTCCGAAAAGGGGGAAACAATCGGTCCGCAGCAACCGCAACCAGTCAAGGGCGCGCGAATAAAACAAACATTAGCCAACTACCAAAAATTGCTACACCAAAACACCAAAACAAAGCAAAGCAAACCCGGTCCGGTTGCCGTTAGCTAATTGGCTGCCACTTTGGGTTGTGAACTCGCAAAAGGGTAACTGCTGCTGCTGTTGAGGCTGCTTTCCCTGCTGGGTATATTTGAAGGCACCCATCTCTCGTTCCCTCAGCACTTTCTACAGCCACAACAAAAAATTCGTTGAAATACGTTGCTACGTTTCTACTACACCAGCGGACCAAGCGGTGTTGGGAATGTAAATTGATTAGCGCTAATGGTGGGTCTGCGCGAAATGTGAATACCGCCACACAACCGCACCACAATCTTGGTACAAAAAAGTACAAAACACACACACACACACACACACACACTTCTCCACAAATATACAAAAAGGACGAAACGGAAATGGGCGCTATCTTCTCTTTGCGTTTGCACGTGCTTTACTGACGGCCCCTTGACACGAAAGCTTGTAAGACGCGGCCGAACGCTTCGAAAGCCGTTAAACATGAAAGCCCAAGAAGGGGCACAAGATTTGAATGGTGTTGGAGGGAGTAGGGGTTGAAAGGGAAGATGGCGAGTAGGAATTTTCCCCGCTTCGGACATTTTTTCGCAACATCGTTTTGCAGATGATTGGTGAACAGATTGAAACGATTACCCGCAGGCAATCTGTTTTGAGGGTGAATGTAAATTATGATCGGCATTGATTGCCGGGGTGGAAATCTTGGAGTTTATTTTTTTGCCCCACACACACACACTCGTTACTGTGGTAACGCGTAGCAGGGTAGGGGGAAAATTACCGGTTAAGCTGACAGTGAGTATTGAATTTCCGGCGCACAAACAACAGTGCGGATAGCCTCGTTTGAAACCATTTTTCTTGGTGAATCAATTTCGCTTGTAAACCTTGCTTTTTACTGTTGAAATATCTTCTGGCGGGTGCATAAACACACACACTCCTAGCAAGCAAATATAATCGATGTAATAAAGATTATTATCTACACCAAGTTTGACAGCAAATGGCATCACCTCTCACACATTGATGAGCTTTTTTTGAGCACTAATTTACATTAGGTTATCTTATAACTGGAGGCTTCATCGATCTGACAACCAATGTTTTCAAGATGGCGAAGAAGCTTTCTGCCGGCTGGTCCGGGTTTTTTCTACAAATAGGAATAGGAAAGCATTCTCGGTAATCTTACAATTACGAATATGGACCAAGTCCGATAGCTAGAAGCTGTGTCTGATTCATAAGTAAAGAAACATAAAAAAAACTGTTACAGGCAGTGCTTTTTTTCTCAGTATTGCTTCTCTATCTCTGTCTGTACTGACGGCTGTTGTGCTCTTGAGAACATGGGTTGAGAACAGGATACACATTCATCAGGACCGTGTTAAAGGCAAGTTTCAAAGAAAAAACCCCTACAAATTTGGATAAAGATTGACAACCTAACCATATAAACAAGGGACACTACGTTGACAGATACTAACATAAGCACTTGAATGGATACACAAGGCAGGAATTCTAAGAGAATTGTTTAAATTTTAGACGTAAGTTACAATTTTCAGATGAATAAAACAGCTCTGAATTTTGTTGGAAACTGTTAGAACATCTTCTATATTGCCTTGTTAATTGCTAAAACAAATTCTCTTCAAAGTGAGCCTTCGTGTGGTTCTGTGAGGGCTGTACAGGTACAACATAAAGTCTAGCAAAAATACCCACATCATTAAGCTCTTTCCAATTCTCCGAAAGTGTCTACGAATTCTCTCATAGCAAAGACTTACTGAAGGTCATGATGGTATAGCAAAGTCTGGTGGTAGATGCGACAGCGGCGCCGGTCTTCACACGGCAGAACCAGGGTTCAAGTCTCATCTTAGCCGTTCCTCCATAGTGAGGACTGACTATCGCCCTATGCGGTTACAATCAGTGTAGTAAGCTAGAAATGGCAGGCATGACCTTATGACCTAGAGGTCGCTAGGCCAAGAAAGAAGAAGATATTCTAAGCTAAAGCAACCTAATCTAAGATCCTAGAAATAATAAATAATAATATAGTTTCGATTGAATAGATATGCTTACTAGACTGTTATATAGTTTTGTGTTGAAACTCCTTAAAGTGTTAGCACATTTATTTCTACACAAATGCAGTAATTGCTCAACTGTTTGAGAAAAGGTGGCTTAACAATTCCTCAGCAAGCATAGTCAAGTATTTTGTGAACATGAATCGAGGAAAATAAGTTTGAATAGGTAAATCAGAAAAGCAAAAGTCATGATGTAATGTGTCCCACATTTAAAGATTCGTTTTTTTCATAATTTTAATCATTGCGGAATTTTGAATCATTTATATTAATAAATGAAAACCTTCAAACTTAAATAATCCATCGTATATTAGAAGCATATTTCACTTACTAAAGCAGATTGCTAGTGTACTCAAAGATTACTTTTCTCCTTACAAAACCGTTCCACCTGACTTCACTCACATCATACGGCTTGTAGGGTTAGCAAAAGATTCTTCACATCATTAAATTTACGACTCGATCTATCGTGACTAAAGTATCAGTTCCATGAACGTTCTCAAAAACCTTGCAGGAGATAGAGACAAGAGGAGTGACCTAAAGCCATACTCCCAAGGGTTGATAAAACTATCCGATTTTGTTAAACTTAAGCCCAACGGAGACAAAAACGGGAACAACTTTCGCAACACACACGCACACACATGATGTATCACTTGCCAGGTGGCAGAGGATCAGGAAGAAGGAATGTGACAGACCGTAAAAGAGGATTAATTGAAATTTCATCGCAAAGGTATGTTTCCGGGTCGTAAAATCTGTAAAACCGTGTGCATATATATATGAAGATACAAAACCCTCTCCTTGAAACTATCACCGAGAAGCCGAGGAAGATGTAAATTTGTCTTCACTTTTCTTACGTCGCACCGAACACTGCTCCAAGTAAATGGGTAGCATAAATTAAATTAAAGGGGTTTTGAAAGAACACACTTACCGCAAAGCAGTTTGTGGTCAGCTGTGATGGTTGGTAGAATGAGGCCCAAAAGTCTTCTCAAATATGACCTTTGTTGCAGTTCTGTAGCTGCAAAAAAGCAAGAGTACTGGATCGAGACTTGTCCTTTAAATGAAAACTAAAGCTTAAAACCTGGCTTCCATCACCCAACATTTGTCTGCCGTGAGATCGTCTCACATTTCACATGCCCCGAAGTGTTACAACTTTCTCTCCCTGATTCCGGGTGATGCTGACTTCCGAAAGCTGACATTCTTTCCATCACGATTTCTTACCATTAGCAGAAGTTATATATGTGTAACACCCGTAACGAGCTGCTGACGAACGTCTTGCTGGTAGGAAACTTTGGGCTCCCGATTCTTCTACTAGCCCCGGTTGGCACATGGCAGCCAACTTGTAAATTCAAATTATCTGCCCGTCGTAATAGAATCATTTATGCTAAATATTTCTTCATTTCCGGTGCCTGATACCACCGGGCGGATCTGTGGGTCTTCGCTCTGCCGACTGTCGGCATCTGTCGGTTGGGTGGCAAGGAGTAAAGCCCGATACGCCTCCCGAGGAGTCCGGATGTTGATGGTTGATGCCGGATTTTCGGGACCCAAACTCCTCGGGAAACAAACTACTTCCCTGGTGTTGTTCCGTCGATGGTAGCAACCGGCAGTGCACAGAGCCAGAGTCCCGAGCTAATATATTGCCAGGGGTTTTTGATACT
Source organism: Anopheles maculatus (assembly GCA_002091835.1). NCBI lineage: Eukaryota > Metazoa > Arthropoda > Insecta > Diptera > Culicidae > Anopheles > Anopheles maculatus. The sequence continues at coordinate 1,353,178 of KZ061540.1, read as the reverse complement.
TCCTCTCGGTTTGCATAAAAGGTGAATAAATAAGCAGCATACGTGTGCTTTCACACGTACAGTAGGAGCTGGCATACGGCAATAGGAAGCACACAATTCGCACAACAATCACACAATTGGTACGAGTGGAAAAACCATTTGTCTTCATTGCGATTGTGCATGCGCTCGTAGACTACTCCATTTGCAACTTTCCGGAACTCGACTTCTTATTGTTGTACGGCGTACGCTCGTGTTCGGGCATGCAACAGCAACACGTTTCAATCCACGCCCTCCCAATCCTAGACAACGGTGGTTAACGCTCCCCGGGATAGCGTTAGGGAGACACCACCCTATCACGCAGCACGATTCTTGAGCTAATTTTTGTATGCACTTTACCGTACCGGCTGACAGGCCGTAGCCGTACTCGGGGCGGTACAAACTCGGGAGTTTGCACACTAACCGTGTCATTGAGAAGTTGTTGAGAAGACATCCTTGAGACTGGTGTTGTTAGCTTTGGGTGTCTTCTTCGCCGGGGCACAGAAGTGAAGGTGCGGGTAAACTTTTTCTATCGCAACACAACTTCACTGCACAACTTTGCTGCACGGTGAATCGTTAGGATGGAAACGCTTGAGAACCGCGTCCTAAGATTTGGTGCGCGGGCGTCTAGCGAACAAAACCGCAATAACAGCAGCAACTGCTGTGTGTCGAGGCAAAACGGCCAAAACCCACCGGCAAGATAGCAGAAAGTGCGACCGAAAATCTGACCACCATTACAGCGAAGTAATATAGCTGCTAGGTGCTGCTGGTACACCCCTCGTACGTAAGTTTCAAACAAACAGCACAAGAGTGCCCTAATATCGCCGAGAGTGTTTCACCGAACGCTTGCCCGCGTACCTTGCCTGCACACAAACACTCTTCCCTTAACCACAACCGACCAGAAATTGGCTTCCGTGCAACATGTCGGTTTCCTCGAGACCCTCGGACTCACGGAACTCCAAGAACTTCACGTACTTCAAGCAAACTCCCGAGACAAAGATGCTCGGCTGCTACGCAAAAGCAATCGTGCATGATCAAAACTCGAGGTACGTACATGTCTTCCGGCATCTTTCTCTCTTTCTCTCTGTCTGTTTGTTTGTAGCGCTGCATATTTAATAGGGCATGGTTGGTTCCGAACAGCTTCCAGCTTAACGCGTTTCGTGTTTATGCCAAGTGCGTTTTACCAGTCACCGGTCACTTTGCCCCTTGCACGGGTTTGATCTTTCCATGTAATTTCAGGAGGTTAAATATTGAATTTCTAAGTTTGGTTGTTGTGTTGGATTAGTTCAGCTGGCAGGACGTGCCAGCTAGTGAAGGACACAATGTTTAAGTTCATAGGACGAGCGTTAAATATTCACCGGCCAGCTGGTCATCTGTATACGGGGCGAGCGAGACTGGGAGAGAGACAGATGTGTTTGCTGCTCAATATTGACACTTTGGTGGGTTTGGATGCCCCCTGTTGTTTATCATAATTTGTGGTTAAACATCCCATCACATTGTAGCTTTGTTGTCAGCAAAATGCTACCGATTGAACATCCAAAGAATAAGGGTTTGCAACCAGTTTTCAGGATAGAGGTTTCTGCATACATTTATTAATTATTAATCTTGAATAGCTTACCATTGTTTGGTTGACAAAAATAAAATGTTTATCCGATTTCATAACTTGAGAATGGAAAATCGTAAATTATTTTGAGATATATTGGACTTTAATATACAAAAACCTAACTAGCACTTGAGATCATTAGTTTGTTTTATTTTTAAGAACGAAAAAACTTCAGATAATTATACGATTCTAAATAATCAAAAGATTCTAGAATTTATGTTTGTTTAAAAAATGCGAGTTGTAAAGGTTAAATCAGATAATTTCTTTAGTACAGTTATAGGAAAATGGTATAATAATCATACAATTGCCGTAATTTAGGCGCATCAGTAGCGAACGAGGTGGAATACAACTTCAACCAGCTAAAAAAATCTTCTTATCAGCATTAACAACACTCTGCCGTAAGAGTAAGAGTCTAACAGCAACAAGCCTTTAAGTTCCGCTTACAATGGTTATCCTATCGGAACCAATCAACAGTTGACCAGTAAATGTTTAGTGATATGAGCCCCTTAACTTTCGCACTAACTCCCAAATCGTCTCTCCGTCCTTTATGGCACATTAAATATCAATCGTACGTCCGTTTGCCCGTCTGTCTGTTTTTGCTCGGGGGCAATTTCTTTCCATTCGCGCCAGAAGAAGATCCTGTTTACTCTGTCAGCTATTGCTGTCCTTTCTCTGCTTGCTTCGTACAGTTAAAGCAAGCAACAACTGATTATTACAATCACTGTCGGTTTCTCTGCTGCATTTGCAAAGCTCAAAGCCTAACTTGCAAAGGTCAAACCACTAGAAGATGAGACGGGCTTGAGATGGTCCCTAGTGAATCATATTTTTACATAAAACTTTACCAACATCTTCAACCATTATCGTCCCTAATCTTAGCCTCCCTAATCGGGCCGTCAGAATGGAACGAAGGCCGGAAATAGTTAGCCGGGTTTGGTAAGCTTCCCGGGCATTATCCGGGTGCTCGTTTCCGATTGACGCACATATTGCTCGTCTGATTGCTTCCTATCCTTTTTATTCAGTTCTGGCGTTCTTCTGTGTTCCCATTCGTTGGAAGGAAATGATGATTGTACTGTCTGTTTCCTAGAGAGAGAAAAAAAGAAGATCGATCGAATAAGTGCACACTTCGGATTGCACTGTCACCAGAATCGACGGTCGTATCCTGTTCTTATCCTTATTTGAAAGAGGAACAAAAATAAATCACCAAGAAGACCCTCTTATTCATTCCTTTTTGCAGGATTCTGCTTTTCGTGTTAGCATTCGGATCCTTTTTCCTCCTTGTCAGACAGTTCAGCTGGAAGGAAAAATGAACCAAAAGGGATTGAACATGAGTAGTAGCAGCAGAGCAGAGTGCCACTCTTTCAATATGTTCGATTTACGATCATATCCGTGGAAGGAGAAGACAGGAAGCAGTTGAATATCCCAAAACCCAACCAAAACCGAAAATCGAATATGACCAACATTCGGGCATATGATTGACACCGATTGCATGAGTATTGCAAAACACTGGCACGGGTCTTCCCGCATTGATTGTATCTACTCAATTTGTACCAATTTTTAGGACAAACCGGTGTCTGTCCTTTCCGCTTTGTCTCACGATCGTTCGTGAGTAATAAGTTTCCACACACCGCCACGATGCTTCCGGTTCCGGTTCTTCCCCGTTGCGGGGGGATCATTCGAGAACGAAACTTATCATATTGACGCCCCGTTCTGCTCCATTGGCCAAAAATTTACTGCGAAGCGAAATTTGCTCACAAAAGGGGCAGGAATATTAATGAGGATAAATTTGGCTGCCGATAAGTTCGTTAAAGCTTCCCGACCGACACCGACGGGAAATGCCGCCCGATTGGACCGGAAGTTGCTTGCTCGTTGCAATAACACGCACACACACACACACAAACATACATTTTCACATTGGCTATTTGCCAGGGTTTGCCAGGCGAGCTGAAACCCTCGCGCACGCTTTTTCATTTTCACACCGTTTCGTTCCGTTCAAGCGAAAGAAATCGTTACCAAGGGGTGAAAAGGAACTAAGGGATGAATGGGACACAGAATAAAAAGAAGACAAGAAAGAAAAAAACACACTCCCCGAGAGCGAATTTGTACTGCAATTTATCATATAAATTAAACTTTTTCCATGAATCATTAAACTAATTTCTCATTCCCGATACGATAATGCAAATTTTTGCTGTGCCGTCGTGCCACCGTCCGCCATCTTTTGCTGGTGTGCTTGGTGCTTCGAGGAAGAGAAGAAAGGGGAGTCTATGGGGTGAAAAGATGACCGAGTCGAGTGTCCTTATGAAAACGCCGTTTCGAAGTGTGTTTGTGTGCTTGTGTTTGTGCGTGTTACTTGGCAGATTGCAGCAGCAGCAGCAGTAGTAGCAGAAGCAGATGCAGCACATTCACCGGAATCAGTGTCAAAGTGGATGTTCTCGGTGAGAAGGCGTTGTGGCCAGTGAAACGGAAGGATGGTTTTTTTGCGCACTTGTTTCGTTTAATGCAGCACTCCACAACTGGGCGGAGTATGGGTAGCTATTTTCGCATTACAAGTAAATAGCTGGAAGCTACTGTCTGCTGTTGCGCTGTGACCGTTGATCGTTACATGGTAATAGTGGCGGGGTTTGATACATTTTTAAGCAATTTATATTCCCGGAAGACCGATTGGGTGATTATGTGGAGTTTTCGGTTGACTTTTTTTTTATGGAAATAAATCGTTTTATGTCAAAAAATAATCCTTCTACCGCTTAATTGCACTTCATGCCGTTGGTTTGAGTATGAACGCCTAAAAGTATGCAAAAAATTATTTTAATTTATTACCATTTGATACAAGGCAATGCAAGGAGTCTTTTAAAAGCAACCTAGCCTTGTTTGAAGGACTGTTTCTTAACACAGTAACAGTACTTTTCAACTGAAATTATAATTGCATACCTTTTCCGTCCAAATAGTACTTTACGTTGAAGAAATTTTTAAATTGATTTAATATGGAGTTCGTTACAATTTCCTTTCTTTCTATCTTACACAACAAAATGCATCTTATTTAGACTATCTGTTTGCTTTACAAGCTGCCTACAAGATCCTGTCCCGAATACTTTTCTGCAGATTCGCGCCCCTTGCTACAGATTTCGTCGGGAGCTACCAAGCTGGATTTGTTGGAGGGAAATCCACTACCGACCAAATCTTCACTCTACGGCAGATCCTCCAGAAGTGCCGGGAGCACCAGATCCCCACGCACCACCTGTTCATCGACTTCAAGGCAGCCTACGATACCATAGATCGTACCGAGCTATGGTACATCATGTGGCAGTACAGTTTCCCTGCGAAGCTGGTACGGCTGTTGAGGGCTACAATGGACGGTGTGCAGTGCAAGGTGAGAGTGTCGAACATGCTGTCGGAGTCGTTCGAATCTCATAGGGGACTGAGGCAAGGGGATGGACTCTCGTGTTTGCTGTTCAACATCGCTCTGGAAGGTGTCATGCGAAGCGCGGGCTTCGACATCCGGTTTTTTCACCCAGTCCGGCACGATTTTCACCCAGTCTCTCCAATTCCTTTTCTTCGCGGATGACATCGACATCATCGGGCGAACATCTGCGGCGGTGCGCGAAGCGTACACCCGACTGAAACGCGAGGCCGATAGGATTGGATTGAGGATCAATGCGACGAAGACAAAATACCTGCTTGCCGGAGGCTCTGACCGTGATAGAGCACGACTCGGAAGCAGAGTATTAGTTGACGGCGACGATCTCGAGGTAGTAGAGGAGTTCTGCTACCTTGGCACGATCGTAACTTCGGACAACAACGTAAGCAGCGAAATCCGAAGGCGCATTGTTCAGGGGAATCGTGCCTACTACGGACTCCACAAACTCCTGAGATCCAGAAGACTCCAACAACGCACGAAATGAGCCATATATCGCACACTGATACGGCCGGTAGTCCTCTACGGGCACGAGTCCTGGACTATGCTGGCAGAGAACGCCAATGCACTCGCCATTTTTGAACGACGGGTGCTACGGACTATTTTTGACGGTGTGTGCGAGCAGGGCGTGTGGAGAAGGAGAATGACCCACGAGTTAACTGAGCTGTTTGACGATGCAGACATCCTGACGGTTGCTAAAGCCGGAAGGATACGCTGGTTGGGGCACGTGATGAGGATGCCGACCCGTTCGGCACGAGGCGCAGTGGAGCACAGCGAACTCGCTGGCTGGATCAAGTGGAGTCTGACCTGAGGGATATCGGATGCAGCCGGGGGTGGAGCAATGCAGCCATGGACCGAGTTTCCTGGAAACGAATTGGACGCCAGGCCCTGTCTACTAGACGTGCTCCCTAGGAGCAGGCCACGAAAGAAGAAGAAGAAGAAGAAGTCTCATTTGAAAAATATTATTGTGAAGTACAATTAATACACTTGTGAACTTAATTATTTGATTCTTTCCTACTCTTTAAGCCACAAGATCATCTTACAGTTCAGAACTATTCAGCCGCATTCAGCATCCTGTAGAACTTACGAGTTTCCCCCGACTGAGATAACTGCTGCATCAGCTGCTCGTCCGACTCCTCGAAGCTGCGCTTCTTGTCCTGGAAGAGTCGCGTCTGCTGCCTTCTCAGTCGTGTGTAGTTCTCCACGTTCTGTCGGGTTTCGCGCTGGAGCATTCGGGATCGCGCTGCATTCTTCTCGGATAGTGCTCGTCTGCACTCGTCATCAAACCATTCCTTCCTCTGGTTACGTGCTACGCGGCCAATGGTTTGTTCGGCTGTGGTGCTGATGGCTTGTTCCACCGTACGCCAGTGATCATTGAGGGACATCGCCTCGGTAGTGGTGTCCTCCGGCAACGCTTCCCCAAGCGCGAACGCGTAGTCCCTCGCCACATCAGCTTGCCTCAGCCGATCCGTGTTGAGCCTTGGGGCGGGCTGATAGCGCAGTGTATTGGCTACGCAGAGTTTCTGGCGTAGCTTAACCATAACCAGGAAATGGTCTGAGTCGACGTTTGCTCCTCAGAAAGTAAGTTTGTCGATAATTTCCGAGAAGTGACTTCCATCGATGAGAACGTGGTCGATCTGGGAATATGTCTGCTGTGGTGATCTCCAGGTATAGCTGAACCGAGGTGCATGCTGGAAAAAGGTGCTGCGAATGGTCATGTGCTTGGAAGAGGCAAAGTTAACAAGCCGAAGCCCGTTGTCGTTTGTCAGCTGGTGGGCACTGAAACTTCCAATGGTGGGTTTGTATGCCAATGCTTTTCAAATGAGAATGTTCACTTATTTTGTAATTTATTTCATCAAAGGTGTTGAGGTTTTGTTTTGTCCAATCAAAGTGATTTCTAACATAAAATATATACATTTTTCATATAAACTTTAGCAGAACACATTAATAAATCCAAATTAAATCTATATTAAACAATATATCAATACGCTCTACTGAGCAAGAATTTGCTGGCTGTTTCGTGCCAATTGTGGGAAAGCTCCTGTTTTCATTTTATAAAATGAATTTAAAATGACTAACACAACGCTTATCAGCTTTCATGGTATGGTTTTTAGTGTTGTTGTGATTGACAAATTTAAACCCATTGATTAACTATAAATAAGTGAGAATCGTCAATAAATGAATTGAAACAATATGCCATTGTGAATTATACTTTCTCAGAATCCCATGTACATATATAATAAAGAATACATATGCTAATGATGTAACGCTAAAGTATTCCACGAATTTCATGAATCAGATGTGATGTGAAATAGTACACATTCTACAATGCTCACACCAATACATCCTTGGAATTCAAACTTTAAATGTAGGACAACAAATGATTTCGTCACCTAAAGCTTTTCTATCGTGAAAGCTGTTGCAAAACTACTGTTTTAGTGCCTGCTCAAAAGGGCTCTTGAACATGCAAGGCTGCAGAACAACTCTCGTCCAAAAACACGTTCTTTGCGTGTCGTATTGCGTTCGTTTGCCTGAAGCTGTTACAGTGACGGCAAGCTTACATCATCCGGCAGCAGCATCGATGCATTTGCCTTCGGTAGTTTCACACCCTGCTAGCACTGAAACCACTCGACAATTTTCACTTTTCTCGTTATCAGTTCGATATCAAAACTTTACCCACTAACGATCCTCATTTCTTTTTCCGGGCAAGTTTGTTTTTTTTTATCGTTTCGGCATTTTTTCCGTTGCAAAGTTTTTCCACACTCACACACTTTCTACCGGGGTGGGGGAGTTGGTTTTTTTTCTTTTGCATCCTGCAACCGTTCAAATCATTTCAGCGCATCGGACGATAACTTTTACCTCTTGGACAATTCATCGTGCAGACAGAGTGCGCGCGTATACATTCTTATAAAAATGGCAGAACGGGCATACAGGCCAAGGCACGCGGCAATGCACAGAACGTGGCGCATATCGAAGACAGGAAGCACACACAGATGCGCACACACACACATACTGACAGCAGAAGGAAAGTTTAAAATGGATTCAAAATGTCAATCTAGCCGTGCCGTTAAGACTTCGGGATAAAATGCAACGGCCACAGTACCCTGAACGGAACAGTTTGTGTGTGTGCGCTTTTTTCACCTCCTTTAGTTTTTATTTCCTTTTCATTCAAACGTGAAAAGCATAAGAAAGCAAACGGAAGGGCAAATTCCTTTTCCTGCCCTGCCCCGGCCCATTTCCTTACTTTCGGTTTTCCTTTCTATTTGACAAACTGTGACCCGTGGTGTGTACGCCCACTGTTTGCCTAAAGAATCAACTTTTGAAGCACGTTTTCAGGATGGTGGAAGCTTTTTCTTTGAGTTTTGTGTGGCATTTGGGTGGTTTTATTTTCTTTCGCGTTTTGCAGTGCGCTTTGGTACACTTTGCACCATTGGGGGTTATGTGCGCTCAGGGCGGGAAAGATTATTTTAATGTTTGTTAAAATGGTTTTAGTATGGATAATAGCGTACTTTCAAATTATAATTATAATTTATTTTAAAAAAAATGCTTCTTTATCTATAATTAGATAGCTTATTATTGTAATCTGCAATGCACAGAACGTGGCGCATATCGAAGACAGGAAGCACACAGCGCACACACACACATACTGACAGCAGAAGGAAAGTTTAAAATGGATTCAAAATGTCAATCTAGCCGTGCCGTTAAGACTTCGGGATAAAATGCAACGGCCACAGTACCCTGAACGGAACAGTTTGTGTGTGTGCGCTTTTTTCACCTCCTTTAGTTTTTATTTCCTTTTCATTCAAACGTGAAAAGCATAAGAAAGCAAACGGAAGGGCAAATTCCTTTTCCTGCCCTGCCCCGGCCCATTTCCTTACTTTCGGTTTTCCTTTCTATTTGACAAACTGTGACCCGTGGTGTGTACGCCCACTGTTTGCCTAAAGAATCAACTTTTGAAGCACGTTTTCAGGATGGTGGAAGCTTTTTCTTTGAGTTTTGTGTGGCATTTGGGTGGTTTTATTTTCTTTCGCGTTTTGCAGTGCGCTTTGGTACACTTTGCACCATTGGGGGTTATGTGCGCTCAGGGCGGGAAAGATTATTTTAATGTTTGTTAAAATGGTTTTAGTATGGATAATAGCGTACTTTCAAATTATAATTATAATTTATTTTAAAAAAAATGCTTCTTTATCTATAATTAGATAGCTTATTATTGTAATCTTTTGTATTAACTGTTCTGCAATGCAAAACGACAAAAACGATAGCGTAACAAACAACACAAGCAAACAAAGCAAAGCAAAGCCATGCCGAAGTCAAGAGTGGGTGATTTTAATTTGGAAACTTTTCGAAAATTTATTATGCAGATAATGAATAAATCAACCTCCGGGGCGTTGACTAATTCAGCCAAAACTTTCGCACAAATTTTAGCCCCGTCCGTGTGCTTCGTTCGAAGGTTTTGGAAGCTCAAAGTGCGCCGCTGCTATTTGTATTGTGATTTTTTGTTTTCTCCTACACACAAACCAGCGTCTTGCTGGCTTGTCCACCGTCTGGGAAAAAGGTGTTAAGGACTCCCAATCGGTAAAGGAATAAGCAGCTTGATGGTGGTGGTGGTGGTGATGGTGATGTTACGAAATAAGGGTTCGTTTTTAACGTTGTGCTAGACGCTCTTTCTTTTCCACTTTCTTCGGGAATTATTTAATCATCAGTTTTTTCGGGGGGTACCGCCATGTCAAGTTCAATTAGTGTTTTCCTTTATTTTTGAAGTGTTTTCTGTGCTTGGCAGACGGGATGAACTGGGCGGTACAATTTGTTATCTGTTTCTTGATTTATTTTGAGTGTTTTGCTGTATTTTAATCATAATATATTATTGGTTTTATGAAAGAATGAATTAATTTTCTTTGCTTTTATGATGTTTGTACAATTGTTTCCACTACTCTTTATGGAGTAGATTATTCCTTGAAAAGCTTACGTATGCACAGCGATAAATATTCCTTTCTTAACCCTGTTACAAAACATATAAAGTAATACATCACATCAGCTATTATTCTCGTTTTATGCAGTGGATGATGGTAAACCAAGAACTCCGGGAATTTTCTTTCATCCTTCCATCCAAAAGTATTTCCTGTTACAAAAGTCCTTACCTTTTCCGCTTACTACCACGATGAAACAGGACGTCCCGAGCTTCAAGCAAAATCAATCCACTATTGATTTCTGCAAAAAGTAAGCTGTCTTGAGGTCAAGAGCACACGGTAAGCAGCTTTTACGATGAAGCTTTTCCCTGTGCACTGCACTACTTAATACCTTAAAGGAGCACATCAACGTCAGCAACAAATTGATACACTCCTCCTTGGTAGTTGTGCGTTCACTTCTCGGGATGATGATGACGACCATGACGATGGGGCAACTACTCCAGCGGTTGCAGTTTGGCACAAATCTGGTGCGCTCAAAGATTGACGGGAAACTTTCGTGACGGTAATCATTTATTTCCGACAGTCAATTCGCGCCAATCACCAAGTACACGCCCGATTCTTAGCTGATTGATTTGCTGGATCGATTGTTTAGTACGGGTTGCGCATAGTGGAAGAATGGCGGCTCTGTAGTAAGTGCAACAATGTCAATTTTTCAAGGTTTTCTTGGAAGGAAAAGAGTGTGCAGATAGTGGTGGACTTTGGAATGGAGTTTCAAGGATTTATTTTACACAGAGCATAGAAAATTGTAAACCGTTTGGTATATCACTATCATGGAATCTTGTGTACATCAATAGTCTCGTTTTAAAAGGTGTTTGTTTCATAATCAGCAGTAAATGTAAGCGTTTTTTAAATGTAAACCGAAAATTGCATATTTTTAGGCGCTGTGTTGGTAAATAAAGTTTATGTTATTATTTATCTTTATTTCTATGCTTTTAGTCTCAACCACCCATTTTTTTAATGAAACTATTAATTTTTCAAATAAAAGCGTCGAAAAATTAATTAAACGTTATAAGATTTTTACTCAATTTTATTTAGAAGCGTCACGCTGACAGCTTGTTAATATAATCATTAATGATATATTATAAATTTTCAGTTATTTAGCTTAAATAATTTCACTAAACAGTGAAAAACTTTCGAACGAGGCGTATTAAAAGGAAAAATTGAAGATTGAAGATTGATTTGCAGTGCCTTAAAGTATGCAATTATAACAAAAATTTAAACCATCGAATGAAAGTGGTGGATTTGCAAGGGAAAAATAAACACACGCTGGAAAGCTCGATCGGTGACTAGTAAAGCACATTAAACTGATATGTAAAAGAGTCTTTTTCTTATTCAAATTTTATCTTATATTCAATACACAATGCGTTTGCTCTTTCAGGCAACAATCGCTGACCTTTTCGCTTAAGTTTCGAGATGAAACGCTTCCCTTTTGACACTTTCGCCACAACAGCTTCGTGCCTGCTAAAGCAATGCTCGGGGCAGTGAAAGAACGCACCCATTCATGGCAGCCTCCAACAGCAAAACGACCGGGAGCCAAACGAATAACAACTTTGCTCAAATAAATTAAAAATATGAGTAAACTTTACCATCGGCACAAGCAAGCAAATGAAGACAGAAAAAAAAGACCAGAGAGCTTTCTTTGTGCTTCGGTGTTCTTATTCTTTCACCGCGTTTCATCTTCTATTTTTCCACCATCCTTAAGCCAGTTGCCACCTGCCCCCGAGCATTCTGTACGTTAGCGTATGAAGATTATTTCATTCCACTTTTTTATGATGCTGCCCGCGAAACACGTTGGCTTACCTTCCTGTTTTTTTTGGTTTCGCTCTTCGTTTGTTTATTGTGTTTCGGTGTGTGTGTGTTTTGTTTGGATGGCTTAGTCGGAAGGCTGAAAGTTTGCGTACCGCTCGTGCCCGGGCACAAATAATCTTGTCACGTTTTTCGGCAGAACTCGGCAGAATTAAGCGATTGAAGCGGTAAAGGTTGAATTTATCCACCTTTTCTTCCGTACGGGCCACGTGTTGTTTTTATGTTTTTTTGGGGATAGGTTGGACAGTAATAGGAAAGGACACAATCGACCGGGGTGTGTATTATTTTGTTGCTGCTGCTGTTGCTGCTGCTGTGTGGAACTGTTTAAACTTACCCACGGTGACGGAAGCTACGTGCAGCGAGTATCTCAATTAGAAGGTGGAAACGATCCCGTTTCGTGGCTGCGGCCACATCCTTTCCCTCGGGCGTTCGTTGTTGAGAAATTGGGAAACACGACGTGGTACAAACATTTTTATTTATGATCGAAGTTTCGTTTGTTTCCTTTCGTTTCGTGGCTGTTTTGTGCCGGTGTACGTGCTGAAGTTGGCTCACGCTCATGATTAAACTGCTGTAGGAGAATTAAGGTGTTTTTCAATTCATCGTTCAAAAGGGTTTCATGGGAACATTTTCTGGTTCAAAGTAGTAATTGAATGCCATACTTGTTTGAATTGTAAATTTTGAACTAATTTTTGTTTAATACTACAAAATCAAAAGGTTAAAATTATGTTTATTTCTAAAAACGCCAAAAAGTATGCAATTAATTGTATGCATTTTAAAATAATCGCTTGAAATGCATACTTTTAGGCGTTACAATTTGTCAATATAACAGAATATTATCACCATAAAGATCGATGATTGTTTCTTCATTTCTTTCATTATTTGTCTAAAATTTGTAACATAAGAAACAATAAATCACACTCAACACATTTGGCTTCAGTTTTATCATTTTTTATCAATAATATTTATTATTTCAGATACTTTCGTCACTTTAATTATAACCTTTTTGTTTTCCTGTTCCTACACTCGTATTCGTACGGGTGACATCGTTAGGCGTTCCCTTTTTCTTCAACCTGCTACCGATTTCTGTATTTTGTCTGCCCTATCCCTATGTTCAGAAGTTCACGGTATTAAAGTATTAACCTATCTTACAACGTCCGTCCGGTTTATCAAATCAATACGGCTGACCGGTTGAAGTAGTGGTAGTTCTGTTTTTAAAACACATATCCACAGGAGTCCTAGCCTTGCTGGGGGACTGTTACCTTCGAAGGTGAAAGTGCTCTTGCTTGCCTTACCTAGCTATTGGAGATGGTGATGAAGTTCCTTTGTTTTGTTGGTTCAATTCGTTTTAATTGAACGTGAGCTCCACACCAGATAAACACAAAAATTTAAATTCGAATTCATATCTACAAACGACTTAATTAAGGGCGAGAAAAACCCCTCCAATACATTGCTCACCTTGGCAGGCCCCTTTCCTCAAAAAGAAACAAAACCAAACTCTATTTAAAAACCCGAAAAACCATCATCACCATAATCGAAATTACCTTTACACTTGTGTCTGCCGTCACCGACACCGATGGGGAGCGAAAAAATGGGCAAAAATGCTAGAACCCTACCACTTGGGAAAGCTTCCTTCCGGCGGTTAACTTTCACACGTGAGAGTTTTTCGCAACAACAACAAAAAAAAAAAAGGAGAGTAAAACCAAGTTCATTCTCTAAACATTAAAATTATTTCTTCACCCTCCCGAGCTTGGCTTATGGAGCAGGGCCAGACTTTAAGGTTGATGTTCTCACCGTTTTGTTTTGCCACATGCCAGTACCTACCGTCTGCTTAGAGCGACCGCCTAGGGATGTGGTTTTTCACCCGAAAACGATTCCTTCGAAGTGTGCGTATTTTGCTAGTCTCCTTCTATCGGCTGTGTTTTACACAAAACCGGTCCTGATCTCCCCAAATCCGAAACGCTAAAATCTACCTACAAGTGTATTTGGTATCTGTCTGTGTGCGTGTGTTTGCGTGTTTTTGTTTTCTTTTTCTTACAATTAAAACATTTTTTTTATTACACCATTGTGCGCCTAACGTTACGGTACGCACTGTAAAACCGCTACTGCCACGGTCTACATTCTTCAAACCCGTGAATCGTGATTTGATACGAATTAGAGAGAGCGATTGTGGTTTACCTTTTTTCCTTACATTTTTCTTCTTAACTTTCACTCCCGTCCCCTCCCACACACACACACACACACGCGTACACATAAAAAAAGGGTTTGGAAGGAGATTTGCCCAACCCCTCCCTGCGGTCACCCGGAAGCAGGTGTAATGCAATGGAAATAATTAGCCTTTTTGAACAGTTACTTTTAAACCGTTCCCATAATTGTTTCCGGGGTTTTCATCGCTTTTTTTCTTCTTCATTTCTTTGTCCTTTTTCTTTCTTCTTTACCAATATGCTTTTTTACAACCAATCCTGTCCACCGACGTCGTTCAACGGCAGCGTGCTGGTTGGTTGTGTGGCTGCCATTATTTGTTCACTCGTTTCACAATTGGATTATCGTACTCGCATGTACTGTTTTTGTGTTTTTTTAACCTATTTATTTTGATTCACTTCAGCTCCGTTCGCGCGCTCGTAATCGGCGCACAGCCCAGGGCGGCAAAGGGCGGTTAGCACTTTAATTATTCCTTTATGTTTTACTTTACAATTTTCACTCACCGTTAATTTCTTGTCGTGTTTTTCTTTTGTTTTATGGGTTTTTTTTAAATGTTTCCTTTTTCTTTTCCTATTTTGAACATTCCGTTTTTTATGTTTTAATTCTCCTGTCCTGTTGTTGTGGATGTGTTTTTTATTTTGTTTTGGTTTATGTGCCAAAAGTAGTGTGAAGATTGTTTTATTCTATGTTTGTTTTTGTGTTGTTTTCTGTGTGTGTTTTTGTTTTGTATTATCCTATTTTGGTAATTTAAAATTATTTCCCTTTCATCCCGTTTTTCTTTAACATGTTTTAGATTAAGTTCCTTTTCTCTCCCCCAACTCCCATTTAGTTTTACTCTATCGCGTGCATTGTTTGTGTGTTTTTTTATTGTTCTAGTGTGTTTTGTGTTTTTTCTGTGTGTGTGAACCGACATAGTTCTATTGGGGACCAATCGTCCCGTTAATCAGCCTGTCGGCTATCTTCACCCCCGGCTTTCGATTCGATTTACACCGGGTTTGTGCACAATTAAAACTAACGACCAACACCACATGCCGATTCCATACGCCCACAGTGCACATGGGCTGTGTATCACGCTTTTCAGTCAGGTTATTTTTTCTCTTTTGGGGTTGGATGCTTTTGTTGGGTCTGTGTGTTTTATAGATAGCTGCCGGATGCTTTTTTATGGTGGTGGCGCTATTTCATGTTAGCACCTCATGTATTCACACGAGCGCGCGCGCGAGCCCTTGGCTAGTTAAGTTTTATTATACTCTCTCTCTTTCTCTGTTCATTGCTTCCAGCAACGAATCTCCCCACCGTCAGGGTTTGATAAAAACACAAACCCAAACAAGTTACTGTTCGCTGTTTTGTTCCACTCTCGGACATCTTTCGATTACTGTGAAAATGGACGTTTCTGTATGTGTTTTTGTTTTTCCAACCCCCCATTTTTGCAGGCTAAACACTTTAACACCTCCCCAAAACATCGTACATCCCGTGGTGTGTCCATTCATCTGCTACCGTTGATTGTTGCTCTGTTGCAGCGTTCGGGTCGTCGTCGGCAGCTCAACTGCGCCCAACACGACCTACCGAAATCAAGTACCATCCAACCCAGATCGGTCTGTTTGTCTATCACATGCCGGAACAAACAAACATTCCACCCCACAAATAGTTTCAATTTTGCATCCCACGATCCACAACCTCGGGAAGCCACAGGAGAAAATAGAAAGGTGACCCATAGGGAGGAAACAAAAAACCTCGGCCTCGGTATCATCGGTGCAACTGACAATGATTGTTGTTGATTGAAATAGTTTTGCTTTCGTTTTTTCTCTCGGGCACCTATTGACGCTTCAATTGGTCGCTCTAGCCAAAGAGCCAACGTTCGACACCGAAAGCAAAAAAAAAAAGAGCCATCCAAACATGAGTGAGCAAAGGTAAAAGTTTTCCCATTGTCACCTGGAGCCTGTTTTTTCGTTTTTTGGATATGTTTGTTTGACTGCACTTGCTCCACTAGTCTTTTCGTGCACCTGCCCGAAAGGTAACGATAATATTTTGCTCAAATGCTGCAAAGAAAATAGCATTGTCATTCGATTTGTTTCCCTAGCTACGGCATCGCACAACATGCAGCACCGCGCAGTAAAACCGTATCGACACGTCTCGAGTAAGTCTCGAGTTGGTTTACACTTGCAGCTAAATTTTTCATTCGTCTTCGGGAAATTGCCTTACCCGGGGTGGGACGCGGGCAAGAAAAATGGACGGTGAATCGATCACTGGGAATAGATATTCGATCCGATCGGGTGGAAAATGTTACGAACAATAGCGTGTAATCCTGCTGTTCGTGAGCTAGCAACATACATACACCACTGTTTCTCTATTCATATTTCCGTACCAGTGATCGATATCCAATCTATGCGAATCTATCGTGGGAAATGTGTTGGAAGGTTTGGTTCGCTTTTCATGCAACATGGAAGAATGTGGCTGGTTTCCTCTTTCATACCTTTTGAAAATAAATGTTTTGCTGGCGTCTTGGAGTCAGAGAGCGGTGGTTCATATGAGAATGTACACTTCGCACATGATGAAACAATTATACTTGAAGCGTTGCATTACATTTTTTAATTTTAAAGTATGAAAAACTGCTTTATGTACATTAAAGAATGGTTTAAAACAAAAAGATTATTGAATTTTTGTTTCTGCATACATAGTGGAAACATGAAGTAAGAATAGCAAATTTCCAATCATTTTGCTTTTCATTTAAAGTATCATACCAACACCTGAAGCGAAGGATTGCGACTACGCCTACATGTAGGCAATTCGAGTTACATACCATCACAGATCCGTTTAACGTAAGCTTGCGTGGTAAAGATTACACAAATAATATTATTCTATTGTAAAAAAGTACAACAAGCACAACTATTTAAGGTTTGACATAAAAAAAAAACGTTTAGTTAATTTGCAGTTTTATTTTCAGTATTTGTTTAACAACTTCAGAGGCACATTCGTCCCAGTACATCCTAGCGGAATGTAAGGAAAAAACTTACAACAAATGATCATACTCATGCCTAAAGTTAAGCTTTAGGAAAATCTAACGCACCATCATGACACCATCACCACCAACGAGCCGAGGATTAGAAAGTTTTGCCCTACAGAAAGTCCAACGCATTAATCCGTCCACCCAGCGCACAGATTCAGGTGAGTGGCACAGTTTGCAATTGGAATGCACCGAACCGTGCTGATTCGCGATAGCTGCTGCCGACAATGAGGCGCGCGCGGCTGTCGATTGCCACAACGTCCCGATTCCACCAGCCCCAGAGAATCACCCGAACAGTACGAGATAAAATAACTATAATTTGCATTTTTAATCGTTTATGCAAATACCATCAATGATTCAGCGTGGTTGCTGCAGTGCTGCACTTCGCGGCTTGGGTGCATCTGTAAGGAGTGTGGCGTGGCGTATCAAAACCACGAAGTGTCGAGTGGAAATGGAAACTTTCCCACTCCCGGACCACTTCATCCATTCAATGGACGGTGCCGCTTTCAATGGAACAGATAAATGTATTTTATTCATGATTAGTTGCGAACGCCCTACCGTAGCACCGTTTGCCTCATTATTTTACCGACCAACCGAGTGGGAAGTGTGTCTGTGTGGCATCATTCCACGTAGCATTGCTCGATTTATCGTCTATCGTTCAGGAGTCGAAAGTGAAAGAGCGAGAAACAGAGAGTGAGTACTACTAATCCTTAGGAAATGCTTCTAGTGGTACGGAGGTGCGAAATTGCGGAGCAGAAAGGAAGGATAAGGAAGTTTTCCTGAGAACGCTAAAGTTTTATATTGCTTTCTTTGGTAAAGTGGAGATTTTTCGATTCCTTTTTAATCGGGATTACAGTGCACGTCGTATCATGTTTCCGACTTCTTGAATTAGGAAATATTTTATCGAAGAAATATTAATGAAATAAAGGAATCCCAATAAGTAAGGAATTTAATCCGCCAGGAGTGAATAAAGCCTTTTTATTATATACATAAGTGTGAATGAAGCTTGTTATAGAGGCTCTCTAGAGAAAACTTCTTCATATTTTGTTTAATATTGTTTTCAAAATGAGGAGGAAGTTATTAAAAAAGTAGTTTTAATCAAAAATGTAATAGAAGCTTAATGGAAGGTATTACAAATACAAATATCTTCGTCGGGTAGCAGCACTGTAACTAAATTGATCTTGAAAGCGCCTAAAAGTATGCAATAGTTTGCTGTTCACTGCATGAATGGTCTCGGTGCTTGAAAATGCGGAAATACGAGTATAAAACTTCGTCATTCTCTAATATTTATTGGAAAATAATATTTCAATCACACTCACCAAATAATGCAAAAGATTTAAAAACAATTAATTTAAATACTATTTATCAAATTAACAAAAAAAACGATCGTTCCTGGTAAGCCAATGTCAATCACTGTAAACGCATTTCCAACTAAAAGAAACTCTGCACAAGAAAAAAAAAACAATCCTGATTTTCCGCCCATTTCCATCAGCCCCAACCCTGTTACTGTTACCATTAAAGCACAAGCGGCGGTAACTCCTTGAACCGTGAACCTTCGCAACAGTAGCAGCAAAAATCGACAACGCTTGGTAAAAGAAAATGGAAAATCTACAACTTTTCCTTCCACAACCACACCGTCAGTTTTAACAGCACCAATGCTGCGGTAAACCAAACGAAATTGTAAAACAAAAAACACACACACCGAAAATCTTTTCCATCTGCCCGCGTAACACGAACGGGGCTGGAGGCATTGGGCTTTTACTTCGTCCAGAGACAAACGAATTCCGTTTGTTTAATCAATATTTCATCGTAAATACTTTTATCCTGTTTGCCGTTGCGGGTTGCGGGTAAACGATGATGATCATGCCGATGATGATGAAGTTTTTCACCTCCTGCTGGCGGTACCACTCAAACCAATGCTCGAGAGGGTACGATTGGGGACGAAGCATCGATGAAGCACACTGGTCGTTTCGGAGAAATTTACTCAGCCAGCAAATTTGTGGCCAGCAAAGTTCGACAACTATTGCAGATAGATTAGAGTGGGGAAACAATCTCATCGCAATGATTGATATTCGCCCTATTTGGGGAGAGACCAATCGCGGTATGATTTCTGTTTGTCTTACTAATCGATCGTTTTGAAATGATTGATTTTATGAAGACATTTTGCTGGGTAGCAGCAGTAGCAGCGGCTGAAACAATTTAATCAGATTATGGTTGTTGCAGCTTTTGCAATTAAAGCACTGCGTATTCGAGTTGCAACAAAGTTGTCCTATCCTTTGGGTGACCGTTTCGGTTAGATCTGTGAAAATATCACCGGTAGATTACAGCTTAAGCTTGAACTGCATCGTGTTAACTTGCTGCAACTGCAACTGCAACATGGTTTTAGCAGCACACGGGTACGTGTCTGGTACGTGTCTTATTTACCTTGCAAACATAGCCACAAACACATTGGAACCCTACTTGTACGAGCCCCTTCTCACAGAACGTCCTCGATCTCCCTACTGGAGATACACTCAGCATCTCTGTGCGCTTCACCGTATCGGTTGTACTTTCTGTTATCCTGCTGCTCGGTACCGAACAAAACCATAACACCGCACAAACTCGCCCTTAATTGCCCGTAAAGATTAACCCTAAACATTTTAATGCTAGAAAACCTGTACAAAATATTTATACGTATGTCTGCCGACCAATTCCGTCCGATGCGTCCGGAAATGGTGCATCTGGCCTTCCTCACCCTACTAGACCTTTTTAAACTACATCGAACAATTTAATACTTTTGCTGAAGATAGTCTTAACGAAGTGTAGAAGAACGGTTAGTATACAGTGGAGCGCGGGACGCTTGGCGACGTGGTAAGGCGTCTCGTGCCGTCGTCGTTTGTGGCCTACCGTCGGTCGGGATGGTATCGTGCTGGTGACGCACGGTGCCACCGACCAACATGTCAGCATCGTGATGAGACTGATCGTGGCAGGAAGCAAACAGACCAGCCAGTACGGGCTGCCCGGGTCCACCCTGGGCCGTAACCAACCGCACCGATATGCGGTCAGTGACAGTCCGGTCGCACTGGCACCGGACGTCGCCGTCGGGTTCTTATTTGGATGTTGCATTGCGGCTGGCTTTTCACCTGCAAAAACACAGACAAACAAATGGAAAGAAAACCGATTAGCAAGAGATGAAAGCAACAACAACAAAAAATCACTGGAATGCAGATGGATTAGGGCAAAAAGGGAGTAACAGCAGCAGCAGTATGTTGAGAGTTATTCGCGGTCACTTGAAATAGTTTTGTTTCGTACGCAAAACACGACACACACGACAAAAACTGAATTTCTGACGTTTGATGGAGCGTGCTCAGCTTGATGGTTTGTACAAAATTGTCAAAAAATTTGACAATACAGGGCCACACAGTGACAGACCGGTCATTTCCGGTGTGATTTATTGTCATGGCAATGGCGTTCATTCACATCTCCCTTACCGGAGAATGGAGCGTAGAACCGAACATGCAACAATGAAAATGCTTGGCTTTCGATGAAAACCACAAACTAGAGTGAAGTGGGTGAGCCAAGCGAAACAAAAAATGGATGCTTTGGCCACAGCCCTGGTCACTGGAGTGTGAGTTAAAATGAGTTTTCGGGATTTGTGATGAACCGATGACAGGTAGGGCTTATTCCGTTCCGTTTCATTTAAGTACATAGTGCATGCTTCAACCCGAGTGGTATGGTGAAGTGATGATGCATCAAGTTTCCGGTGAGCCGTTCAGATTGGACGATGACATTCGATTGCAGTAAACAAATGCTAGTGTATTTGAGTTTTGATGATGTTTTGTGGCATCTGGTTAGGATGATTACCGATCAACGCATGAAATAGAATTTGTTGTGGTTTGTTACGTGGTTTATTTATAATTATCGAATAAATATCTTCTTGAATATGAGTTTTCCATGTAAATTTTAAAGTATGTATTTATTTATTAAATTTTGAGTAAGAATCTGTAACATAAAGCGAATCTGTAACATAAGTATCACATGAATCCTACCCTGCATACATTTAGGCGTAAATCAACAAATGCAGATTTGAATTTCAACTTGCTGCGGTCAATTCAACGCTTCATTTGACTCGACTTAATACTTTTAATTATTAAGATTTAGTCGGTGAAATACACCACTTAACGACTCCTTACGTGTAATTTTACTAGAATAAAACAGCGACAAGAGTTTGATTCCAACAAAATCGATAATTCTTCTTATTTTACCGTCATGGTGGTTTTTGCTATAAAATAAAAAGCTTCCCAGCTGTCGCTTCTACCCGATAAGTCTCTAGAAGCAATATGTATCGAAAACGATTTGTTTCGTCAGCATCGCACCGGGCGCACAAAGTCCACGACAGTGTTTTGTAGCTTGTTGGATAAGTTCAACAAACCGTGAACCCTTTTCCATCATTCATCATCATCCCGAAAGAAGCCAACCGAAAACCTCCCCCCCCCCCACCCCTCCCCCCCTCACCGCAACGGGGACGTGTTAAATCGTTCCGGTCACGGCACATTCTGTTCACCTGTCAATAGCAACGGGGACCAACAAGATATTGCTGGCGGGATTGTGAAAAAGTTCGAAACATTCATCAATTTTAAATCAACGCGTTACTTATTGTTGTCGCTTAAATCTTGTTGCCCGTGAAAAAAAACGAGCGACTTTTACACAAACAAAAGGCATAACAAACGCACAAACACACAAAAAACCACGACATGTCCCCACGCTGGTCAAAAAGGCGTGAAAATGTATCCGGACTGCTAAACGACTTTGATGAAGATTGATTTCATTGCTTTTGTTTTGTGTGTGTGTGTTGTTTTTTCCTTCACTTAGTGAATTTATTTTTCTTGCCTATTCTTGGTACGAACCACAACAAAGCCACATGCTTGACCAGAACGTGTTTCCCTGCGTCCGCATTTTTTCCCGCACAAAGCACAAGTCAATCGTGTGTAAAGATATGATTCAACGGCAATCAACGGCTTCAGCTTTCCCTCGAGACGGATAAAGTATCAAAGGTGTCCGGTGTTGGTGTCAAGCGGAAAACCCGGTGCCAAGAAAATTGATTGAATTTTAAGGTGTAAGTTCCCCGAAGGTGCGTGCAGTAAACATGTCAACGCCCGCTGTCTCGGGGACAAACTTTTCGACTTGTTTTGTTACTCTCGCAGGTGACTCACATACGCCAAAGGGTGTGGTCTTGCTGTTAGAAATGTCTTCGGGACAAAAGTATGTGCCTGTGTGCGGGTGTGTGTTCTTTACAAGCAATGTTTATTTGACGCACACAGAAGCAGAATCGATGGTGAGTGAAAGTGATGTAAGTACAGCAAAAAAAAAATCCTTCCTTAGAGAATTTGATTTTCCATTCGAGGTTATACATATTTTACAAAAATGCTCCCACAACTAGGCCGCTATAAAATAAGCTTTGATGCGGGTTTCCAGGGGGCATTCAACACTCACGCAGCATGAGCATAACTTGACCAGAATGATAAGCTAGAAGAGAAAAGGGTACGTACTGGCCCCGCGGTACATCTACCGGTCCAAAAAAAAGGTTAAAAAAGCTTTCTATATATACCTTAACTTTTTGCACAAAGCAATGCCAGTGGAAGCCGAAGGTAGCAAAAAAATTTGCATAAAAGGTTAACCTTTCCATACATCGCTCACCAACCCACACGCACGGTGGAATGTGGGAGACTTAAAACCTTCCACTTTAGCACGTTTACACGTCCGGCAGGGTCTTCTGAGTGCAGCTGGTGGAACTTTTCGCGACCAGCAAGATCGGGTTTCTGTTATACTTTCAGCAGCGTAAGATAAAGGTGGCGTACAAAAGGCAACAGGGAAAACTTTTCGCCCCTGCAAAAAAGCGATTGCTTTGTGCAAAAAGTTAAGGTGGGAGTGAAGCAACAAAAAAACAAGTGATAATGGACGAGCTTGACTGCATCTGGCCAAAAGTATGTCAATGTTACGGATTGCAACGATGGTTTTAGGTGAAGGCAGAATGGTGATTGTTCGAGCATAAAAATGCAACTTTTGCACAACTTTCTTTAACCTCTTTGCGTGCAGAACAAGGTGAAAGGACGTGATTCTATGGAATGAAAAAAAATAATTACAATTGCATAACTTGCGGCGCTCTCTTGCAATAACCTGAATGTATGCAATCAATTTGGCATTGCTTAGGAAATGCGTTATAAAACAGGCAATGGTTAATATTTTTGCAATTGATTGGTGTTTGAAACTGCACATTGAAATTATTAGAAGCAGAAAACGTTTTTACAGAACAATTTCACTGAAAAACGAAATAAAGTTTCTCCTCATGCTTCCCATTAAATGATATTCAAAAATTTCGAAACCAGTACAACAAAAAATCTATGCATAGAGTGTTAAGTTACTTTTTAAATAAACAAAAAAAGAAAATTTGATGGTTCTTCTATACTATTTTTAGATATTTCTCTTCCTCAAAACCTTGTTGGTAAGAGGAAAACTTTTTCAACCTATAAAATTTACAGTTCATCAGCTGAGCCTTTTCTCTCTCATTCGCCAACCCCAAAACGATACGTAACGGAGTGGCGAAAGTTTTTTACCGAAAAAATAAACCCGATCCCAATTCTTTTGCATTTGTTACCCATTTCCAACGTGTAATGTAACCTATACACACTTTCTTGTTTCACTTGTTTTCCTGTGTGAATTTATGTGAATCCCTATGTGAATTCCATAAAGTGTGTAAATGTTTGAAACCCGTGCGTGACGGTGAAGTTTTATTTCTCTATATGAACGCGTCCTGTTTGCTGCAGGCATTTTGGATGCAACTCAATCTACTAACAGTAAAGTGCATCGGTCTAAACAAAGCAAAAAAAAAAACGGATGATGGAGGAATAGTAAAAAGAAAAATCGAAAATGCTCTTGTGAATGTTTTATGCACGTGTAGTGTTTGTTGATTTATTTATTTTTCTGTTGGAACATCTCTCGAACGTTCTTTCTCTCATACAAACACACACGCATATGCACTATCATGTTCCGTAACACGCCAAGTGTGCCCCATCTAAACCGTGGATATGGTTTTAAAAGTAATTAAATAAACTTTTACCAGCATCGGAATCCTCCGGAAGGGAAAGTAAATCAATTACAGCAAACTATGCGCATACCGAGAGAGAGAGCGAGAGAAGGAGAGAAAATGAGAGTCATGTTTGTTTCCACATGCACTCATACACATATTGGTACCAGATACACAGAAGCATTCCCGGAATGAACTGGGTAATCTACTTTACAAACGGATCGTACGCCAACGTCACACGGCAAACGGGGGACCCCAGCGTCAGCACAAATTAAATCGTAAAGCGGAAACTTTTTCTCTCCAGCTCACTTTGACACACACACACACATAGGGAAAAAAGAACGAACTCGAAGACGTTAAACTTTTGGTAAATTATGAGATCCCTCTGCCTGCGCCTTCTCCTGCAAGCGGAAACGTTCTTGCACGAAGGCCAATAGTGTGTCTGCTGGGAATGTTACACAATAGTTTGCCGGAGCACGTTCGCAAAATTTTTGGACAAGACAAGACACTACGAGAGATAATTCCAATGCGCTGGATGTGTATACCATCTCTTCCGCGGTTGAAAGACGTGTACGTGGTCACACTCATTGCATTACGGCAACCGACAGTCCCAACGGAGTCCTCTTCCCACACACACACACAGCTCGCTAGTGACCGCTAGTGATTCGTTCACGTTTCATCGACGTGACTTTTTACTCGCAGTTACTGCAAGGGTTACACCGCATTACATGGCCAAAGGTTAAGCGCAATCGTTGTAACGTTTGGTGGACTCTCGCTTACCGAGCCGAGCACACGGGCCGGGCGCGATTTTCCTCACGAGCGCACAATTTATGGCAGCCAGAGCGTTATGATGTTTTGTTTTGTCCGTTGATAAAAGTTCTGGCCACCGGCCAACGTGTGTCGGCATACAGGCGGTGTGCTGTTAAAACTTACTACTAATTGGTATTGTGAATATAATTAAATGTGTACGTGGTAGGGGTTTTAGGTTTTATTGTGTACAAAGTGATTATTTTTAAGCAAACAGAAACATCAGAAAGAAAGAAATTGTGCTTAATGGATGAAAAAACTGAAATATTCGTTTCTTAATGTTAGAAATAACTTGTTTATCTATTAAATTTTACAAAAACATGTCTACAGATCGTTTGGTTTTGCAGAATACATATTGAAATTTTCTTAGATTATTAAAAAGCCCGTATTAAAAGCGCCAGTTTCACACACATTTCTGAACTCCTCAAGGTATGCAATTATAAAAAATAATATGAAATTCTCTATTTAAAAAATTATTCTAAGAGTCTAAAACCTACACTGCGTAACGAAAACTGCAAAATAACCCTAAAAATTCTACTAGTATGAATATTTTTATTAAAAAACAAACGAAAACAATTTTTTGCCATTATACTCCAAATTAACATTTTATGCGCTTTTGGTATTTTTTTACCATTTTCGTTACCTATTCTTTATTAATGATGGTTTGTTGATTTCTGTAAAACAAATCATATAGTTTCATGCATTTAGTTGCAATCGAAACATAAATATTGGTGCCTCGGGACTCTTCTGTGCACAGTAAACGCCGAAATGTATGCAATGATATAAATGGACCATTTGCTTTGATTTTAGTTATAATCAGACAGATACAGGCTATTTATTTTACAGTAATATGTAGCCATCGTGAAAATGTTAATAATTAAAGAAATTGAAAAGTATAACAACGAATTTTGTAAACCATTATATTTTTTCTATCGCTGAATGAACTAATTTTTTTATAACAATGTGCTAAAACTCATGACCATAATTAGGCGTAGCTATATTTATCATAAATATTTGTTTATGCACGTTTGCTAGCAGTCGTAACAAACAGAGACGTGTGAAATGGCAAGCAATATTATCCCGCCATCATAAACACATTTTAACTACGGTTTGTTGGAAACGCAATAAAAAGTAAAGACCCATTGACAAATATTTCCCGAGCTAAAAAAAAAAAAAATACACAAAACCCAAGCACCAAAATTTTAAACGCTGTCAAACGCTGGATCGTGGCAAAGCTCGACCGCTTGTAAGGTACAGCAAAAAAACCGCGCATCAAAGAAAACTATCGTCTATTGTCAATGGACGACAAGCCGAGTGGGTGAGAATAAAAGGCAACTTCTCATTCGCTCCATTCACAGGGAATATGCCTTTGCGACAGCACATTGGAAAATTGCTTGAACTTAACTAAAATATCATAAACATCAAATGAAACGGGGTTAGGAAAAACATACCGACCGACCCCATCCACCAACCAAGCACCCACCGTCAAGGCCAGTCGGCAGTGTTCGGTTCGGTATGTATCGTACGGTCTTAATTTTACATAATTCAACAAATGAAAATTTATTGCATACGCTCCCACAATTTCCCGAGCCATGGCCTCAGTTGTGGCTGCCTATTGGTCGTGTTTTTTGCGCTGTTGTGGTGCACGAGCACCACCGGACTCCACAAACCCGCCTTACACAGGCCGGTACACAGCATACCATTCGGAAGCAACAAACTGCTGGCCTCGACAGAAGTGAAAAGATGGAAAAGTGAAAAGATAATGCAAAGTGAATGGAAAGCGGAAACTCCAGCAGCGTGGTCAGGGGTGGAAGGCGGAAAGGAGCTGCGTTTTTATTCGCAGCCTGGGGTTGCGTCCCGTCTTTGTTCTTCTTTGGAAAACCATCCATTCAATCTGGGGACTTGTATTGTAGAAAAAAGAAACAGCCAAGCGCTTACATTGCTTCCACTGCAGATGTTGTGCTTTAGCGTTCGTTTCAATCGTTTTTTTTTTTTTTGGGTGAAGGTCTTGTTCGCGTCGCGTAATACGAGATTACGTTCATCGAACTTATGCTTTTGCGATCATGAAATTGAATGGATTGGTCGATACGGTTGATATCGCAGTGGCGGATTGACGAATCATGTTAAAAAGCAGCTGGTTTTGACTGGTTCAAACGGATATTCCTGATCGATAGAGTACTTTCAGTTGTATTTCAGCTTTTATTATTGATGTTATGGCTTTAAGATGATAATAATTAGTAGCTTAATTATTATGATAAGAAGTAATGCTTCAAGATATCAAAAACAAGCGAAAACAATTGGATTTGAATGTGGCTGTAACGCTTCGTAACGCGTTACAGAATATGCAGCATAAATGTTTTTTATCATTAATTAAATTAAAAAATAATTATAATTAATTTGCTACATTTATAAATATCTTCTTTCGTTCAAAAGCTAACAAATGCTTTTGAAATTAAAATAAAATTAATGTTAAATTTGAAATAAAATAAATCATCATCGAACGTCGCGTTGTTAAATGGTAATAATTGATATAAGTTGACAAATAGAGTAATTAATTTCCAACTTTTTAATGCGATAAGCTAGTCCACCTGGTTGATAATAAAAAAACAGGCTCTTTTTCTCCCAACATCGCATTTACCAACTTCCATTTGCAAATGAAATAAATGTTGTAAAAGTGGTTGAAACTATACAATAAAAACAAAAACCGTGAAGCTGCTACCTTTTTCGAGCAATACATTATTAAGTAAGCAGAAGCAGAAAAAACCAGCACCGAGCGACGACTGCTTGACGCCCAGTCAATGGCCGTTTAATGGTTCGTCCATTTTCCCACGGGATCGACCGGTCGCATACGAAATCGACCCGAAAGTACGGTGCACACGAAAGCAACGCGAATGTATTGATGGAAGGAACAAAAATGCTCGATGCAACGACAAAAAAACATGCTTCACCGCATTCAACTGGAAGAGATTAATTTTCTCTCGCTGCATAAAAATATGCGAATGGCAAATGAATGGTTAATGCATTTCCACTACACACCGGTGTACCACGGGTCGGTTGGGACTGTTGGGGGTTGATGGGGTTTGGGACATAAAATGCACACGCTGAAGATGACACCCGTGCAACGAACCATGCAGATGGACCGGGATCGGAACACACACACACACACACACACGCTCATCAGTTTGATGGTGGTGCGGGAAATTCGTTTCGCAGGTTGTTCATCATTTTCCTTCATTCTTGTTAACACCACCAGCTCGTTCATTCTGCGCCTCCGGTCGCCGGTGGGGACAGTTTTTCCTTTGCAGCACTTAAAATGAGGTTAAATCACTCACGGGTCTCCTGTACAACGGACGATTCGGTTCCAACACAGGCGGACAGGTTGTGGTTTATTCTTGGGCGTAAAGAAGGCGAGAGTGAGCGAGAAAAATGAGGAGCGATGATTGGCAATGGAAAGGTCCTTGAGCTTAATTTATGCGACGTGGTGTGAAAATAGTTTTTGCTTTGATGTGTAAAAGTGTTGGGTTTTTCTTTTCTTTTTTTTGTTTTTTCACCATTCTATCTTTTCTCCGCTAGTTCATGGTCATGTGACAATGGCTCATGTGATGCAAAATGTCAATGGTACGTGCCAAGCGGGGAAAGTTCTTCTGTCTTTGAACCGTAAGCCTTGGGAAAGATTATTTAAAAGTAGTAAGTGATATTGTGAAATGAGAGATGAAATATTAATATAGAAATCATATTAATAGATATATGATTATCGGAACAATGTTGCAAGGGGGGTAAAAAATAGAAACTGTTCAAGCTCAACCTTTGAGCTTGATAGCTGTAAACGCAGCACGATGGGTTGTTGATTAGCACTCACATATACTGAAGGGCTAGCGTTCGGTGTGAGTGCAGGGCCACTCAGTTCCTTGAAAAGTCAATTTTGCTCTCAACACACAATCGAACCGCTGAAGCAAATATAATTCTAAAAACAAAAATTAACATTTGAAATCCCTGCTTGTAAGGAAAACATATTTTAGTAAATTTTTCACATATCAAATAATATGTAAAAGCAAAAATAAGTTGTATATTGTAGTTAAAAACATACGCAAAAAAGGCTAATGTTTAAAGTGATGTGAGTGACTGTCAGTACAAAACATGAACATCTTCTCAAGCTTATTTTAATATTCCCGTATAACGTGTCTCACTATATTGCTGAAATCCACAAACTACTAGCACAATTTTGGACGCTATTTATTTACATGTAAATTTTTATTTAAAATCTTTTTTTAATCTTTAATTAAATAACTACACTTTTGATGACTTTGGTGACTATTTGAGTCACCAAAATCAAGCATTTAGCACCTGACTATTCCGGCTACGGGAAAAATTTAGTGATAAAAAGACGGACTCAAGCTTTTTGGCGTTGTAAAGGATAAGAACCAAAGTAGAAGAATATCAAGAATAAAGCAAGATAAAATTACTGAATCTCTCGCTTGAAAAGACGATATTATGGCGTTAATATTGTTCTAATAATACTCAAAGAACATCTTATTTATGTAGTTAAAAGATTAAAACTGCTTGGCTTAACATCAACCGAATGTGTAGTTAACCAATGCAGTACTGACAGAACCTCTCTCGATTTATTCCTTGCATTGCATGGGATTTATTTAGATAGCAATGCAAAGGTAATATACAATTTAACATCAACATAAATGCTGGAAATATATTACTACATACTATCTACTAAACTCTCCTACCGTCATTGCTGACCACTTTAGTCAAGTAGCACTGTTACAAAAACTGCTTCATATTCCTTTTTTTCCCTGTGTTTGTACATTCTACACCACCATTTTCCAGCAGGGCAAAAACGATCAAACATTTATATCAATTTTCTAGTGCACTCTTTGCACCAACATTTCTCACCGTTCCAGTGGCTGCAGTTTACTCTCAATCAGGCAACCAAACCAGCGGAAACGGTATAGATCCATCGTTCTCTTTCAACCCGTTAGCATCGGTGCTCTGCGTCATTGCACCGCCATAAATGCATTAATGAAATTCATTTTCTCACATCCTGCACACACACATACACACAGGGACACTCGCAACTCACGAAAGACTGCAGCAGCATTGGTTGGTGTGTAACAATTTCCTGGGCCTGTCAGCAACAAAAAAAAAGGAAAACTCTTTTCGCTCGGAATGCCGGGTCGATGGTGAACTTTGGTCCAGCATCCCCAGCCCGAGCCACCACCCATTTACGAAGTTTCCAATCATTCCCTGTATGGAAGCTGCATGTGTGTGTGTGTGCATGTGTCTCTATGTGGGCTTGTTACCAAAAATGGAGCCCATCCGTTTGCCATGATTCAACCAAACACGTCGGCCCACCGATGCACGGACGTCCCCCACTGGAAAGGACCTATCTGGCGAAGGAAATAACAAACGAATCATAAAATAAGACCGAACCAAACCGCCAGGAAGTAATGTGCCGGAAAACGGGGCACACTGCTGCCGAAAACGGGATGGACGGTGTAAAATAACTTTGGCTACAATTTCGCTTCTCGCTTGTGGCTCGCTCTTTTGTATGGCCTGTTTCATCACACTCGGTACACAGTCGGTGGGGAAAGACTAAACCAGAGGAAGGACACAAAAAAGCGCAATCGTCTAACAGCTCGGGAGTTGTATTAAAAAGTTTTGCCGCTCCCAAAAAACCGGCATCGGGGAGACCCTTTTGGCGCCCAATTTACAGCGGAAGTGAATATTAAAGTTATCGTTTTCGCTTCACACGCACGAGCGAACGAGCGAGCGAGCGAGTTTTGTTTGGTGGTGGGTGTCATTTTCCGTTTTTGATTCGTTTCGTTTTGCCGATTTGAAAAAGCCAACTGGGAGTCAGTGCGAGAGTCTGGGAAAACAAAGTTTAATGCACGGACAGTACCCATTAGGCAGCAACCTGGAGTTGAAGTTTGGTGAAGCATTTTGATCGGTATCGGCCACTGGCTACCGATTCAGCAGGCAACTGCGGCGGATGTGATTATCACACGCGTTGGCCAAAACGCGAGGAGCTTTCCCGCTTTTCTTCACTACCCCGCGTCAAAACTCGGTAGTGAAAATTTCCATTACTGAGTGGAGGAGGAAAAAAAAGTTTTTCCTATTTCCCCCCCATCTCAATTTTCGCACTGTTTAAGTGGAACACAACTTCTGACGCGGGGAAGCAGAAAGCGAAGAAGAAAAGTTAAATCAAACGCACTTATTTGTAGCAGTGTCAAGTTTGCTACTTAGGCAATGCGATTCGAAAACCGATCTCGGTGTCGGAGTGTCGGAACAGACAGTTCATAAATAAAAGTTTTTCTTTTATTTGCTGTTGTGCGCTTTTCGTTCCCGAGCGCCCGGAAATCAAAAGCGTAACAGATCGGATCCGAATTCAATGGATTAAGTGAAGAGCTGGGAGTTTGTGTGTGTGTTGTGTGTGTGTTGTGTGTAAGGAGAGGCGGAGAAAAGTAATGCGAAAGCGAATTGCTTTCACAGCATTAATCGGCTTCGATCATGGTGGAATGCAATGATCCCGGAAGTATCGTTTGGCACTATGGTTAGAATTGTAGTCAAAATTAAAATTACTGTATTTTAAATTTTCAATTAGATTAGATTTAATAATTTTTAATTAGAATTAAATATTTTACGAATAATTCGGCAGTGTTTTTGAATAAAAGGAGGGAGTTAGTGAAAGGAGATTTGCATAAGAGTTGATTGTTGTGTAGAATCTACATACTTGTTAAAGAAAATCTGGGTAAAAGACTCGAAAAGGCCTACTGTCGAAATTGGTTGGTCCCTATATGCAGTACAATATGTAATTCGCATCACAGGTCGCAAAGGATTCACTATGGGTGTGGATGATCCTCTGAGAGGACATAAAATGATAAATAAATTGAAGGAAAAAATGGCTAAAGTTGAATTTTAATAACCTTTCCCTCATCATAAGCTGTTCTTCTTCTCGCGGGGCCTTCATAAGCGGGGCCTTCTCGAGTCTTTTACCTTTCTTCTGTATCGCAACTTTATTGCTCACTTGTCAACACGGAATAATGTCCACTGTCGCATCGATCTTTGTGTGTTTTTTTAATCTCACGCCACCCATACAAAATAAAGATCGGGATATTTGCACCATGTCACGGTGAAACATAAAATCACCCGTAAACAAACACAACAAGAAACAATGTTTGGTTGCCAAGTTTCGCACAACGGTCTCAGACAACTAGGCCGACTCGAATGTTGCTTCCATGCTGGCCAAACCAAACATACCGGCCCCAGATTCCGCACGCGTGTGACTGTGTTTTTAGTTTTGTTTTTCGTGCTTCACCCAATGCCTATCCCGGTCACCTTCTTCCTTTTCGATGGACTGGCTTTTTCTTCCTCTTCCTACCCTTTGGTACGATCGCTTTTCGGGTGACGGAAGTGGAAGGAAATTAAATTTCTTCCGCATGACCGAGTTTTCTCACCATCCGTACCGGGGCCGCCCTTGACATGCGACTGTACGTTGCCACCCGTTCACCCGCACCCAATTTAATGCAATCCATTATACACTGCTGTGTCGTTGGACCGAGAGGAAAACACACACACACACACCCGATTCGGGGCTGAGCACATGTGAACGGGAAAATTGTATATTTATTTCCACCACACCATCGCCCGGTTTCCGATGTGAATTTTTCTTCGGGTCGGTGGGGCTGTGTTTTCTTTTTCCGTCGCCACTTTTCGGTGAGCTTTCCAAGCTAGGGGGAAAACATTGCTTCACGATATAAAACAACCTTAAACAAACTCCTTTTTTCCTAACACATGCACACTTACCATCACACTGAAGGGACGCTCAACGTGCCAGGTTTTTCGGTGGAGGCCGAGTTTTTTTTTTGCTGTCGACATTCACCATGCAACTGCTTGGCACGGCACACGGCATACCAAGATCCTTGGCCCTTCCGACTGCCTTCTTTGCCGTGCCTCCACTCCCTCTTTCCCTCTTCTTTTACGTCATCAATCTTTTGCCTCCCTTTTCCCCACCCGTTGGCTTCACATGGGACGGGCAAAACGAACATATGTTATTGCACTGCTCATATTTCACAAAGTGTCCGATAATGATGCATTGCAGTAGTCCCAAGGCAATTTCTTCGAGCGTTCGGGTACCGTACAGCCAAGGTTTTTGGGGGAGGGAAGAAATGCACACGGCAACACTGGGTAGCACTTGTGTGCACGATACAAACCAGGCAGTGTGCCTGGGTGTGCTAGGGAACTAGCGAAGTTTGCTTCAAACACACACAAAACGTCGCCAGTTTTTGCGCCTCCCGAGCACTCGAGCGGTTTTGCACAGTGGTGGAATTCGATGAGGAAGAAAAACTGAATTTTTGTTATTTTACTTTTTCAATAAGCCTAATTCGAAGTTTTCGCAGAAAACGACAAACATTCCCAGCAGACTGGATGAATAAAATACATGAAAAAAGTCCTTGCTCGAAATCGAACACACAATTGCATACTTTTAGGCGTAACTCCTTTTGATTTTTGAAAACGATAGGTTCGATTGTCTTGACTTTGATCGCAATTTTTAAAAACCTATTTTAATCTAAAAACGATATTTTATTAAACTTTTAAGCACATGAAAGATACTATATACTTAAAATTTAACTAAAATAAAATATTAATCGCTACAAACCCTCTAAATTCCCACAGTGCGGGATGGTTTATTCGTACGCTGCTAGTTGCTAGCCGGGATGTGAAATTTATGAATTTGCTTTTACCAATGCTTTCCCTTCTTATTCCCACCAGAAAAAGGGAACCAAGTGGGAACCACTCAGCACAATTCCTATTTTACCTAATCGACCAAAGCATTCGAGCTGCTATTTTCACTCTCACGTCCACTTTTATCCTCCAAACTTCTACCACCGCCCGAGACAGCCGGTATGGAAATGTAGCAAAGCTTTTGGACTGTTTATTCTTAGTATTTTTCCGGAGTTGCATTCCAGCGTTCCGTGGTTGACCGAACGCGACCCTTGCACTGTTCCGTCCCGAGGGAAGATCGATGCCGTATGCAAACAGCGTTTTTCTTATGCAACACTGACTAAACCTTTTGCTCTGCAGACTGCTCGAACGAACCTTTGCCGTAGTAGGAAGAACAAAAAAAAATGCAGCGAATAATACAACTTACCTTTCAGCACGTGCACGTAAACACTCGATTGGCGCGCGTTGGCCGGAGCGCAGGTGTAGTTGCCACCGTGCCGGGCCGTCGCATTCCGCACCGTGAGGATGCTGGAGGTGAGCTTATTGTTCGACACGGACACACCATCCTCCTGATCGTAGTTTACCATCCGATCCTCGTGGTACCTGTGTGCGATAGAGCGAGATGAAGAATAGCTCCATTAGAGGGTGGGTAAAACAGAGGGGAACACAGTAGAAAGTACACCAAACAGCAAGCAAGCAAAATGTCACGACTTCCCGCTGTGTCCTTGCTTAGCAACCAACCGGTCGTCGTCGTCGTCGTCGTCATCGCCGTCATCGAGCTGCTAGGACTTGTCGACGTTGTCAGCGCTCGAGGTATTTGTTTATTTCCTTCCTTTTTACTTGCACCTGTTTTGGACTACCCTGGCTTTCTGTGTGTGTGTTTTTTTCCGTGTTGGGTTCTGCTTTCCTATCCCTCGTTCAGCTTTGCTCAGCATAATAAATGAAGTGGAAGAGATTGAAATTTGATACGCGCTCATAAATCGTTTCGCCCGGCACATGCTGGTGCTGACAAAACACCGGCATACACACACACATATCGCACCAGGTATGAGGATCGTCTTTTCCCTTAGCATGTGGGTTTGTCGTTGGTAGCAGGTAAAAAGCGGATGCGAGACGCGTCGATTTAGGCACGGGAAGTCAAGCCGATTGTGAAGAAAGTAAACCAACCAACGCGTTTCCTGCCACAGCCGTTTTTTTTTGCTCTCCGTTCCGGTGAGATACTCTTCTTTTTTTTGTTAAAGCTTTAAAGGAACTTTTAGATGGCGAAAATTACTCCAGCAGGAGCAAGGACCTTTAATCCCAGCGCGAGCGAAAAAAAAGGGGAAGCGATAAAATGTGTTAACTTCCGGTTCATAAAACTTGGTGCTTACTGGCAGCCGGTGAGCGTTATAAAGGATGTGTTTTTTGTTCTATTAAATATTTGTTCTTAATAGGGTCTTATGATACTATTCCTGTGAAGGGAGCGGTTGTGTGTATAAATTATCCGAATATGAGGTTTTCATGGGTATCATTAAATAAACTTCGCACATGCTTGAATCGTAATTTTGAATGCTGATTGTTACCTATTTAATCCTTTCGGGACGCTTATGGCAACTAATTTGAGCGATGAATGTTTAATAAGTTGGGAAGGAAAAAAGGTATTAAAAGATTTGGGATTTATCTTCTATCCGGTTGAAGCCTTTTAACACGTGGGAATCGAAATATGGAATCCTTAGTTCATGGTTTTGTTTTGGGTGGCTCAACACACAGAGTCTCTTTTATTGGAGCAAAGAGGTCTATCTACAGTTTCAGAACCTCGCAGAGACTAGGCCAATCATTACTGGAGCTCCTTGGCTTTGATTTAACCGTATCTGAATACCTAGACCTACGTACGAGGAGACGATCCTGACGTGATGTGATACCCGGTCCTGCCATATTACGACCGGTGCCGTTACTACCACTCGAACCGACTCGTTGGTCAGAATTTATACGCAAATTATCCTCAAATTTGACAAGAAAAAAGGTAACAAACGAAATTGTGATAGGTGTAGATCGGCCTTAAGATCTTTCAGGAGCAAAATGTAAGAGATTTGAATCTAAAATCTAAAGTAGGCAAATGAAATTAGATTTTTACTTGCAAACGTGATCTTGAGGAGCTGTTTCATGAAAGCAAGTTACCAAGCTACCAACTAGTTCATGACATTTTGATATTTTGGAGAAAGTTTTATCAAAGGAACGTCACTGCTATAGTACGGATTGTTTCTGGTAAAGTTAACGTTCAAGATATCAGATTCGAGATACTTCATCCTGTTCTGCTCGATTCATATTCTCTGATTCAGAGACCACATCTGAACTATCTAAAGGAGAAGTTGATGCTACTGTTTAGCATTTTGAAGAATATAACACCTTTCTGAGTGGAATTACTTAACACTGTGCTTTATTCAGCACACTCCAAGATGCTGAGACTCATCAGTAATGTACAGACAAGTTTTCCGTAAGCTTCAGCGTTCATTTCACAACTTCAACAGTTCTACGAGATAGTGCTTGTTATGTCGTTCCCAAAGGATTGGCTTGGCTGTTTTGCTTAAAACTTCTAAACCTGAGTTGGCAACATATTTTCCAAGAAATGATTGCTTCTCGTTAAACTTTGAATCAATTTGGACAATAATAACATCAAGCTTTTATAACCCATTCCTGCAAAAGCTTTATTTTCCCTAGCTCGATTGGAATCTCTTTTATACGCGGGGCAGATATTTTCCCAATGCTACCAATCTTCTTCACAACACGAATCTATTGATCCACCAGGAATGTTCTCTATGAAACGGTCGGTTCCCCTCAACACCCACCACTCAATCAGATTCAAATTCTTTACCCGGCCAGAATCAAATCATGAGCCGGCACGTGATCGAAGGATTGCTGTTTGCATTCCATGTCGCTTACAATAACTCTGACCAACGTGGCCTCCCGATACCAATAAAAAAAGGCAAACATTGCTTCGGCATCTGCTTCCGGAGAGGCCACACTCACCTACCCGTCTGTGGACAGACGACCACAACCACAACAAAGAACGCGCTCCCAACATGGAAATGGAAATGGCGGAAGAAAGGTTCTCAATTTTACGATTACGACGCATTCCATCACGCCAATGTGTCCCGGAGTGTAAAGGTGCTTCTGCCCGTGGCTCGATGAAAAGAAAACATCTCTGTGTGTTCTCTCTCTCACACACACACCTTGGCCACCTTGGCGATGCTGATCTCGCGGGAATCATAGACCCGCACAAAATTGGAATCGTTTCATCTTTTTCTGTCTATGTAAAAAAAAACCAAATGGGCCACACAACCATGGGGACTCGATTTCGCCATAAATCGTACCTACATTTTGCTTTTCTTTTGTGTGGATCGAAATTCGCGATTCCCTGAGAGTTGGTGTGAGGTGCTTCCGGGCCATCGTGGACGACAACGACGGGGGGGTTTTTGCTGCCACTTGACGGATATTTATTTATTTCGTTTCATCGCCCTCATCGCCGTGAACGAGACCCCTTCGCATGATCGTTTCGTTGCCTGTGCGGAGGACGCTGTGCACGCTGGGCGATGTGCACCGATATTTTCGTACGCCGTCATAAATCTTTCATAACCGATCAACCGAAACTACCCCGAAAATACTTACCAAAAGACGTAAAGCGGACTTTCGGTGGCACGTTTCAGTTTGCATTCCAGTCGCAGCGTCGATCCTTCGTCTATATGCAAATCGGGCGCTTCGAGAATTTCGGCGACCGCCTCTGTATTCGGGGTGGGAAAATAGGGGAAAGATGGAAAAGCAAAGATGCAGTTAATGGTGCTGTGCATGGGAAAAATCGGTCGTTTTTTTTTTTTGCTCCCCCCTCGCACTACGAAGTCTCCTCGCTTTTGTATCGCAAACATACAGAATGACAGATAAAAATCGGCCATCTTTGATGTGTGGAGTCTGTTGTAACACGTAAATAAAAATTATGAAACGTCATTCGGAAGGGGCACAAAACCCCAAATAAAATATCTAGCCACTGCAATGGAACAGCATGCTCGGTACCTGTTCGGTGGCTTGCAGCAGGCAACTTTGGAACGGTAAAATTCATCTGGTATCGATTTAACCTTGCCCGCATTACAGACGCGCGCACACACACACATTGGAGGGGGATGGAAACGCTCGGGTAGGCTGACATGCTGTAGCAATTTCAATTTACAACGAGCTTCTTTGTACAAGAAAAGTTTCACTCGGCGTAAGCAGTTTTTGCTTCGAGTCTTGCGCTTGCTTTTGCTCGCTGTTGGTGGAGAAAAAAAGCAGCTCGGTAAAGTTAAAGAATAGGCTGAAGTCAACTTTTCTTGTACATATTTTTTATCTTTTCTTTTCGATACTGATAGCAACAATATTGTGTTCTTACTCTTTTGACTTTTCTTTGCTGCTGGATCAATATCAAATTTTGGAAAAAGTTTTAAGTTAGTATCATTTTAAATTTGTACTAAATTGAACCGGAAAAATATTCATTTATTTAGGATAAGATCAGTAAAATTCTTCTAAAACTGACTCTTATTATAGTTGACTCAATTTCTGTCAGATGGCGTTGCGACAATTCAAAGATTTGACAGTTCACTTATATTGACTGTAATTTACAAATTGGTTCATGTTTGTTGCATGAGATGGCGTCGCTGTCACTTGAAGGATTTTTTATTCAAATGCTTCAAACAATGAAATGTTGATGATTTTGACATTAAAAACAAGAGCTATTTCAGAAAGTCAGTTATGAACATATTAAGGGATATTGAAAGCTAGACAAATATTTTTACAATATCTCTGAATATCTCTTCATTTCTGTTATTTAATTTTCATTTATTTTTAAATCATTTTACTTTACTTTAACGATAATTTAAAATTGTTAATTGTACAATACGAACAAATCGCCAATAATTTTCTAGTACATTATAATTCCATCAGATGGCGTTACCATAAAAAGGGAAGAATTTTCATACGATTCTCAAACATTGAAATGAAAATTTTCAAATATTTAAAACGTCGATCGAATTCCGCTGCACTATCTTTATATTGACATTGTTCAACCAAAAACCCTGTTTAAAAATGACCATGATTGAAATGCAGCACAGCGGAAAAATCGTCGTTGACCTATAAAATAGTATCACTCGTATACCAAAAAAGGAAGCCGACACACCGGATGTCTTCGATGTCACAAAACCTCGGACGCCCATCCTCATTCAGAGGGGTCGAAAGCTATTTTGCTGCACAAACCGGAAGCAGGTTGTTTTCGACTTCCTCGCTCTGTTCGTCGATTTTCTTTGCCTGTTTTGGATACTTTTTAAACATTTCTTTCGCCCATTCGGCCCTGTATTGAATGGGGAAAATCAATCTGCTCGATGGCTATCATTCCAACTCACGAGCACTGGCAGCAGGTACGAACGTGGGCAATAATGTCCAGGAACTTTATGTTGTATCAGTGTTCTTTCTTTTTATTGGTACGAGGGATACTAACTGCTACTAACCGGTGTTAGCGAGTCCCGTTCCAGTTTCGTGCGGGAAGAAGTCACAAATAGCATCGTCATCGTCTGTACGCTGTGCAACACAATATCTGAACAGGGACAGTCTGGTCGCCATTTCGACTGGCTCTTGAAGCGATTATAGCTTCTTCGAAAATGGATGCTTCGCTGCAGATGAGTGTTGGAAGCGAAGTCGGAAACGATTGCAATCGTTGACATGTGCCAGTCATTCTGTTTTCTTTCGTGCACAATTACTTTACTGCCATACGGGGATGGTAGAACATAAATCGCTCTGATAGGTGATGCCCTTGGTTATGGATTGTTTTGTTCACATTAAATTGAGGTTTAAATGGAATAGAGCCGAGGGTTTCTGTTGAAACAATATTTTTACTATTCATTCGCTAGAGAAGCAGAAAGGCTTTTGTCCAGATTCTGGGAAATTATAAGCAGAACATGCTCAGAGTAGCTTATATTTTTTCTCCAAACATAGTCAATTGTTCTTAATTGAAGCACAATGGCTAGGGAAGACGTCAAAAATGCTTTCAAACTCACGTTCAAAGTAAAACAAAGCATACAAAGTAAAGATAAACCAAAGACAACAGCAACGGTTTGTGAAACTGAAGAGTGAATTACAAAAATATAAAACAGAAGCAAACCAAAGCGTTCGACTAACAAAATACTTACTTACAGTGGCTGGTGTTGTCATGGTGACGCTGCAGGGCAGCACCGCTAGGCCTCCTCGTTGACTAATTACTCTAGTGTTATTCTTAGTAATAAATTGACTTTGTAATGGACCTAATGAGTTTCTGTGCGCTGCCTTCGCCTCGTTGGAGTCTGTAAGGAGAAAAGAACCGAAGAAGCTCAGATAAGGCAAAAACCACATTCTGCTTAACCACACAATGTGACACGCGGTGCTGTGAGAAACGGGATAAGGGAAGATGGGAAAAAGAACACAAAACCCCACAACAATGAAGAAAGGTACGGCAGAATCGCATCCTCTGAGCGATATGAGGTGACATTAGCATCATCGGTTAGAGCCGTGCTCCAACGCCGTCCACCCGTCCGCGAAGATTAATGAGTCTTGGCGACAGATCGTTTTCGGAATTGGATTAAAGCCCGGGCTGATTATTATCATCCCGGGCAATAAAACACCACCCCAACCGTACGCTCAGGTCTCAGGTTGTGGGCGAGCGAAAGAAAATGCAAATATCATATCGTAATGAAGTTTAAATTTGCCTCTCTTTGCCTAATCTCACATCCCAGCCCGGCTTCCGGTTGTTCCGTACCGTACCGGGACAAGAGTGTGGGTAAATAACTTTCCAACACCGGGTTTCATCCCACCACACACACACACCCAGTACAACAAGCTTGTTTTTCTCTCGCGCATATTATGATGTCGGAAAACATAACCCGCGAAGGATGTTTTTTTGTTGTTGGTTGCTTCATTCAAATGACTTCTGAATTGGCACATTTCCGATGGTTGGTGCTCGTCATGGTTGTTAGGGCCGTTGCGATGCATAAGCATAATTAGAGTGCACGGACACGACTTTTCGTTTTTCGTTCCCGATCGTCTGTGGACGGGGCCGAAACTTTCCACAGTTGCCAGCAAGAGTTTGCCATTTTAATTAACGTTCTGGTTGGGTTGTGTGTGTGTATAAATAAGTTACGGAGTGTCTTTCTTACAGAATATGTTGCCTGCTGACGGCGTGTGTTAGAGATACATAATTCGGATAATGTGCTTAGTGCAATGGAATTGAGCCTAAGAGGAATGAAAAATGCTTGGGATTCGAAGCATTAGAATCATTTTATATATGAGTTTTAGAAATGTTCACGTCTGGGAATATGGAGAGGTTGTAAAGTAGATTAAATCTCTTCTTTTATAAATATCTGCGTATCCTTGAAGCATTGGAAGTGAATAAAAACCACAAAACATTCTTTGAAAATTAAATAAATTGCATTCCAACCATTTTATCATCCTTTATTGGCCGCGTTGTCGTTTTCCTTCACGCTACGTTATCTCCTAATATCACTTATCTCACTCTTTTCCGCAAAGATTTTCAGCATGAGTTCCGATAACTCATACTCTAGCAGTTGGCGTTACAAATCGTAGTGACAGTTAATTCAATGATTAAGTGAAATAAATAAACGCTGTTAGAGCATGGTTATTAAATATTTTGTTAGAGGGCGCTGCTAAGATTTAAGTTTATTTCCATAAATTTCAAATTATAACTTAAAAGTCTAACATTATGTAAGAAATGAATGTATTTAAGCTACTTTTAAATATGCAAGATGTCTATGATCATGATCCACTTGAGAAGTGCACCTCATTTCCCGCTAGAGGACTCTGACATGTGATGTGAAGAATGGCGTGTAAGTAGTAAGTAGAAGCTATCAGTTTTGAGATGTTAATGTTTCTTTGTTATTTAATTTTAATCTTCCTGTACAAGAAATGTTTGCATTCAATTTAGAACACAATTCATCCACATTAAAAGCAAACTTCAAGCATTCGAAGCTAATTTCTCTCTACACTCGGAACTGCAAATTAAGCACGCATCACCGATAAGCAGTGTAAGCATTTTGTCCTTTCCAAAACCCAACACCGTTCTACGTACATGCCGTTGCCGGCGAGTGAAAAACAATAGCAAATGTTCATGCAATCAGTGGCAGGTCCTCATCACCGCAACGATCATCATCGTTCGCGCGGTCGTCGTGTGATTGCATTAACATTTATTACAGCTTTCCGGTACCATCCTTCGGCAAAATTTCCGTCCCATTAGGAACGCATCAATGCCAAACGGGGGCCGGCCTCCGATGGCAGACCGGAAGTACACTGACTAATGACAGACCACCAGAATGGTAATGTTGTTACTGTGTACCATCGTGGCGGCTTCTGGTGGGTCGGTAATCAAACCTCACAAGACACAGCTAATTACATAGCTTATTATTGCTTGCTTTCTGCCCCGACTGCTGCCACTACTGCTGCCGAGGGTGTGATAACAGGAAGACAGTTTCTTGAAGCTTTCACACCGTACTTCACCACCACGACGCTTCCGCTCTCTGCCAAGGGTCGCTGTACGTTATGCTCGACGAGAGCTGATGCCGTAATTATGGGGCACCCCAGTGGAAGTGGTTGTGGTAATTTCGTATTTTGTGTTTATTTAATTCAATTCCTGTTCATTGCTTTTGATGAACAGGACAAAGATCCAGCCGAGCAAAGATGAGGCAGCAAATGGGAAGCGTGGCTGTAAGTTCTTTTTCGGTGTTATCACAATCCGAATGTAACTGCGGAACGTTTATCTTCCTGCGAGTGTGCCATTGATGTGCGTTGATTGAGTGCTGCCAGGCTCAACCAAAACGAGCGAATTCCGTTGAATTGATTTCAATTTCCGAACACTCTTGGTTAGGTGGTGCCGAATGCGGAAACAGTGTAGTTGGCTGAATTAAGCCAATCAATCTGTCGAAATCTCTTCTCCACGTGCCCGGTACCCGAGTCGAGGATGCTGATGATGGAATGCTTGAATGGAGCAGCTTAATTGCGCAGTCTCTTTCACACGAAGACGGCCCAGTACAGACGAAACGAAAGGTCGGAATGCATCGTTACATGCATCGGTGAATGCGAATGAAAATGCACATCAAACCCATCGTCGGTTGTGCAAGACGTGCTTCTTTAAGCACGGAGAAGTACCTTACGGGACGAGCTGAGCAATCACTTATTTCAACAAAGATCGAGCGCCCGAGTGGTACTCTAGTGGAAAATGAGCAAATGCATGGTGGCAAATATTAACGCTGGCACGGGCGCTCATTGTGGCCTTTGTACGGTTGTGCGTTCGGGCTCTTCTTCTGCTGCGAAGGTTTGGTGTCTTCGTGTGGCCTTCTCGGAGATTGGTGTGTGCTTTCCGCTTTAACTGAAGCACCTGATTGAAACTTAATGAATATGTGTAAGTCAAACACATCTGTTATGATGAATTTACCACTTGAATAGACTTTACGCATGAGTTCGTTGGAAAATGGGGTAATATTTAATTAAATTCCATTACCACTTCGTTTGCGATGCTGTGATTGCTATGAGCTTAATGTTCTTGCATCTATATTGTGTTCAGTTGCGTTGAAAATGATCTTCTAAGCTTGATTTAATGTCCTAATGAAGTCTACTGTGAGTGCCTTAAAAGAATGCCAACCTTCTTTCTATGATCATTTAGTTTTGGCTTGTTGTCTTGTTTACTCTCGATATCGTTGCTGCTTCGTTTGTTTGCAAGATGAACTATATTGGCAATGAGGCCAGGCTATTCGTTGTCTAATAAAAAATGGAACTCATTTGGGCGTGTTTGCTCGATAAACTACATATTCATTTAATTGTATCACCGCAACTATCTCGAAAAGTAAAAATTCTATCAACTTCACAGATTGACTTCATTTAACTTTAAGTTTAAATTAATTTTGTATATTTTTTACAGCCTCTTTGCGTCAAAAAACTTGTATTGAATACCTGCAATCTCCACAATATGCATGGTCTGACGATTGAATGACGATTGGTTGAAATTTTAAATGATTCGTCAATAAAACTACACAAATTTGAACTTGCAAAACAATGTAACTCGTAAAGAGGCCACCTATCTTCATAATTCAACTATATCAATAACTCAATAATAAATCTGCGTCATTCGTACCATCTGAAGCAAGTCATTTTCATTTGAAAATAATTGAGGCCTTAGATTGGTTTGTGAATTGCCTATATTTAGGCGTGATTGTTCATGCGATGAGTTTTATTGATATTTTAACCGAAAAAGACTTGGCTTTTTTCATTGCTACCAAAAATGCAAATGAAATCAATATTAATCAGACACGCTGTAGAACAAACCTTCCAATAATGCTGCCCAAGAATGATCAAAAATAAAATCAATTTACAAAAAGATTCAACTGACGATGCGTACGCACACAAGCGATGTGGTTTGTCTTACAACATAAAACAAGCCTCCCCCAAAAGAACACAATATAATGGATCTTCTAATTATTCAGTCAATCAAACGTAAATCGAACTGACAAATCGAATGCACACCTTCCCAGCCCATCCATAATATCACATCGATCATGCAGTACACTCTGGTCCCCATCTGTTTCCCTAACAACTGCGACCGGATACACTTATTACTTCCTACCATCTAACTGTCACTGTCAATCTATTTGTCATCCCTCTTTTCGGGGGCACCATTAACTTTTACCCGCACAACACGCTCCCTGCCCCATCATAACGATCGACCGAGGCCGAAAGCACATTTTCACCCCCACTCACAGAACCTATTTGTCATGTCCGACGGGCTCACACGTTCGTGTAATGTATGCAACAATGGTAATTGATTCATTGTTTTCCTGTCACCATAAATTATACCACACGGTGTCAACCTGACTCTGGTGCCGATGGTACGGGAACAGACCGGGCGACGTTTCTTCAAAGTCAGCTTCTAGAACGTACTGGTCGTTCGGTTGCCTTGGGTGCTGAAGGAACTTCTTCGCAGCTACCTCATTACCTGGCCCGGCTGGTGAAGAATGTGAAAATCGTACGTCGGAAAGGCTTACTGGTAGAGCGCATATAAATTTGCCAGTTACACACGAGACGATTGTTTCTCCAACCGGTCGTATGATTGATACGAAACATGGTTCCATTTTATTACTCGCTCGAACGCACCCACACACACACCAGGTGAAAGTGTCCGCACGGGAACACCTGCTCTAGCAACGTGGCAGCAAAGGGAAGAAACTGGTTGCCCATTTCCATGCCAACTTCTCGGCCCGACTGCGCTTAAAAGTGA
Source organism: Anopheles maculatus (assembly GCA_002091835.1). NCBI lineage: Eukaryota > Metazoa > Arthropoda > Insecta > Diptera > Culicidae > Anopheles > Anopheles maculatus. The sequence continues at coordinate 1,308,267 of KZ061540.1, read as the reverse complement.
GGATAATAAATTATGCAGAGAGAGCTTGATGTCATCTGGGTCGTCCAGAGCATTGCTTTCCAACACCAAAGTGAATCTGTGCGATCTGGGGAGAAGCAAAATTCATGTTTCTCAGCATGAAGGAATGGCTTAACTTTAACATTACGACCAGCAAAACCCTCCAAGCTACACTTAAGTGAGCAGCAAACACCTCCCAACACTCGTCCATTGCGTTCTACCGTCCCCACGGTGCCTTATCATCTGCCTTGCCAACTACGGGAAGGTTTTTGCTGATGGTGGTGGCCATTTTTTTGTTGCTTTCTAACGCCATCACACGCAAGCGAAATGGCAGTGACCACACACACACATACAGATACCTGCGTGTACCGTGGCAAGTACCGGAGGCTACACGGTTACTCTAAATTGTTGATTTGGGAGCCATTCTGGAGTGAAATTAAGAAATTCGCTTTTAATGAAGCACTCTCCGGAGGTTGACGGTGGTTCCGGCGTGTGCAACAGCAGCCCAAGTGGGTTGACGTCTTGACCGTTGGGTTGCAGCGAAGCGCACCACTTGCCGCAAACTCCTTCCCGTGCCCTTGCACTTAAAATAACATCCAAGAAACAAGATAGCGATGAAAACCGGGAACCGAAAACCATACCAGTAAAAAAACGATACTAAGGTTCATGGAGGTTTTTTTTTAATTCTTCCTTACCGGTTCTCGCAAGTGCTACCGAAAGTGCGACATTTCGTTTCTGCATAATGCAGTGCCTTCAAGGAGCACCCGTATCAAGCAGCGGTAGCAAAAGTTTTTAATTAATGGTACGAGTTGTAAGAAAAATCACAAATTTTAATTAGATGATAAGGTTTGCTGCGTTCCGAACGAATGCAAAGTGGGTTCGCGAGTCGCGTGTCGCGGATTCGGACAATTCTATTTTCGGTGAAGTGGAATTTTGTTTCAGTTTTTTTTTCAAGCTTTGTGTGCCATTTTTGTTTTACACTTTCAACAGTTGACGCTTGCTTATTAACTGGTTCATTAGAAAGCTGGCCGGGGGTACGGTAGATTGAAAAGCAGTGACTGTGTCGGGAAGGATGAAATCATCTAAAAGTTTTTAAATAATGTTTTGAAAGTAAAAATTACAAATTACGATTGGTAAGATGTAACATTTGTAAAAACAATTGAAGTAAAAGAAAAATCCTTGTCAAAGTATTCTCTCGGCAAACGAGATGACGTCTAAAGGTAGGCAATTTAGAGGAATAAGTGATTAAGTGATTATAAATTTACGAGCATTTTATGTGCAATAAAGAAAACTTCGATAAGCTAAAATTTCATCACGAAGAACATAAAGTTTTCTTAAAATAAAACAACTCGATTCCGTTGCTTAAATCATTCATTTTTGCGGACCATTGAGAAATTTGCTAAACGATACAGAAAAAGATTTATGAAGCCAATTGAAAAACCAGGGATAACAATAACAATGCCCCACTCACAAAACACACATCGACAGATTTGTCAAATGTGGGCAGTTTGTTTTATTATGATTTGCTTCCCTAACCATATTGCGTACCAGTTTTTCATCCCATCTTTAACTTTCTAGTAAATAAATTTTAAACAGCTCCACTCGAGCAACATACGCTTGTGGATTGCGTGACAGTTATTTTTTTTCTTCCTACGCGTCCCTTCCAAGACGGAAAGATGATACCGATCCTGGGCAAAAGCTTTAAAACTCATTCGTTTTGTGCTGCTCTCTACTGCCCAAGGGTTGTCCGCTATTCATCATTTTATGTGTCCTCCTTTTATTCCTGGTCCATCCAAGAAGGGAAAAGGAAGCATGCATAGGATGGACCACGTTGAAATCGTGGAACGGGGGGAAGCCCATGTTTTATTCTTCCTTAAAATCTGCAGGAATAACTTTTCTTACAACTTCCTTCTTGCCGGGTTTTTATTGCCTCGCTCGCTGTTTTGCACTTTCCCATCATCTTCTCATCTGCACAAGGGCCAAAGTAAGAGCTGCCAACCTGCTTTAATAACACTGAATATGCGTGCTTCGTGTGGAAGAAGGGACGGAATCTTTTCACAGTGTCGTTCCCGGCTGCTCCGGGTTGTAAAGGATAATCCCAACCATCGTGACCAACAAACGTGCGGAACGTGCGAGTGGTTGAGCGAAGATTTATCATGCCCCTGCACAAACGTGAAAGTCACTTTCACTTGTCCCGAATGCATACACGCACACCGCAGCTAACGGGAATGGAGCGAAAAGGATGAACTCATAAATCTTATCTTCCGTGGCACGACAAAAGCTCCGGGAAGGATAAAAACTAGTGAAAGTGAACACAATGACAATATATTTTTTCTTTTGCGTGTCCTACACCCAACAACAACAAAAAAAAAAACGCAAGGAAGAAAGAAATTTGGATGAGTCCCTAGCCTGATGAGTGAACGAAAGTTAATCATCTCGAATGATGATTGGGTCAAACGAGCGGGAAAATTGATCTCGCATTCATCGCACCGTGGCGGGTACTGGGCGCCTCCATCATATTTTTTTCATAATGTGGCTGACTGGGCGTCTCCATCGCCGCTATTCTTTTTCATATAACCTCATCATCGTTCGTCATAATTGTAAGCGAAGAGCGGGAAGAGACGGTCGGGTGGCGAAAGGCAACCGAACCTGGCCGGGTGATCAATTTCCCTACCGAAAACTAGCCGATGAACCGAGGGCAGCAATATTGAGTTGGTGAAAAATATGTTCCGGAAGAGGTTCATTGTTGACAATGGGGAAGGATTTTCATTTTGTGCTCGTTTTTTGCATCAAATTTCTGGCCCAGGATATATGGCTTTTACCGGTTTCTTATTCTTTTCACACCGTCAGCGCGTGTGTGCTCAGCATGAAGCTAAAATTGAATTTGTGGTTTTACGTACCGTGGCCGTTTTATGAAGCCGTCCCATCGGTTTTGCATCCCTGCTTCATCCATCTGGTCGTTGGTTCTTTTGTTGTTGCTGTGCAATGGATATTATATTCCTCTCCTTCATCCGCTCTGTGTCACAATGATCACAAAATAAAACCACAAACCATCTAGATTCTGTTTGCGCATCGTCACATTTTCTTTCCAACAACCACATTCACCGCAGAACCGTCCCGCGCCATACCGCACCATCACACAAAAAGTAATGCTTTCGGCCGGCTGATGTGATTGGAATAAATTTTCATACAAATGTTACTTAATTATTAACGCCTCACAGCAGCAGCACCAGCCACCAACCTCCAAACGGCACGCCCCACAAACACAGCTCCAACCAACGGTACAGCGATCGATTGCGATTTTCCCGTCGGTACGGAGTGACGCGTTTGTGCGGAAGAAAATGGGTATCCCCATTCCCGTGCCAAGGAAAGCAAACGGTGAATGTTTCATGAGCCACACATTCGTTTTGCTTTTGCTCGTTTTTACTTGCAAAGGGACAGGGAAAATCTACTAGCAAATGTACCCATTTTATCAAGCGTAAGAAGAAAGGCACAGACACGGGGAAAGAAACTTTATGGCCGAACGTTTTGTGTACGGCCGGATACAAAACAAAAATACCCCGTTCCACAATGCAACCGGCCACTGGTGGACGAAACGGTGGGCAATAAATAGTAAACTACATTATCCTCGCTGCCATTTTGTATGTCCGGAGTGGAGAATCTCGGGAAACCGCGGGCAAAGATGGTGTGAAGTCGTTTCGGTACGGCTGTGTGACTACGGCTACGGAGGGTCGTTTTGTGTTTGGCCGTTTGGTGCGGTTTAGTTAGGGTTGGGAATGACCGGAAAATATGGTCAATATGTTCAATAAGCGTCGTCGGTCGATGGGTTGATGCTTATTTTGTGAGACGATGGTGCAGTTGGCTGTAGTGATTGCAGTTGCAGAGCTACTGAAGTGTTCAATTGTGATTCGAAACATGGGCCACTGATACACGACTAAAGTTCAAAGTTTTAATTAGTTTTCAGCAAATCTGTCTCGTGTTTTAAATTCGATATGTAAAGAACTCGTCTAGAAATTGAATCAAACCCACAAAAGATGATAAACAAAGAGAACTTCCTTAGTAAAAATTTGTGTTCAAAACATTTCCAACAATGATTCACCCGAAAGCAGGAACCTAACGAAATGCGACCAAGAATTTCCATATCTTCTTCGGCGTCCAGTTGATTTGCATTTAATACACTATTCCGCCTCATTCACAAGAATAAGTCACCATCTCCAACTCACATCCCTTCCCATCCAACGAAGAATAAGTGCATGGAAACGTACTTGTGTGTGTGTGTAATTTTTCGTTCCCAATTCCTTCTACCAACACCAACAGCATCCAACAGCACCGAAACAGCCGTGTACGACCATGCAAACGATGCTCATAAAAGTTGTGAATGGGATTCCATTTATTTATTCCATACGGCCACCCAGAACCACAAATATGCTGATCTTTGCAGCTGGGGCTATTGCTACAATATCATCATCATCATCATCATCATCTGCTCATCGCAAGCGTGCAAAAGCGCAACCCGACGTACCGCTCGAGTGTAATGAATTCTAATCTTGCACCAGCGTGCCTTATGCAAGAATTGCAACCCATTTCGGGGGGAGGCGTCGTTTTTTTTTTGTGTCATAGCTTTCTTACGGCCTTGCCCCGTTCCTTCCGAAATGTATGCTGATCTCATAAATTGAATCTGCCAAAACACGGAGTGAGTCAGCGGTATGCGTATGCTAAAACTGGTGGATATGAATTTCAACGAGGGAATGCTTTATTTCAAACTCATTTAACTTCAAACTACCAGCTCATCCTGCTGGACGGATGAGGATGAGAGTTTGCTTCTAGTTTCGATGATGCTGGGAAGGTCAGTTTAGGGTCAATTATTTCAAAATGGAACAACAATATTCTGATTTAAAGTTTAACGAAACTATTTCCAGTAGCTATGCCGCTTTGATTTAAAGGTTTTTTGAAGGACCTCTATTTTTCAGTATTTCTCGACATAAAATGTCTGATTTCGTGTATTAATTCTGAATTTAAACAAATGAGAACAACTCTATCTACCAACGATTATATCCGCCAGCTAATCAAAAGCACATAAATTACCGAGCAAGATTAAAATACGACCTACTTTTACCTCCGTTTCGTAAAGCAATCTTTAAAAAGGCAATTCGATTTTCCACGGCAATCATAAAACCCTTATCGGAAGGAAAAAGGATTTCCTAAAATTTGTCACCTCGTTTAGCTATCCTGAACCAAAACCAGCACCTTCCTCAATCGTGCAACCTTTGACAGGCAAATCTTTCAATTCATTAGCATACAAATGTCGTTGATAATGTTACTTCCCGTTGTAGGGAGGCCGAAGGTCACCAACACATTTCTGCCATGCTCTAACCAACTGAATATAAACACAAAAGGCACGGTGTCACAATCACCCATCTTCTTCCAGCAAAAGAAGAACGGACCCTCTCTGACAGGAAGCAAGTTCACTGACATACCTTTTGATGCTATAAATATCCTAACTTCTTTACCGAAAACCGATGAAATAGTCCTGATTCTGGATAGCGACAAAAAAAATCCCCCATAGGAAAAGTTAAAAGCATTCCCCGAGAAACGCGAAAGGAAATTTTATAAACGAGGGAAAAAATTGGGGAAAGGGTTGAAAAGTTCATCCTGCTCCTCGTTTGGCCTTCTCTGGTACACGCAGACGAGGATGTAAATGTTCGGCGAAAGTTTTCTACGCACCTTGTACCGCTCTCCTCGAACAGCGCACCAAACGGAAGCAACCCCTTTGCTTTTCCCGGCTGACCAAAGATGGCCACTGAATGGCTTTGCCATCTTATCACTTACCGGCAGCGACCGCTACCGCTTCCCGAAACTTTGGAATTCCGAATCGGATGAAAATCCCAGATCGAAGGTGGAAGATTAGCCATCCACCTAACCGATCCCGGGGGACGTGCTAGGCATTGGGAAACTTTCTCAGGGATGGTTTGGAGCCAAGGGGGGATCAAATCGGGTTGAGCTCGATTCGCCGAGTTTTTTACATCTTCTCGGAAGAAGGCTGGCTGTGTGCGCATTGGCACCTGCAGGCAAGAGCTAGCCTAGTAGTGGCGAGCGTTTTTCTTCCGCCTGATTCCAAAGTTCTAACATCGATCTTGGGCTGGGGACGATGCTGAGCATTAACGGGGGTTATAATTGATGGATTTTAAACTTCGCTTTCGTCGATGGTTCGGTTTCGGGGTTTAAAATGGTTGCAAAGAAAACCTATCTTAAAATCTGGGCGTTTTTTTTTGTCTTCTTGGGTTTGCAAAAGTACGTGAGAAGATTTCTTGAGCGCAGCTTTGAAGTACGTGAAGAGAAAGTTCTCGTAAAAGCCCTTTCTGAATGAATTATTCGACATGCTAAAAACCCGTTTTATAAACCTTAATCCAACCACCTGGACGATCTTTAGTTTAGGCTCCGGAAAGGCTGGGATGCATCCATAGACATGGCTGTCCATAAAGGATGCCAGGGGTTAGCAATTTCTTGGATCTTTTCGGCTATGTTGAAAGTCTTCTTTTGAAGCTGCTTTATTTTACAATGCTTTATATTCAGAACGCCTCAAAACATTTGCCTCTGGCTACGAATTTTCACCCAGATGTTAATCGTGTAGTGATGAGACTGATACAGCTGTGTTTTCTTTATTTAACGGATAATCAGTCTGCTACCCAGTGTCAGGGTTGAGAAAATATAAATTGTTTGGTAATTCGGTGCCCATAAACGTTGGGCAGTACGTTAAAGCTCAGAGCTTTCGGGGCCCTGCCTGATAAATGTGCTCGGAAGGAACACGCAAGTGATGTGAAGAATCCGAAGGAGAGAGACTTTGTTTTTCCAGCTGCAATAATATTGAGACGGAAAACAACAGCTTAAGCGGTAAGAAGTCTTGCCCCAAAAATGAAGAAGATGCTGATGAGCACGAGCGTCCCTTTAACTGTCCTGTACACACAGTCAACAAATCGATAGAGCCTGGAGGGAGTCTTTGCACACCCACAGAGCCCACAGCTCCAGTCAAGCAGACTTGGCTTCATGTGCAACATCTTATGCCGCATCTTCATTGTGTGCCGTCAACCTTCAACCTTTAGTGTCCCGGTCGTCGTCGGTCGGTCGCTCTTCACTATTATCTCAATTTCCCCATCGATACTGGCAGGAGCAGGGGCGTGACTGATGGGCAGCAATCCATTCCCGAAAACCAAAACCATGCCTTCGGAACCTTTTGATGACTTCAGTACACTCGAGTGGGAAGTGTGCGCCGACCTCAAAATCAACATTGTTGATCCAGTCGGCTGGAAAAGATAAATTGGTAACGCAGCAGCACCAACGGCACAAAGGCCAATAAACTAGTCCACCGGTCCTGTTGCGGTGTCGCGTTGCGACATCCCATTGGTGAAGTGTTTTGTGTACACACAGACCCGCAGAGGCCGACATTTTCTGCCGTCTTCACCGTCCCGTTTTGTGCGTTGACACCAATTCTTAAGACTTGATTGTCTTTTCGTCTATTTTTGTGTGCCGAAGAAACGGCTGACCAGACACACAGGCCATGACTAAAGGGGGCCAGTGATTAGATGTCGGGTGCAATTAATATGGAAGAATCTCATTCTCTCTTCCCCCCGGGGCAAAACGACTTGTGTCCACTTGTGAGTGTGTCAAAAATAGGGAGGTCAGATGGATGCGTACGCCCATCAGGCATTAGGGTAGCGTTTATCTGATAAGGATACTATATGAGACGGTGTGACAAACTGGAACAAAATACACCCGGGACATTGGATGCAGGGAGGGCCGGTTGACTTACGGTTTTGGGAAGATTTATTGTGCAGGAGCCGAGGTACAAGGATTCACGCGAAAGCTCGGGCTTTTGGGGGAGATAAATGTATTGCTTGGGCAAGAGAAAAACGAAGATTCATGCTGAGACAAGCGGTTCTGTTTATGGGGCTGTGCAATTATTAATTGTTGGGCTAATTTCTCGTTTACTATGCATGATCTATCATGCTATTACTGTAACGTTTTAATGCTGTTACAGTTTTTGTATGAGTACATGGAAAATTTGATATGGAATTCTTTTCCCTGTATAACGCAACATACGATTAATACTTCTTTCGTTTTAGTTCATGGTAAACTTGATATTTAAATTGCCTGAAGCTATGCAATAAATTAATTAAAGACCTCTTTTTACTCATTTTTCCCTATAACACGGTCGTTAAGATTGAAGATGTGCTACCTTTTAAGGAGAAACGTGCGTTTTAAACTATTTTGATTGTATAAACCTTTTTGCAAGTAATTTGATTTTTAATTTAATATTTTGAAACACATGTTATAAAATTCTTCACTTAACAAATTATGTGAACAAGAGATTTACTAGAACTTACTAGAGAAACATTAATCAAAATTGATCACCGAAATCTCCTAATCCTTCATCAGATTTGAGCTCTCAATATGTTCGCCTCAATGTATGCAATTCGGATAACACAACGAAAAGTGCCTCAGTATAAATCAGACTAATCTGGCCTTAAATACATTATTTCACCTGACACAGATTGAAGCATAATTCACACCACATCTATCATCACTTTGCTCAACCTCTCTACTCATGAAATTTATATCCGCATAACACATTTGTATGCTTCGTCTAACATTCCAGAAAAAAAAAACAGAAAACGATTCATATAACACATTTCGGTAATAATAACACACCTTGTTTGATGCACACAATAGCGAAGCGTTTAACAAACACCCACTGTTCGCAATATGCCAAACAGGTAGCAGCTGCCAACAGAAAACCCAACGAGACGATCAGACCAGCTCATTAAAACTTATTTCATACCCAACGCTCGGAAGTGCCTGGGGCAGATAGGTAGCATCACACCCGTAATAGGGTACAGCTAATACATGATTTATCTATCACACATGTTGAACGAGCAAAACACACACACTCTCGAAGGAAGGCGGCTCTTAGCCGTAAGCCTTCACCACGAGAAAGGACACATGTTCTCGCCATACATCTTCGCCCCGGCACACTCGGAGCACACCCAAAGAACGCGTGGCAGATACGAGCACTCACAACTATCCGAAAACCATTTAATTATTCCAATTATGAAAACTCGCTACGGTGCTACCTTTCGCTCGCAAGCATACTACTACTACCCGGTACTCCGGTGCAAACGTGCCTTAGGGTGCCTTTGGGAAGGGTGCTGCTTTACGGGCGTACCAAAGAGAGCAACTTTTCGGTGCTGAGAGTGAAAACAAAACGACGAATCGACCGGAACGACCCCGTATCTCAAGAAGATGGCCCGGGTCCCGAGAAGGATCGAGATCTTTGGAGCGTAAAAGATGGGGATGGCATGGTTTTTTTTTCGCCGGTTGTTCTTGATGAGCTAGCGAAGATGGGTTATTGCAGAAAGAAGGTTCATAACTGGTACGTTATTCGAACCGAGCAGCACCTTAACATTCATGATAGGTAAGCAACTGTACCTAGCAGCAGCAGGAGCATCAGCAGCAGCACAATTACATTTGATCCAATTAACATCTAATCTAAACGGCTTGCAGTATGGCGAACGATAGCGCCGAAGCTCGGTCGACTGATTTGTGCCAAGTGTTGCGCCACGGGATGGTGAAATGTTATTAATTAATCAGCTGTTAGACTGGTAATCTAAACGCTTTGCTATTACATTACCCCATCAACGCAACGTTCCGTGTTCGGTTGTCAGTTGGCTGACTCAAAAGCCCGAACGCACACTGTCTTTGTCGAAGAAAGCACACTATGTAGCTGTGTAACATGAGCCCATCATTTACCAACTAGCACCGCACCAAGCGTACCCGTAGCGCCAGCCGGGTAAAATGATTGGGAAATCATTACACTACGCCCGTCAGTTCATCACGTTTACGTCACTGTGCGATGCGCTGAAGCGTGAAGCGCCCCTGAACCCGGTCGGAGAATATATCGACTGTGCCGCTTAGCGACGCTTGGAAGCATTTTGCACCGTACGTGAGAGCACGGTCACCCGGCAAAACCCGATTCTTTACGCAAGCTCCGTTTCCTTCCGAGATGCTTTCGGGTGGAAAACGATGAATGGGTTTCTCGGTGCTGTTGGCACCGAAAGCGCGTTCCGTTTACGCCCGATCGAAAATGACAACCGCCGGCAAAAGATGCTAATGGGAGTTGCTGCCGGGTTCTGCGGCAAAACTTCACTCGACTGGAAAGGGGAGGCGTATGTATTGATCGAGTTTTTGAGCTGGGGAAGAAAAAGGAAAATCTGAATTTCTCCAGAATAAAAAAAACGCCGAGTATTGGCATAAATTTTGGATCAAATTGGCTTGGAGCAGTTATTACTGGGAATAAATTATATTTGTAACTGAAAAATAGGTCTTTACATTGAGCTCCTCGTGAAGCACTGCTTGTTGGGCAATGGCTGAGCTCTATTGGATAAAAATAAGGTAAATGAAACTGTGTGACATTCATTTTATGACCTACATGACCTCATGGCTTCAAGGCTACTTTCAAATTCATTGGAAAATTAATTGAATACATCATTGCAAACCAACCAGCATTCGAAATCAATCTCAAGCCCTTGACTGCCGTTCTCGAATAGTGCAATAGCATTTACTATTCTCAGATACGAAGTTTGTCGTGCAGTTCCCAGAAATAAGACAGCAATATTTGTGCCACAAGGCTATTCAGGTTGTGCTGTATTTTGGAGAGGGCTTTAAATAAACGTTACACAACTATATTTTAATTTTGCTCGTTACCGAGCCAATCAAAATCACTTAACAATCAATTGCTTAGGATGTTGTGAGTTTTGAAAATTAAATTCAAAATCGAATGCAAGAGTTAGAGATACTCATACTTATAAAACTGACAGTTCAAAAACTATTCATGGGGATACTTTGATAACTCATACATATGTATGGTCTTTTTTTGACAACACTCATTATCCAGATACGGATAAAAGTAAGGTATAGATAGCAGCAAATGACAGACCACAACCTGTTTAGACCACAACGGTTTTAATGCCAAAAAAGAATCCATAAGCATCAAGCTGTAAATTTAGTTTAATTTTATATTGTAAATAAACTACGCACAATTCCGATCTATCATATTTATCTGATTAAACCAAATGAATTCATTCATAGAAAATTAATGAAAACCGATTGAATTGATCCAAAAATACACATCCATGAATTAAGCACGCTAGAATAACAATGAAAATGGATGTACGAATGACAGAAATGTCTAGGAATAAATGCTATCAGCATTACAAAATACAAACGAACTTTATAGTTTTCATTTTCTTGCTAAGAAAAGTGCAATTATCACTAAACGCAATACTCTGCGCCAATGTGTACGGAACTCATGTAGTCCTCTGTCTTGCTTCCGGTGACAGTCATTCCACATGCGAAACGATCGGAAATCATATTTTTCTCACAATTGTACAAACAAAGCAGTCGGAACATCGGAATCCAGATAAAACAGAAGCTCCAAGAAGTGCATTATTGCAATTCCTAGCATTTCGTTTCGTACAAATTCCCTATCAACTGCAGCACCAACCGGGACCGGAAGGAGAAAAATGTCACATTACTGGGAAGCTCGCAAGTCCTTAGAAAACTATTAATAATCTTTTATCTACGGCTCTGTTCGAGCTTCAACATCAATAGCAGATTCTAGCAACCATTAAAACAAATCGTATGATGAAAAGGACATTCTTCGCCTGAAGACGGCCAGACACATTCCATCCAATGTATTGTGCGCTTCATTTTCGTGTCGCTAGAGCGAAGTACAAAATGGCGAAACACGAAACATACGTCTCAATCTGAGCGGTGTCTGCAGTGATGTGCAATCAATTTCACCGTACATCGATTGCTTCGCCGTGCCGCGCTGTGCTTTGCCAACGCTGCCAACGGAAAAGAAAAACGTTCCTTGCGTTCCCCGAATGGCCGGCGCGTTATATACTGGCTGTGCTTTGTAGCTGGGCAGGCAAGCGTACGGAACGGAACCGCTGATCGAGCAATCATTCGCTGTTCTGCATTTTCATTGCGCGCTGGCGATGAATGACTGTATTCCGGTACAAATCGGGTAATGCAAGCGTTCGAGCATGAAATGAATGCCGGAGCAAATCGATTCGGTTACGTGTGAAGGCACACCACCATTCCATTAGCGAGCGCGCTGTTCGTATTGGTGGGCGAATTGTTCCGTATCCGTATTGCGATTAGCCTGTGCCGGGATTGATAGTATTAGCGCGAGTAACATGCACAGCAAACGACACGAAAAGTAAAACAAATCTCCACTCACTCACGGTGTGAATTTGCATTAAATCATCATTTCTAACCAACAAACAAAAAAAAGTGAATCGAAATTACATTTTCTGCACAAAAATCACACCCAGCGCAGTGGGGACCGAAAGTATGGCGGAAGAAATTCCAAACCCTTGACGAATGTGCACGAAATTGAGCGATGTATAGGAGTCGGAGCGCACGTGCCCCAACATCATCATGCGCCCATCACCATTACGTTAATGGAGTTCTGGCGCAGAATTTTTAGAAACAATTTGCAGCCACACATTCTCACACCTCTGCACACGTGCGCGCGCGTTTCCCTCTCGGCCCTTCAGCACGAAAATATGCCATCCTCATTCCCTAACAACACACCCGGCGAGGTTATCGTGTCAATTACTACCGTTGGTTGGGCAGAATAAGCGGTTTTCGGGTACCGGGAAGTGGATTTTTTTATTTTCATTCTTACTACTTCCCTCTAAATGGAAAAGCCGGCGCCAGCTCACATGGCTAGGGCTAGGGACAAGTTTTACATTCCGTAAGGGATATTTTCAACCCTTCTCGTCTCTCTAGCTCTCTCTCTTTGCGCTTTCGTTTCTTGCTACAAAATTCATGACCACCATTCGTGCCTTACCGTCGGAGGTGGCAGCAGTAAACCTTTTGCGGAATGTCATCTGCATAAGATAATGGTGCGGATGCTCGGTACCCTCTTCAAGTGACACGTAAAATTGAAGGTGTGCAGGTGCGAAGAGTCCAGTGGCAGTGGGCAACCATTTTCGGGAACAGTTTGCCCTGCTGCCTGGTGCCGGGAAAGTGTTCTCTTAATGGGATTTGTCGTACACATTCGAGAGAAAGAGTGGCGTGACGCTGACCGGAAAAGGCTGACGGAAGACATTTTTTTCTTTCCTTACCCATTTACATGTGTGTGTGTGTGTGTCAATTTGTGCCCAAAAGGGGAAAAACTTTCTCAGCAAAATTTTAAAATCACTGCCCCTCATAAAGCGCTTTCACCATATTTTGCCCTCAAACCCGCACAAACGCAATGCTGGGAAAAGTTGAATCCTTCTCAACCGATGACACCATCAAACATCAGCAAGCTCTATCTCTCTCGCTCTCGCTTGAGTTGACTCGACCGACATACTGGGTGGGACACTATTTAAAAAACGAAAGAGAGAAAACCCCAACCGAAGCTACTACTGTCTACTAACGCGTTCCCTATGTCTAACGCGCCTAAAGTTAGGCAACGCTTAAAGCGGCAGTCCTGACCCATTTTACACATGTTCATTACATACTATCAAAATTCCACAATCTGCATCTTCCATCGTACGGTGTGCTTCGGTGTGTGCGAGCTACAGAATTGGGAAAGTTTTGCCGCCCCGTTTTCCCTTCCGCATCCGCTCCCGCAACTACACTTCCGGTGCAACGGGCGGCACCGATATGGTACGTTTTCCTAGGCAGACCTCACTACATTATGATGGCTCGTCGCGCACGTAATCCGGAATCGGAAATGTTTCCAATGGAAGTGCCACACAGACACAGTACGTCCCTTGTTCGGGGTGCTTGCCGGCA
>KZ061540.1:1267683-1294412 GCA_002091835.1 Anopheles maculatus | reverse complement strand
GCGGCGGGGGGGGGGGGGGGGGGGAAACAATAACGGGCCAAGGTTTTTCCGAGCGTCAACTTTTCCAACTGTTTGTGTGCACACACTGTTCCCGCAGTATGGCCCCGGTTCCTTTCCACTCCAGCACGGCTCGATAAATGGCAAAGAAAAACAGTACCCATTCCTAACTAAAAGCTACTCGACTGACGGTTGTACGGTGTGTAATAGAGTTCTTCATGGAGATTGTGTGCCTTCCCTGAGCTTCTGCTTTTGTGGCGTTGGAGCGATCGACACGGGTTGATGTTAATTTTTCCATCCGATCTTTCCGACTGCTATAGGTGAAACTCGTAAGCCCAACAAAAGATAGTTTGGTTTGAAGTTTTTCACATTTTCTTTGCCACCTGCTCGCCTTTTGTTGTCCACAGTCCGCTCAACCATTACCCACCGTACACCAGAAGGATGAACCGTGCATTACCGATTGTCGAGTGTGACGCGGAGCAAAACAAAACCGTACGGGTTCGAATGGAAAGAGGAACGTAATGGGCGTGTTTGGGGCAGGTTGTTTCTGTTTGTATTTTTGCGTTCATGTGGATGAAGGAAAACCCACTCGTTTCTTGCGTGTGTGTGTGTGTGTGTTGCGTGTTGTAACGAGAGGCGTTTGAGTTTTGTTGTCTGTTGTTAGCCAAGCAATCGAGCCCGATTGCCCACAAAAATGCGTCCTGTGGTTTGGGGTGAAGGACGACGGAACACAAACTTTATCTTTTGCCCCTGTCGGTACACATGTACAAAGAAGGGAGATGAAGAGATAGAAACGAAGTGCGAGAGAGAGAGAGAACAAGAGTTACCAAACGAGAGGCATTCTTCCGGGTCATGTTTCCGTACTGTGAAGCTACGTAACAATACCATTACCGAATGGTGTTACTCGTCTCGTTACAAAGAGGCAGACATGCGGAATCGGGACAAACTAATCTTAAATTGTGGTTTAATATATTTGTGTAGCCAATCTTGCTTTGATGGGTGTCATTGTAAAATGGGAAAGGTTTGCTGTGGGAAAGAGCACCGTTGGGAACAGACAGGGAAACACAAATAAAGGAACAAAATGATAGCAAAATGGCTTGCGTTAAGTTTCTATTGAATGAAACGATATTGTTACAAAATACGTGGTAAAAAAATTGATAAAGATATTCACTCCATATCCAAAGACCACCTTTACCAGAGTCTACATGCAGTTTTTAATGAATCGATTTAAGTAAGACTTATTTTGAACAATAAACATTGTTGAAAGAATTTCAGTTATGTATTTTTTAAGCATATTTAACGGTATTATGATAATTATTCGTCAGCATTGCTCTTACACATTCAGTTTGACAAGTCTACTAACGTGTCCAAAAGTCTACAGGCCAAAAAACAAGAAAAAAGGTCAATTTCAAGAGCTTTATCGTTAAAATATAGAGAGCTTAATTGCCAAAAATGCAAAACAATAAAACAATGAGAGAATAAACTCCAAGTATTCAGGGATCGGTCAACCCAGCGTCTGTAATTTGCACATCAAGTGAGTTAAGCTCATAATCATGCTTTTGTTCATATTTTATGTATGCGTGTGGTTTTTGAAATTTCTAGCATTAATTGACTGTGGATGGTGGTAATACAATTACATGATTAAAAATCAATTATTGTTCCAAAATCAATCCTTCAGTAAAAGATCTTAATCTTCAGTTCAAAAAAATGTGACATCTATAAAAGCACTATGGATTATTTGGACTTTTATATACCGATTTACTACTTATTAATAATACTGGTAAAACACAAACCAAGCATTTCGAATGCCTGATATTCTGTGATTCACTAGAAATATATCAGTGAGACATACAGATTCCGAATCAACCATTAAAGAGTGATAGATTTATATAATATTTCGAAATATGGATTAAACAATCGAAACACTTATTTTAAAACCTTCAAATTTACATCGTTTTTCCGCTGCTAAGTGACAGTTTTCAAGAATAAACGAACATCTAAAGCGATGATTCAATTGCGTGCTGAGTGCTAGCTCAAATTCCTATTCCATATAAATTTATGCAATTCAATGTTGCGCCTGCTGGTATGCAAAGTATCGTTCGTAGAATCTTGTACAGTCGATAATCACGCATTAAAAACTACCAATTGCATAGTTCCAGGAACACTTCACCAGCGCTCTCAATTACAATATCGCACCACTAATCCATCAAACGCAATAATACGCATCACTATTAATTGTACTTAAATGGCCACAAAATGAAAATCAATCTCGCAATGCTCCCACACTCAAATACACACACACACACACACAGTTTGATAAACCATTTCGATAAACGCGCTTTCAATCATCACCATTCATCAATCCACTCTCTAGAAAGCTTTCGAGTTCCCAATAATCAAATTCGTTCAACAAAACGAACAGAGTTTAACGCAACGTGACCATTCCATCGACAGCGTTGACTCAGACGAGGTAGAAGGTAAATACCAACAACAAAAAAACGCAGAAAAACAATAAAAGCCTCGAAAATCCGACCAGGCTTTATTAAACGGAAACTTCTACTTTTCAATCAAACCTCCCCACCGAAGGCAGGCGTCCGGGCGCCTGAACGTGAATTTATTAAACACTTTTTGCTTCTGCTCGCCTTTCATTGGACGCCTCTCAAGAGCGCTTCCTGGAAAGGAGAGGTGGAGGGCTTTCGCAAAGTTGCCACCAATTTGGCAATGGAAATCGCGAAATCGCGACGTAACAAGTTGTGCTTCACAGGAACGAGCGCGAATAAGCAAGAAACCAAGTCAGGCACGCATTTTGCGCAACCAAAACGCACCGAAGAAATGTGCCGCCAGGCAATAGGCCCGAAGCCTACTACGGGAGTGCGGGAAACACGATCACAAAGAAAAAAAAAAAAACACTTTGTCCCTTTCTGAACTTTACGTACGGTTTTTTCGTTCTCTTTCTTCCCGGGTACACCAGGCCAGAAAACCGAAATGTAATTAATTTATCCAATAAGTCTTCCGCAGCTCAATGAAAGTCAACCTAGCGCGAGCGGTACAACCGTAATACCGGGCTACGAAGGGGAAAAGCTTTAGCGACTTTCTGGACGGTGGCGCAGGGGTGTGCGCTGGCGCTGGAGGGAAAATTTTAATGAGCTGGAACTGCTTCTCCACTCAACCGTGCAGGCAGCGTCCACCCTAATCACACCCACGTAGGCAAGGTCCGAAGAGACGCCGGGGTAAAAGCGCTTCTTGTCACTTTTACCGGTGAACGGAACACAACTTGTCACTTTCGGCCTCCTCTACTTCCCTGGCAACACCCGGGGCCAGAAAAACGGAAAATAATGAACCTTGGCGACGTTTAAATTGTTTATCCTAAACTAATTAAGCTCGGACGCGGGACCGAAAAGCGACCCGATCTTCTCGTCGCGGAAGTCGCTTAAAGGTTCTTCCATTCGATTTCGACCAATTTGGTGGTTGATAATGAAAAGCGTAGGTAGAGAGAGTGGGTGGTTTACGAGCGGAGGGAAAATCGATAAAGCTCTTAAGGGTACGTCCCTGCTCCCGAAAAATTACCCACCACAACCGTAAAATACGTGATGATGATCGTTCACTGACACTGAACTTTGCTTACTTCAAACTGTCCAAAACTTAACTTTGCCTGGCACAAAGATCAATTGAAATCGGGTGTTTGTTTGAGTGGATGGAGAAGGAAATTGGGATGATAATTTTCCTGGAACTACTACGCCCACAACACGATCGAATTGACAGCCGCCATAATCACCGACCACCGGTCTGGTGCTGACGTTCGGCCAGCCCTGTCTAGCTGCTTACCTTTCCTTCGATGGCGCCCATTGCTCTGCAGGTGATGATTATCCAGAAAGTATCCATCCAGCGAGTTAAACAGTGTGAGCAAGTACACCAGCACCAGCTTTTCGAGCCACATTTTCCCACCACATTCAGCACCACGGCACCGGTGGCGGTGCGGTGGTGGTGGTGCAGATCGTTACGGTAGCAACACTGGCAGCACTTCACTAGCGATTCCCCGGCCCTAGTAAACCCCGGTTACTGGCCGGTCGGAATCAATCGAAACAAATTCACCACTAAACAACACTTCGCAACACCCGTAAACACACGCACATTCGGGTGATGGCTTTAATTGCGGCTTTAGTAAATGATTTTCCACGATTGTATTCACCTTTTCGTGAGCGGTTCCGTTTTGTCACTGGCAGGAACGCTCGTGCACCGTGTACAGTATGGCTTCTTCGAGCGGCAGCAATGGCTTCCGAGAAGTAATAATGCTTAAAAGCACATTTTCACTGAATCACCTGTCATTTGGAAGCTTTTGTGTGTGGTGCTTCATTTTCAACACTAAAGACGATCTTTTGCTTTTATTTTGCGTGGAAATTGCTCGTTTTTTCTAGGGTACAGCGCTGATGGAAGTAATTTTAAATATGTTTGAATTAGAATAATCTTTTAAGATTATTAATTTAGTGGAAAGTAACATTTTTCGTGTAATACAAGCAAAGGGTCGGTCCGTTAACGTAGAGACACGCTTAATTTAGGCAGGTTTCTATAGCAACGAATTGTAGAAGGACTGTACTCCACACTGTGCTCCTGAAAGTATGCAATCCAATTTACAACATCAGATACCTCTCGTTGAGCGACGTTGATACGCTTTGTTCTTCACGTTCAAGCATTTAAAATTTCAATTTTAAAGAATCCGAGTTAGAATTAAGGTAAAAAACAACTTAAATAAATAGTGATAATACTTGTTTCGGTATGAAATCAAATTGATCCTTTTCCGCTGACCCGACATCCAAACAACGTCTTGATGATTCGTTCATCAAAATGTTTGAGAAGCGTCTTATCTGATTTAGGCGGTTTCTATGGTAATTTAATTTATCGTAATTCCACCATATTAGCTTTCCTTCTCCGCTTTCTACTTTCCACTTGGGTTCGCCTGTGTACTTCTGAAAGTATGCAATGTCTTTTTTCCAAAATAATCAGCTTCCCGTTGAGTGACTTTTAGACCTCCCGAGGTTACGGAATGATTTATGACGGTCCGTCTGACAAAAAAGTGAGCAAAAAATAAATATTGCATACCTTTAGGCTTACAAAGAGTTTTTACTAAAACAGCGATTCTTGTTTGAAGTTTTTTCGGCATCATTTTAAGGCTTAAACCACTGTTCCAACAACTCGTTGGGCATTGTACGCTGTGCTATTGTTCTGATAACAAATTAACACATAATTACTTCACACACACGATGTTGAAAACGTGTTCAGCAATCTATTCCCAGAAAGCAGAAACAGCTTTAGAATCCCATTTTCAACACCTTGCCGCTGACAGGAGCCGGCTGGATTAAAAGTGCTCCCACAGTTAAACAACCCACACAGCACCAAAAATCTGTACCTTTACCCGGCAGACTTCACCGATAACTCAAACCTTCGCCATGTGCCTTCGCACCTTTCTGTCACTCCCGAAACATTGACTGCCGAATTTCCGACGGAATTCAATTTCTTTCCAAACAATCGGCTACCCGGCTGAAGAAGTGCGAAGTTTCGCAACCATTCGCGCTAATGGTTTTCGTCTCGAGCGCGAAAAAAATGAAATAGAAATCGAAACTCTCCTTCCAGTCCCCAAAAACCGAGGTAGACATTTGGGGCTTTAAAACCCGGGCACTCGAGCTTCGAACTTCGTTCTGCCCGGTTTTACGATTATTGTAACTGAAGCCCTGGGCCCTCTCTGCGTGGGTTTGTTGCTGCCGGAGAGGTTTTCCAAACGAAGCGCGGCACAAATTCCTTTCATTCGGTGCCTCTTTCAAGCTTCCGGCCGATCCCTACCCGTCACGCGTAGAAACCGGAAGGGAATTATTATTATTCCCACTGTGCGGAAGATCCCGGTTCGCCAGTGTCGGTGCAAAATCCGACATTAAACGTGTTGCCCCATCGATGAGATCGACCGACGACGAAGGTAAACAACAACGGACTTGAACGGGCAAAAACGGTGGCTCCGTTGCTCTCTCTCTCTCTCGCTCCTTCCCTCATTGCTTTTCTCTGTGTCCCGTCAACCTAACAACCTTTCTACTCCTCACTAACGATAATCCTGTTTCCAATGTGAAGTGCGCGAGAAGGAAAACGACGGCAAACGATGATGATGACGCGCTGATGGTGATTGTGAAGCGAAAAGCTGATTTTCGTGCGCTCGAAACGATGACATTAAGCTGAAAAGCATTCCAAGTTTGGTTCGATCCACGAGGAGGAAGAAATGCTTCTTCACGCGCGCACACTTCACCTTGCCACATCTTACAAACACGCAGACTATTACACAAACTCACTCAAGACACAACCCCACATGGTGTGGGACGCCATTCGGTCGAGTTCAAAACGGTGGCGTACGGGATGCTTGTCCCGCTGTGGATGTGGACAAAAGTATTTAGCATATAAATGTGACGACTAATTTATGATTATTTCCCATTCACTCGTACCGACTTTCAAGTTTGCCACTTTGGAGCGAAGTTTTCCCGGTACCGGTTCGGTTTGATTTGTTTTCTGTTCTACATCACGCACACACACATACACACACTTACACGACATGCACACAGAAATCGGTTCGCACCAAAATCGGCCTTTTGATTGGGGAGAACGGCACACTTAAGCCGGATTACAAACTTTGCCATTTGCCACCAACATTTCCGGTGGTGTGTGGAGAACATTGATTCTCCGTGCCTAATGCACGGCCTAAGAGAACCTCCACCAAGCACATTTCTTGAACTGCAGACTGTCACGTGAGGTCGTCCGGATAATATGACCGACCGGCGTTGGGATGAGACTGTAGCAAGCGCACTGACCAGGGCAGGACAAAACGCCGCGCCATATTGTGGTAGGTGGAAGTTTTAATCCTTGGCGACCGTTTCTCGCCAGCTGTCAAAAACTTCACCGTGATGGTCGCGCCACCCGAGACCCGAGACCACAAACAACCGATAGCGTTGTTAGCGTTCATGACCCAGACCTCTCAAGCCAAGCTTCACCGAAATAGATTTTAATCGGATTTCGGGCCGAGATCCTGGCGAGATACCGCCGTTTATGGTGTGTGGTTGCTGTACGAACTTTACGAGTGTGTCCCGAGCCAGAGATACGTATCCGTGCGTCACAGACTGGGAAGATAGGAAACAGCTGGTCTTGTTTGATTCTCCGTTCGCTTGAAGTGAACCGCCGAATATTCTCACACATGCTAATGGGCTGAAACAGAGGGACAACTAACTCTCTTCACTACGTTCCGTTCCTATCTACGGCGTATGTCTTACGTAAATATTTAAAATGACGGTTTGGTCTGTTTTTGTTCCCGGTGTTTCTTTGCCCCGCAACGCCAAACTACTGATGACACCCATTTAAATCGACCCCACCGGACAGGGTTGTGTCTGTCTGGTGCGTTGCGTTTCATTTCGAATGACTTTCCGAGGGCACATCACTGTCAGCGGCAGGCAATATAACGAGCCACCGAGTGACCTCGTTAGCCGCTCGCACACACTCACTCCTGAACCCGTTCGACGCCAACGGCACACTCGATGGCTGCTGCGGCATCGATTTATCTTCGTTTTCACCTTAATTTATCATAATTTATGTGGAGCTGCACTACGCTCCGCTCCGCTCACTCACTGTCACTGCTGTGTGGGGCGCGCGTGAGGGCGCGTTGTTGTTTTTCTCTGTTTTGGAACACATACACACACCTTTGCACTCCTACAAAACCCCACCCACCCGAAAGGGAGACACCACCCGTCGAACGGTGTTATTAGATCATCATCAGCATCATGTGGAGCACTCGGCTAATATGTTTCACTGCCAACCAAAACTTTGCGAACTTTCAAGCCGTAACAACCATCAAAAACCGGGGTTGTAATCACACACATGGTGTCATCCTTCCATACCTTGACCCATACACACAGGCGCACACACACACACACGCCTCTAACCTCACCAAAAGAAGAAGAGAACGAACCGACACACGCCTATCACCCGACGGGGTTTTGTCACACACTCGGGAAAAGCGACGGACACACGCGCACGGACCAACGGAGCGACACCGTTTCTTCGACCGATTGCCACGAGGTATCGCAGTTAACTGAACGGGGAGCCTGGACCTGATCTCCCTGAACTGCTGCTGCGTGTGGCGCGTCGGTTCGGCCACTCGGTGCGGTGCGATTTTGCGAAAGGAACATCCCCCGACACTCACCTTCCTTCCAAGGTGCTCGCCGAATGTCCTGAGCTTCCGCGTTCGGGTCGACATCGTGTGTTCGGCTGCCTTGTTTGCTGGTGGTGTTCGCACTGCTCGAATCGAGGAGCGAACTGCTCGATTTCCCACACGTCGAAGGACAACGAATGGAGTGACGCATGCGCACGGACCCAGCTCGATGTGTACTGCGGACGGTGCATAGCCAAAATTGAGCTACTACTGGCTGTGTGCCAAGCGAGAACCAAAAGAAAAAAAGTGTTCACCGCGCTCAGTCAACCCCAGCAAGAAAACACACAAACATCGGCCAGCGTTCGGTGCGATAGGGTGGTCGGTCGTACGTGAGATGCACGCTTAAGGACGGGTTGGGTTTTACCGTGTGTTTCTTCTTTCGTTTTTGCTGTCATCTTCGCATACGCATACGGACAACAAAAAAAAACAATCCATCCGTCAACGACCTATGCGAGTATCGTTGCGAAGAGGATGAAATGCATTTGGGAGGAAAAGAAAAAAGCATGTGAAGGTGGAAAAGGCGTGGATGCCGCAATTGATAGCTTCAATTGCCGGGTTGAAAATAATTACGGTCCTCTACGAATCGTAGGTCGAGTCAAACAATCGTTTAACGATGAAAAGAACGACAGCAAGTCTCTAAGTTTAGAAAAACGATTCCAGTAAAAAATCTAGGCCACTTTGGAGGACGCCTTAAGGTTTCGGGAGGCTACTCCAACTCACACAATGCTACTAAGAATTGCAACCGGTATAGTGATGGTTCTCCATACTCATTAAAGGAGTTGAGTATTTATTGGAATTGGCCTTGATGCATCCGATACCCTCAAAAGCTACAGGCTGTTATTACATACGTTGGTTAATTATTAAGCCCCACTCCGCTGACGAGGCAGTGCTACTGCAAGCCTCTCAATATTTGTGTTTCATAAGTACAAATTCAACGAACCTGGTATTGACACGGCAATGCCTAACGACCCTTTTGGGTATTACAATAATTAGAGCCCTCTAGTTTAGTACCCGATCCGGTGATGCAGGATGTAATGTAAAACCCTATCATTCGACGGAAAGATGCAGAACTGTGATTTAATGCTTCACAAAATCCATCTGTAAGACATCACAGTTTAGTTTAGAAAGTCTCCCTCAATATCTTAAAGATAACACTAATCCACACTCCAAACACGCACGATTAGCTTACCTAAATGGCTCATCAAATTGAAACTTGTTTCGATGGGTGATAGACACAATCCCTGTCCACGCCGCATCCGCTCGAGCTCGATAGTACTCCCGTTTTATTAACCTGATCCTAATAAAAGGCAACAGTTCAACTAGCAGCTGTCCCACACGTTTCGATCCACCACCACCCCATACAACGCCTCGTTCACTTTAACGAGAACGATGCTGACGATGATAGTTTTTTTTCTATATCACACAAGCAAGCAATAAAACGCATCGTGACAGCAAAGCCAAATGGTCGAGCAATTTGGTGAGCAGTTGTTTTTTTTTCTTTCGTTTTGTTCTATTGTGGCAAGCGCCAACAGTTCCGTACGGGATTGTAATGGTTATCGAGTGGATTTTGATTAGTTTTGAAAAGTGTTCCACAATAGGACCGGTCACACTATTTGATTTGGTGTAGTTTGTGCCAGTGTTTGGATATTGACGGTCGCACAGCCGGTGATGAAGGCAATGTTTGCTACAAAACCGTTCTACAACTGGTCCAATTTGGCCGACTCCTGCAGGAGAGTATTAAATTAATGTGCGTACTTCGAGCTATATTGCTGCAGGATATTTTTATTGAAATGTTCTGCCTTCTACAATGAGTGCCTTCACAGTAGTTATGCATATAATTTTTTATTTTCTTACTTTATAAATTACGCTGATTTCGTGACATGATCGCCTTAATCCCAAGGACTCTAGTAGGTTACGTTACTGACGAGCATCTTGGGATAACAGATGTACACCGGATTGCCTATATCTGGGCGCATGACGTATAATTCATGAGAAACATATCGGTGAAACTTCATTTTCCTGTGTATTTCAGCGCATAAAAGTTTTGAATATCTGGTTCAAAGAATTCTAAATACGAAACAAATATCCCACATACACAAATAAAGCAGTTCAGCATGCTCAAGTTTATGCAATTTCATTGCTAATTTCAAGGAAGCGTTCAAACATTAATTAAATCTTGCTTTAAAATTAGCTCACTGCAGTGGGCGCAATAGAGACGTTAAAGCAACCACCATTCAGCCATAATTAAAATCATCGTACTAATGAACTACATCAAGATTGGCGTGTTTTACAGCATTGAACAAAAAAAAACAGAAGAAACGAAAACTAAACTCTTTTATGGCCATTTACCGCCACATGCACACCACAGTATTTAAAATTCTCACTAACCCTCAAACCAAAAAAAAAACACCCCAAGCCGAATCAAGCTTTATTGCACTTAATCTCAATCGGCCTTTTCTGCTTACCGCCCGATGCCTGTCGCTCCATATTCCACACCACATTCCCAGTGCCCGGCAGTTCGGATTCATACCGGAAAAACCTACCATTTCCGTTCGCTTTCCGGTTAAACATCATGTTCGTGATTTTCATCGAAAATGCTTGCTCACGCTTTGCCACCTTCCTTTGACGCCCGGCCTCTAGCGTCAAGTTCAATTATTACGTACGTGTGAAATTGAGCAGTGCTTCTCCACACAAAACGGTATTTATTAAAATCAACGCAAACGCAATGCGCAGGGTGCAGGAAAGGAAAGAAGGGGAGGAAAGCAGAAGGGAGAGCTACGTCACTTAACCGTCACGGAACATCGAACGAACATGATTTTAAAGCGCACGGAACCGGGTGTCCTTTGCCCTGTGAGAGAGGTTTTTTTTTTTTGGTTTAGACTGAGCTGCCGACTGACACGCAATTTCTCATGTTGAAAGGCATTTAGTCGCGAACTGGAAACAAATTCTAATGTCCTTCAGGGTTTGTTCTTTGTTTTCTTTTTTTTCTCCTTGCTCTGTGTGAAATCATCATTCAAGGAAGAAACCTGATGATTGAAGAATGATTCTAGTCGGTACTGTCACATCACATTTCAAAGTTTTAGCGGAAGGTCTTACTAATAAAAATGAATTTAAGTCGCAGTTAACTACAACCAGCTAGTAATTTAGGTTATTTATTAGAAAGGAGGATGCAGAAGTATTTTGCCATAAGAAAATAATCCGCGAAATAAACACTGTCCTTGAAATATTATGTGAAAAAACATACAAACCCAAAATAAATTTTTTTCAACGTCTAAATGTATGCAGTTTTGATATCTTCGATTGCAGGACGAGAACTGTATGGAGAACAAATTCTGTGAGATTTATTAGATCTAAGCAATCAATGACAATGCAAGCCCACAATTGAACCAAATATTGCATACTTTAAGGCGATGGATACCATCAAACAGACAATCTCGACTTAAAAATATGATAGACTCGCTCACAAAGCTAGCTTTTAATATTGACTTGAACAATTTCAACAATTAATCTCTCTCATTAAAATGTCTTATGCAGCTTCACGTTATCCGATCTGATCACAATCGAATTAATGATAATTTAATTAAAAGAACGACATAAAGACACACACCCAATCCCACTCAATTCTCACCAGCGACAAATGAGAAGCTTAAATCATTGTAATCCCTTTGCGAAATCTTGTCCAGCTTCGAGTACTCACTGAACAGAGCATTTGAAGGTTAAAAAAAAATATATACTCCCAACGTTCCCTATCTTCCCTAGTCCCGTCCAACACGCTTCGTTACCATCGTCAAGTAATTTCCCAGCATTGTAAAAGCCACACAAACCAATTATCATATGGGTGTGCGCTACCACGTCCAGCACACACGCGTCCCATTGTGTCGAAACGAAAGGTTCCGAGAATTGAAGAAAAATCAACAACAACAACCAACCTACACACCACTCGAGGCACACAAACGTCAGACCTGTATAAATCAGCGCTAATGTGACATTTTAATGTTACTACACTCAGGTAGTACCTGCATATCCGACACCATTGCGCGAGACGGCGATGCGTGGGAAAAGCTGGACCCACATCTGTCGTGGAAACCCTCCACGAGCAGTGCTCCGCGAGGTGCAAGGTGATCTGCACTGTCGACGTGGGACCGCGATTCCCGGAGAAATTACACAAACAAACGCAAGCATCGCAGGTGACCGGTAGGGCTGATTTCCCTTGTCCTGCATGGCAAAACAATGCATACAAGCAAACACATACACACACATACATCTACCAAACCCATTCCGATACAAAAACCCTACCTGAGGTTCGGTCCCTTTCGGTAAGGGCAATAATAATTAAATAAATATTTTATTGTGCTACATAAATAAATTTGCCCACCAAACCAAAGGCTAGAGCCGTAGCCATCGACGGCGATGGGTTGGACGGGTTTAGGTATGCTCGAGTTGGCTCAGTTAACGGCCACCGGAAATGTCGCAGCAAAGGGCGAACCATCACCACCTTGCATCACCGTCAGGGTCGCACACACACACACATCGGTATAAAGGGGGTCGTAGCAAAGGAACTGCGCAATATAGAACCAGGACTACCCGTCGACCGGAGCAATAGGCAACACCATCCACCCAAAAACGACGTGAAGGTTTAAGGTTTGCTTTACGGTCACCGTTGCTGTGACCCGCGCTTCGGAACATGGCATGATGTAACTGGTAAACCGTGAGCCTGTTAGTAGCACTGGCCCAGTGTAATGTTTGAACTGTGTGTGTGTGTGTGGCATTAGTGACGGGGATAGTGTTTCAGCAGCTAGAGTTTGCCGGTCGCGAACGGTCGTGCAATTGTTTATGCTTGTCGAAAACATTATTTATAGGACATTCGGTGAAAACCCCGGAATGATGATGCTATCATAAAATGGGTATTGAAATTTGTAATGAGACATGTAACGTCGGACGTTGAGGTTTGCTGGATTGAAAATATAAATCGAATAAACGGTGCTGTCATTC
The DNA here is from genome assembly GCA_002091835.1 of Anopheles maculatus. Lineage (NCBI taxonomy): Eukaryota > Metazoa > Arthropoda > Insecta > Diptera > Culicidae > Anopheles > Anopheles maculatus. The sequence continues at coordinate 1,281,190 of KZ061540.1, read as the reverse complement.
GGTGTTCGGGACACGGGGGGAAACTGAATCTGTGCCGTGGAGCTTTTTGTAATAAAATTTATTTATTTGTAATCGAAATTGATTTAAGCCGTGTGGCAATGAGCAACAAACAAAGCGGAACAATTCTCGGAACTAGCGACTATTACGTTATTTACGAAACAAATATGAGAGAGAGAGAGAACATATTGGATGGTGTAGTATCTAGAGCAAAACTACAACGTACAACGTACAGATAAATACAGTTGACCTGGAATATACCTCGTGCGTTTTGATAGTTGTCATTGAATAAACTCTTAATTGTTATGCTCACTGAGGTGTATTCTAACACATAAATTCCTGCAACGACATTTGATGGCCCAGTGGTAGATGCGACAGCGGCGCCGGTCTCCACACGGCAGGACCGGCGTTCAAGTCTCATCTGGGCCGTTCCCCCATAGTGAGGATTGACTATCCAACTATGCGGTAACAATAAGTCTTGTAAGCCAGAAATGGCAGGCATGACCTAAGAGGTCGTTAAGGCGAGAAAGAAGCCAAGAATCTACAAAGTCATAGCCAGTTTCATTGCAGTACTATGTGATGAATTTTACGAATTCTATAGGTCGATGTACACGATACGATTCTAACGCGAATCTTCACTGACTGCGAATCTTTGTTTCCGTGTATTGGTGCATTCGAGTAGATTCGGCGAATCTTTTCGAGCAAAAAAGATTATCCGATTTTGGCGGACAACACGAATCTTTTGTGCGAATCTTTAACAACGTTTAAGGCCTACTTCTCTTTTTTCTTTGAGCGGAAAGTACCGATGTCTTTTCTCAGGTACCAGAAAAAGGAAGATGATGTTAAAAAAATCACGAAAAGATTCGTGCCGTGTAAACGCAATAATGCACGCAATTCTTTTTTACAGCACGAGCGATTCTTTTTTGTGGTAGTATTGGTGAGATTCGCCATCAAAGAATCGTATCGTGTACAGCGACCTTATTACTTCGTACCACATATTTTAATTAATTCAGAATTGCACAGGCAACAAGGAAGAGCATGCACTAATGTCCGAGATCCGGGATCTAACATCTGAGATCTTGGATAAGGGAGCTCTAAGATCCAAAAAAAGGGTTAGAAAATTTGGAATCGACCGAGAAACGAGATGCAAGATTTGAGATTCTAGATCTCATATCCTCTGATATTCTGATATTCTGATATTCTAAATCTAGAATCCAAGATCCAGGTCTCAAAATTCGGGATCCAACTCCGGTTATCCAAAATTCGGAATCTGAGGTCCAAGATCCAAGATCAGGGAATCAAGATCAGTTTTCCGAGATCCGGGATCCGTTATTCAAAATCAAGGAAACAAGATCTTATATCCAGGGTTCGGGATCATGCAAGATTATTGTTCAGATCTTGAATTTCGGAATCAATGATCCGGCATCAGGGATTCGAAATCTAATATCCTGGGTACGGAATACGAAGAACGCTACTCGTTGCTGACATACCGTTTAGTTCGACAATCGTTGTAATAGCCTTAGTGATCCAACTGTTTTCGAATTCCCAGTTTTTCTCTACGATTGTAATTAAAACGAATTTCCTAAAAATTAACACAGTTCTTGCTGTCACTTTGTCACCCACAATAAAGGTTCAGTTGATGATGAATAATTTAAAACGTTCGACGTGGAACAAACTGTGCCTGTGTCTTGCCCAGAGCCATCACACTCACCACACTGGCAACCATTACAGACACTGAGTTTTACAAGCCAAATCTATAAAGCCATATCTGCCAGCAAAGGACGACGCAAATAACGACCACTTCAAACAGGCGTTGCTCTTTAATCTTAAGACCCATTAGCCGGGCCCCGATGCTCTGGAATGGAGAGCTCGGCGTCCTGGACGCCCGAACGCCCATTCCTTTGTCCATGATTCCGAAAACCCCGACCAGAGCACCGGTACGGCTGCTGGCAGCTTACTTTCTTACACTCGGTCGTAAATCATGCCTTTCAACTAATTTTGAATTTTATCACACCTCGTAAATAAACTTCAACTACATTTTATCCGATCATAAACTTGGAGAAGATGTGTTGCACCACCCGATGCCGGGGTACTACCCACCACCACACACACCGCTCGTCGATCGTTGTCCGAGTATGGGGCTGGATGGGTGCTCAGAAACTGGTACTGGCGAAGTATGTGCCGTGAGTAGTGAGGTCCCGTTTTTGTCCCGGCGGGTGTGCTGTTTTGCTTTGTGAGGAAGAGTTTTTCCTGTGTGTATGTGTGTTGTCACTGTGAAGTTCATGTGCAGTGGAGTGGTTTCATCCTGCTTCTTGCCCAACCGGGTCCCCCACTGCAACACCACTTTTCAACACAAAAGCAACCAACTGACACTTAATTAAGCTTCGGCTACGGACCACAAGGATTTCATTCTGGCGCGGTTTTGCACCCGTACAACCTAACGACCGCTGGATGTATATAGCGCGCACACTCACAAACACACACATGAAGAAGCTTCTTATCGCACAATTGCTTTCGTTCGTTCACTTTTCAAAACTTCCCATCCCTCTTCTGGACAATTTGTGATGTGTGTGTGTGTTTCCCTGCTCTTTCTTCTACTCACGCTGCTGCCTTTTGCATCCTTCGCAGCGTTTCAGTACAGCATTTCCTTTCGGAGCAAAGTTTGTGCGCGTAGCTTAGCGGTAGAAAGTGATTCTTGGCACGCCAGTATGGAAGTCGAGCTGATGAAAAGCAAAGGCTTAGTTAGATTGAATGAGCACACTCTCTCGATCTGTGTCTGTGTGTGTGTGTGTGTGTGTGTGTGTCTAGCGAAGTGCAAGAAAGTAAAGCTAAAAAGAAATTTGGAATGATTTATGCTGCAAGATTGCTAGCTCTTTCTTTTAATTACTCACATCACTCCGCACAGTTTGTACCGACGAGATCCATCCAACTCCTTCAAAGTTGGGATTTTTCCTACAGTTTTCTCTTTGTACACAATTTCTTTCTAAAGCTCATCTCTGAAGAATGGAAAACCGCCTAAATACCGAATCGGTACACCACAAACGAGGGAAACAAAATGGATGATTGAAGACATGCTTCACGCGGCTTTGTCATTTGCAAATCTCAGCCCCTACTAGATGCACAATGTCTGTGGTATCCTTCCGAGCCTTCTCATCGCCTGCTTCGACCTGCTTGCGAGTTTCATAGCAGCCAAGAATGATTGGTTACGCTGGCAGTATAGAACGTTCCCTACCAAACCACGCACAAATTAACACCCGCCCGTGGAAAAGCGCGGAAGCGTATCGCACGCTGAGCCGCTTGGTGAAAATTTGTAATTTTCAAAACACCGAGCTTTACATGCTTCGATGAGTATTTTGCCCCTGTTTAGGGCAATCATAGCGCTTCAACGCGCGCGCGTTCTCGCTCCCTCTCTCTCTGTGGCTCGCCTTGTGCCGAAAGGATTCGGTTATCCCACGGCGAAAACATCACCCCCAAGGGATGATTTTCCCGAAGCTAGATCAGCGTAAGCCTGCTGCTTTGCCGGCACGTGGAAAGAAGTTTCCCAGCGACACGTCACCGGCTGGATGAAGCTCATGATGACGTTAAGCGTGATGGGACGCTGATGGTGACGATGGTAGCGATACGCCACGCACTAGAATGTTGCGGCCGGTCTTAAGGTTTGCCGGGAACCTCGGCACTTCTGTCGGCACGGAGGTGAAAAGATAGATTACACATGTTCCCACACCCCAACGGGGACAACCTGCCGCAAGGCAGCTGCACACGTTCCGAACGCTGGATTGGCGACATTTGCTGCTGTTGGTGCGTTTTTCCTACTCGGCGAAGAATTTCTATTTCCAACTTTCGTGCCACACGGACAGACTGCAGCGAACTTAGAACTCAACTTAGAAGGAAGCGTATATATTGAATTTAATTACAAAATTAATCTGCAAAACAGTTTGCGTTTAATTTAACCGCACTTGATGATGGTTGGGAAGCTTTTTGGCAATAAAGCTGCAGGGATTAATATGGTGGCAGTATAATAGATGCAGTTTTTGTTTGTATTTTGTTCCTAAAATTATTTAAACGTATAAAAATCTCACTAAAAAATGAGAGAACGTATGCAAAAACGAACAAAAGTAAACGAAACGTAATTCCACACCATTTCTTCTGAAAAACAGTCTTTCCGTCGCAATCAATAAATAAACTCGCTGTAATTAACTTCAATCAAATTAATTTTCCAATAACTCTAGAGCAAATTGGAAACGTGCCGGTACGTAATGTTGCTGGATTGTGTTTTTACCCATCTTTTAGCTATGCTTAACTCTCCATCAAATCTGGAAACAAAATTAGCAGTAGACGTTTCGGGAAAGTAAATTAAAAAAATGATAAGGAACGACACAAAACAAGGGAAAGGGAAAAGGAGAAAATTAATTTTCCTATTCCGATTAGACACTCGGTTCGAGCCGTATAAGCATCAACTGATGATAGAAATGAATTTTTAGTTTAGTTTAGTAAAAAACACGCAACTTATTTTTTTTAAATAAATGACAAGCAACAGTTTTATAACTAAACGACTTTCCGCGATACAGTATCAAAATCTGCAAGCGAAACACAAGCACTTGAGATAAGCAAAATAAACACACGGGCAACATAATTAATTAAAAAGCACTCACCAACCTTCCGGGAAATGTGAAAATATGCCCACAAAATGGGAAGCGTAACAAAACAAACCAAAACAACAACAAAAAAAGCGACTCAAAACCAAAAAAACCTATTAATGGAACATATAAAACACAGCATGAAATATTATCCAATCTTCGTTTTCCGTAACGAGCCACAGCAAATGATGTAAAAAATTGCCTTTTATCGGTATCATCAGCCGATAATGAAGCAAGCTGTGGGAGCAACACAAGCCAATAGCAAAAAAAACAAACGATCTGAAAGTTAATTATCAATCCAATCAAACCTTAGAAGTGTCGATAATGGTACTGGCAAGGTCAAGCGTATGATTTATCGACACATAAAATGGTTCCATCCCTTAGTTGTGCAAAAAAAAACTAATCATTTAGCTTTGAAGCTTCACTCGTGGAGTGAGATATGTTTGGGAGGCAGTTTTTACTTGCTTTCCTTTTTTTTTGTTCTATTTCCCACTGATAATGTTGGTTCTGTAGACACATTTATGGGGCAAATAAATTATGTTAAGCAAACGCAATAAATATCCCCAAACCCGGTGCGCTGTAAACAAATCTGGACGAGTGATTCTTTTGCATTAGTGTCACGCAATTAGACACGCACCCAACGTGAATGTGTAATCTACTGACATGAGATGGTTTTAATGAGACTCTTATTTAAATCACTATCAACGGATTGTAAATTACAACAAAAAAACGCACACACACACATTCAAAAACGGAATTCTTGGAAGCTTTCTATTCGATGAAATGAGACGTTAAGATGAAGGTTCCAAGTTCCAGCGATTCTGTGAAGTCAACGTGATTTAACAAATCCAAAAACGGATAAAAGCTTTCCGAGTGAACCATCACAACAACAATAACGGGTACCAGTTCGGTTCAAAGATGTTCCCTACAAGCGCGCACACACACACAAACGTTGCATCTACCATCCATCCCGCACTGACACAAGCACACACACACTCATAAACAACAGCCCGGTCGTGTGTTTGCATGCTTTCAACCACTTCAACCGTACACAAAATCATCAAAAGTGAAGAGCTTTAAGGGAGTCGTCTTGCCTTTTCATGCCTTTTTCGAGCCAACAGCCTGGAAAGAGGCACAGTGCTCCGGGTTTTAACCCATTTCGATCCTTTAATACGATCCACAACCGCCATCACCACCACCACCACAGCCTAAAACCAAAAAACCCCGACCAGAAGTCAAACCATTCCAGCAGCGCGCGAGACCCAATTCAAACGCTAATGGCACAAAAGCTTTACCGGTGTAAGCGCCTATTTTCTTGCAAAACACGATTGTAAACGCGGCAATGCGTCTTGCTGGCGTTGGTTTAAAAGCATCTTTAACAGGTTGCGAGCGACTTTCTTTCTCGTGATCCATTACGCAAAAAGCAAGAAAAAAACACACACACACACACAATCCGGTAAGTTGAAACCCAAGCGAGTTTAAAGCTGACTTCAATGGAATTTTAAACCACTAACCGGATGAAATCGGAAACCCGAAACATGCATTAACAGAAGATGCTCGCGTGGAAATGGAAAAGATGTTGTGCCCCCCTTCCGGTGTTGCTCGGTGCTTGAGCAATCTTTTTGTTGCTATGATGATGATCGCCTAGCACTCTCGTGATCTTTCACGATGTAACATAATCCACAGCACAAGTGTGAAAAGTGTACGTTCCCTAAGGGAATGATGTGTAAAATGAGTGTTTAGAAGGTGTAAATTACTTTTCACAGCTCATATAAAGATGTACTTGCAAATAGTAGACATGGTTATGAAGGAAGTGTTGATTAATTGATTGCAGGATGGTAACTTGAATATAAGCAGAAGGATACATAGCAAATAGACTTGTGATTTGGTTTTTATCATGAAACGCCTAAAGGTATGCAATTCTTGAAGATATGCAATTTAAATCGTACAACAGAGTTGAGGTTAAGAATTTAACCACGCTTGTTCTTGATAACCATATTTACGCTTAAAGAGAGCATATTTATTGAATAAGACCTATTAAAAGAAGGAATAATCAAAAATGTAACTGCGTATTTATTAATGAGTTGAAATATAACTTTATCGCTCCCAAAAAAAAGACTTTATCGTTCACACGTACAGTTAACTAGTTCAAAAACACATTTGTGAAACGAACATTAGGTGAACGGCTAATGGGTAAGCTACTTCACAACCCAGGAACAGTTGCATCCCACTAACTTAACCTACTGAACATCATACTTTGCAACAAAGTACATGTCCAACTTGTCCCACAACTTTTCTCGCATAACACCCATCCGAACCCAGGCGAGTTCTAGTTCTAAACCGGTATCAGGCATAATGGGGTCATTCTTGTGCACCGACACTTTGGCACCCATTTGTGCATTGGGCTGACGGGAGAGAACAGTCCTGCCTGCCGACCTGCAACTACGCTCGCGAAACGATTCTCATTAGCTATGCAAGTAATAAACGTGATCCTTTTCCTAATGACATCGTTATCAAATTCATAACAATACTTGACACGGCGTGTCAGTACGTCAACGGAACCTTGGCCGGTACCGGGAAGGCCGGCCGGTTGATGAAGCAAAGTTAAGTACGCTTGGACATCGTCGTCACACAAAATCCGGCACACGGCGCAACACACTCGCACCGAACGTGGCAAGATAGCGTTGGCACGTGCATTGGAAAATTCATGAACTTGTTATCCACTCTACCACCAGCACTTGCGACGCTCTCTTTCGCACTCTCTCTCTCTCTCACGTTCCAATGTCGATCACCTGGGCACTATCTAGTTCAGGTGGTAGTGAACAAACTACACTTTCCGGCAGCCATCTAGGCCAAGATGTTGACGATGCTCAATCATAATTGGAACGTTACAGCAGGCGTCGGTAAGACGATTGCAGCTAAATCTGGACACCAAACCGTCACACCGTTTCCTTCGCTTCACTACCGACAAGAGTGTCAATTTGTTGCACATTATGCTTAACAGCAACTGAGCGCTTGGTTCGGGCGTGTAACGAAAGCTCGCAGCGTAAGCAGGTATTCTGATGGTGCGGCTATAACAAAAACTACTGCAAATGATTATTATTGTCTCTTATTTAAACGACTTTTTCTTTTATTACTTTCCCTTTAGCAGGTCGCAGTAGCTCATTAGCCTAACCAACAAACGAACTACCAGGCGCCTCCATTAGAAAGGTTTATAGGGATACGAACGTGGAATGAAAGAGCTTTTCATAAAAAGGGGGTACATTAATAAGTATTTAATATAAAAGAATTCGGTTTTATTTTAAATGATAGGCAAAGAAAACATAAAAAAACGATTTTTGAAAGTATAGATAGTATGAACTACCAGGCGTCTCCATTTAATAGGAGATGAAAGAACTACCAATTTTTTTATGTTAAAAGCTTTCATAGCAGCTATTTAACTAATAATCTTGTGATTAAAAAGCATATATTTGATGTAGTTGGACGTGTTGATAAATTTCGTAGCAATTATATATTAAAAAGGATTGGATGGCTTACCCGGGCAGTAAATCACCAGGCGGCTCCATTACAAAGAAGAAAGTTAATGTTAAAAGCATTCAAGCAATAGGAGAAAAAATTCTGATGGATTAAATGTTAGTTAGAAAATATATTATTCGGATTTCTGAATTTATTATGAAATATGAGCAGGAAGTTGATTACCGATAGCACAACATCTTCAAAATTGGATCATCCATTTTTGGGGTACAACATTTTTACAACTTCCCAACCAACACATCTGCCCACCTCCAAAACCCCGACGCCATATTTGCCTTACCTTATTTGCTCAGTCAAGTGAGATTAAATCTAAATCTATCATTTTCGAAACTCGCTCGAAACGTGCAAGTTTTTAAGTGTAAGAGGCACCTCTTCACTGTAAACCATTCACCACTCCATCACTCGACGCTGTCCACATATGAGACTAGCCGTCATAAACAGCCCTTACCGTAGTAGCTGCCCGGGGATTCGCCACCCTTTCATTCACCCATCCCAACAAGGGGTTGACCCTTGCGAAAGTGCTAAAAACTTGAGCTACTGTTACCGGATTTTACCGGCCAGCCACAAAAAGGGATTTTCCTCGAGTGCATACCAACTCCCATCAGCTGCACACGAACATGAAATGGATGAGCGGTTCGTAAAGCTTCCTGGTTGCGTGTTGGTGTTGGATTTTCGTTAGCTTCCATTCCCGAAAAGACGAACGACGGGAGCGACTTTTCCAAGAACGGCGAACACAGCGATGAAGATTTATGTTTGACTAACGATTTCCCCCGGCAAACAACGCACCACCAGCAACCAGCGCTACAGTTCGGGCTAGACGAAACGGATCATCCGAACTGTCGAAGCGTTGACGAGTGTCGACGATGCTCTGGCAAAGGCTGATTTACAGCCCGGTCATAAATCATGAAAATTATTTCAGCAAAACTTGAAAATCTACCCCACCAAACGAGTCCGTACTCTGTGCGCTCCAATTTGATCCGAATGAGTGGTGCAATGGAGAGTGTTGGATGAGCAAGGGAAAAGAGGTTTTTTTTCTTCACGAATGGGTCTGCAATTTGGAAAAGTCAAGGAAGAAACCCCTTTAGGAGTGAGAACAGCGCACTAGGACGTAGGTTGCAATGAGATGATGTAGTAGCTTACAACTTGACCAGTATGTTGCAGTGTAATGTGAAGAATGAAGATTAGACATAATGATTGTGAAGCTTTTTTGAGATTTCTCATGAGAAGGTACCTTTCGAAGTTTAAGAATTATGCAAATAAAACATTATCTTTACACACCTACAAATCATGCTTATTGCCTACCTTTAGGCACAATCAAAACCCTGTAACAGATCACAGATTATTAAACAACCATTAAGCGGATTAAATAAATATTCCTGAACTCATCATCGGTCCCTAACAAACATATATTTAATTACCCTGACATACATTTCCATTCCACACTCTATTCGAGTTCTAAAAACAATTCATCAACCTGCATCCACCGATGCACCTGCATCAACAAAACCCCGTGCGCGCTAATATTTATTCGCTCGCTCGCACGATTTTGTGGATATCCACTGGAGGCGTGTATCAAAATGTCAATTCAAAAATAGCAATTGATTTGTTCGGTTTCACATTCGACCTACCACTTAACGAAACCTTTAGTTTTGTACCCACGCATTTGTTGCATTTTCCGCTCGGCTTTTTCTTCTCCCCGTTTGCTGTACCGTTCGTACAGTTGTAGTAAAATCGAAACCAAAACCACAACGAAATATTGTGCGAATTGTGGTGGTGCAGAACAACCATAGAAATAGAAAACCACCAAACCACCGAGAGTAAATACTAAAACATATGACCACGAAATTCCATGCCTGATTATGGGATTGGGTTTCACGCGTTTCACGCGACGGAATGTAAGGTTTAATTTGAGCAATACATTGGATTTTTTTGTTTATAAATAAAGCTGATTTTTGGAAAACAAGTGCAAATGCTGTATTCATTTTTTTTTCATATGATGCTGCAAGGAAACCCACTTTTTTGACGAACGAATTTAGTTGCCTTCTGAGAAAGTCAGAATCAAAATTGACGACGATTTCTGACATTCGGTAGAATTTTTCAGAAACTCTCTGATTGAGAACGAATATCGGTTGCATTTTATCTCATTTTCAATACTTTGAATGATAATGTACGGGAGAACATGTGGTCACTCTTATTAGTTTGCTACGGTTAGGTTTGGTAAGGTTAGTGGAAGAGTTATTGACTTTCCAGGAAAGTTGCAGCAGGCCTAGACGTGGCTAGAAATTTTTCAAAATGTCCAAAAACCTCTAGCAGCAAGCTTACAAGCTCTGGTTTATAGCTGAAGTAATAAAATAATATGCAAAAGATAGAGTTTGTGAATAAACACAAGCTTAAACTACAGATGCGTTCACATAGGAAGTCCTAGAAGTATTCTTATAGCTTTTAGCAAAATGGTTGCCTTGAAGAAAAGAAACTAAAGATGAAAGATTCACAGGTAAAACCCACTGTTTCAAGGGCTGATTAACATTCTTGTGCAGAAAGATCCAAAACCCACATCAATTATGTTTTTGTATGACGAAGAGTTGGAAGTAATCGCTAAAGATTTTTGGAGCATTAATCCTGAAGACAAAACTCTGCAACTTCTTCCTCAAATTGAAATAAAACATGACCATTAGTCCAAGCGAACTGAAGCAAAGGTCTCTTAAGACTTCAGGAGACCGAGAAGCCTCTGATAATACAGTTGTCTACATCAAATGGGCCTTAATAACATGAACTTAAGAGTTGCAAATAATGGACTTCAGACAATTGTGCATCATGCATACAGAAATTTTGACTAAGTAGTGCATCAGATGCAAAGCTTAACACCTAATCATGAGATATATTAAAAGTAAATTGCTTCCAAACTTAAGTCTTTTTTTTTGCTTCAATCTTAAGCAAAACTAAAAATCAAATTAAAACTCCATAAATATTCTAGTAGTAAACACATAATCATCAAACTATCCGCATAGCACAAACGACACCTCACCAAAGTTCCTCCGCACAAACAACAGCCAGAATTTAAAAATTCCTTGTTTTTGCATGTATGTGTGTACGCCATAAAACGTCATCACGTTAAATCAAATAAAGTTTGATTGATTTATTATAACAATCACGATTTACACCGTTCCACTCGCAGTCGCCACTAGCCATCGCCCATCCTTCATCTCATCAGTCGATCGGAATTTAATTGATTGAACGGACAATCGACAAAACACCTGCCATGCCATGCCAGTATCGCACTATTGATGCAATCGTGATTGTGTTCGTTATGTGTGCTCAAGCTCGTGTGTGTGTGTGTGTGTAAGGGAGGAAATCATTTCAATCAGCACCTCACTCAAACCTGATTTGTTTGCGAGTGGGTGTGCTGCCCGGTTGGTTAATAAATTTTGGAACCTTTCATTCGCGCCTTTTGTTTCACTTCCCTTTCACTTTGTGTAACATATTGAGAAATTATGCTCTCATTTGCCAGCTGATTACATTTCAATCCATTTCCACCTCATAAAGCTCATAAAGCTCACCGCAAATGAATGGTGAAAAGTTATTACTTGCAACAAAGAGCGAGAGAAAGAGAAAGAGAACAAATAATAGATCGCACTTGTGTCTAAATCTGATACGATACAGGGTGTTGCGAAACATTAATTAACAACAACATTCTCGCAAAAACGGTTCCCTTTTGCAAACATTCCGAAGGCTTAACGTCCGGCAAGCGATAAAAATGTGACCTACATTAAACGATTTCAAGTTTTAGGGGCAGAAAAGTTTGGCCAGGCACTGAACAAGTGACACGTTGCACATTGGCAAGATTCCTTTTGGTAAGCAGCAGCAGCACCAGTAGCAGCATTTCTTTCGCTGCTAGTTTTCGCTCAAAATGCAGAAGGCAACATTTGACAACTCACTTTTTACGACTTAGTTGCACCGTTATAGTTTTCACTTGCACAGAGTTAGGACAGGGTTTTTTTTTTACTATATTATGTGTACAATTTGCAATTTCACGACAAGGTCCGTCACGAGTTTGCCCAAAAACTTTTCCTCTGTTCGTCGGATGGTGAGCTTTAGTAAAAACATCACAACCGAACGAAAAAGAAAATCATAAAGCTGAATAATGCTGAACACCGCCGGACCGTAATGTCCGTGCGGGTGGCAAGAGTGAATCGAGAATGTAGCGATGCAAATATAAAAGATGGCCTTGGTAACATTTGCTCGTTCGATAGCGTGATGTCGTATGGATGGGTGAACTAGCAGCGAAAGAAAAGCCACTACACCACTTTATCACCATTCTGCGCCCGGTACGCTCCTCAACTAACAATCGTTTTATCCAAAAGACCCGGCGAAGGCAAGACGCTGGTACGAGCCGACACAGTTTGCTTTGCATTTCTTCAGACTTTGGACTTTGTTTTTAAACTTTCGCCTAAAACTGGGGAGCGAAAATTTGCCACCCAACGATGCAAAAACGCAAACACACACACACACATACACATACACTACAAATACGCCCCCAGAAACAGGAAACGCGTACAAGACACGAGTGTGCTTGAGCATGCTCATGTTTCTTTCATGGTGGCGTTTTAAAAATGTGGCAACTCCGGTTACGGTTACGGATGACAACAAGCCTGTCACTTTACACAACTTTTGCACACCGAAACATGTATTTAGAGATAAACATTGTGTGTGTGAGAGAGTGGTGGTTAGTTTTCGCGTACACCAAATGTGCACCAACTACGACACCGAACAGCCTTGGTTTCCTGTACAAGGCACAAACCAGAAAGTTGTACCTCACAGACCGATAAATGACGTTTCTTACCGAACAGTTGGGAGCCATTGCAGGTTGAAGGAACCGGCTGGCTATAAATGAAACCGTAAATCCTGCTGGTTTTGTGTATGTTTTTCGGGGTTTGTATATACATTGCAGGTGCTTAAAGCAGAGCACAAGCTCACATAGAAAAGAAGAATGCCGAAAGGATTAATAAAAACTTGAATATCACACCATCCGATTTAGACTAACTTTTAGAACAATTGTAGATAGCAAAATCATGAAAACCGTAAGGTATTAGGTAGGTAAGGAAGTTATTGAATCTATCGAAAAACATTTAAAATGCACCTACGACCTACAGGTCTAAATGTTTCTCAAATTGCATACATTCAGGCACAATTTTCGAATATGATCTACTTGAAGGGACTAAAAAAGTACTACAATACATAAAACTAGAATGTTCTTCAAATTGCATACTTTTAGGCAGCGTTTACAAAAATTCCCTTAAATCTTTATGCTCTTGATTTTATGACATTTTTTCCTAAAAATT
>KZ061540.1:1236898-1264500 GCA_002091835.1 Anopheles maculatus | reverse complement strand
CTCTGTGCGCTCCAATTTGATCCGAATGAGTGGTGCAATGGAGAGTGTTGGATGAGCAAGGGAAAAGAGGTTTTTTTTCTTCACGAATGGGTCTGCAATTTGGAAAAGTCAAGGAAGAAACCCCTTTAGGAGTGAGAACAGCGCACTAGGACGTAGGTTGCAATGAGATGATGTAGTAGCTTACAACTTGACCAGTATGTTGCAGTGTAATGTGAAGAATGAAGATTAGACATAATGATTGTGAAGCTTTTTTGAGATTTCTCATGAGAAGGTACCTTTCGAAGTTTAAGAATTATGCAAATAAAACATTATCTTTACACACCTACAAATCATGCTTATTGCCTACCTTTAGGCACAATCAAAACCCTGTAACAGATCACAGATTATTAAACAACCATTAAGCGGATTAAATAAATATTCCTGAACTCATCATCGGTCCCTAACAAACATATATTTAATTACCCTGACATACATTTCCATTCCACACTCTATTCGAGTTCTAAAAACAATTCATCAACCTGCATCCACCGATGCACCTGCATCAACAAAACCCCGTGCGCGCTAATATTTATTCGCTCGCTCGCATGATTTTGTGGATATCCACTGGAGGCGTGTATCAAAATGTCAATTCAAAAATAGCAATTGATTTGTTCGGTTTCACATTCGACCTACCACTTAACGAAACCTTTAGTTTTGTACCCACGCATTTGTTGCATTTTCCGCTCGGCTTTTTCTTCTCCCCGTTTGCTGTACCGTTCGTACAGTTGTAGTAAAATCGAAACCAAAACCACAACGAAATATTGTGCGAATTGTGGTGGTGCAGAACAACCATAGAAATAGAAAACCACCAAACCACCGAGAGTAAATACTAAAACATATGACCACGAAATTCCATGCCTGATTATGGGATTGGGTTTCACGCGTTTCACGCGACGGAATGTAAGGTTTAATTTGAGCAATACATTGGATTTTTTTGTTTATAAATAAAGCTGATTTTTGGAAAACAAGTGCAAATGCTGTATTCATTTTTTTTTCATATGATGCTGCAAGGAAACCCACTTTTTTGACGAACGAATTTAGTTGCCTTCTGAGAAAGTCAGAATCAAAATTGACGACGATTTCTGACATTCGGTAGAATTTTTCAGAAACTCTCTGATTGAGAACGAATATCGGTTGCATTTTATCTCATTTTCAATACTTTGAATGATAATGTACGGGAGAACATGTGGTCACTCTTATTAGTTTGCTACGGTTAGGTTTGGTAAGGTTAGTGGAAGAGTTATTGACTTTCCAGGAAAGTTGCAGCAGGCCTAGACGTGGCTAGAAATTTTTCAAAATGTCCAAAAACCTCTAGCAGCAAGCTTACAAGCTCTGGTTTATAGCTGAAGTAATAAAATAATATGCAAAAGATAGAGTTTGTGAATAAACACAAGCTTAAACTACAGATGCGTTCACATAGGAAGTCCTAGAAGTATTCTTATAGCTTTTAGCAAAATGGTTGCCTTGAAGAAAAGAAACTAAAGATGAAAGATTCACAGGTAAAACCCACTGTTTCAAGGGCTGATTAACATTCTTGTGCAGAAAGATCCAAAACCCACATCAATTATGTTTTTGTATGACGAAGAGTTGGAAGTAATCGCTAAAGATTTTTGGAGCATTAATCCTGAAGACAAAACTCTGCAACTTCTTCTTCAAATTGAAATAAATTATGACCATTAGTCCAAGCGAACTGAAGCAAAGGTCTCTTAAGACTTCAGGAGACCGAGAAGCCTCTGATAATACAGTTGTCTACATCAAATGGGCCTTAATAACATGAACTTAAGAGTTGCAAATAATGGACTTCAGACAATTGTGCATCATGCATACAGAAATTTTGACTAAGTAGTGCATCAGATGCAAAGCTTAACACCTAATCATGAGATATATTAAAAGTAAATTGCTTCCAAACTTAAGTCTTTTTTTTTGCTTCAATCTTAAGCAAAACTAAAAATCAAATTAAAACTCCATAAATATTCTAGTAGTAAACACATAATCATCAAACTATCCGCATAGCACAAACGACACCTCACCAAAGTTCCTCCGCACAAACAACAGCCAGAATTTAAAAATTCCTTGTTTTTGCATGTATGTGTGTACGCCATAAAACGTCATCACGTTAAATCAAATAAAGTTTGATTGATTTATTATAACAATCACGATTTACACCTTCCACTCGTATTCACCCCAAGCCATCTCATCCATCCTTCATCTCATCAGTCGATGGGAATTTAATTGATTGAACGGACAATCGACAAAACACCTGCCATGCCATGCCAGTATCGCACTATTGATGCAATCGTGATTGTGTTCGTTATGTGTGCTCAAGCTCGTGTGTGTGTGTGTGTGTAAGGGAGGAAATCATTTCAATCAGCACCTCACTCAAACCTGATTTGTTTGCGAGTGGGTGTGCTGCCCGGTTGGTTAATAAATTTTGGAACCTTTCATTCGCGCCTTTTGTTTCACTTCCCTTTCACTTTGTGTAACATATTGAGAAATTATGCTCTCATTTGCCAGCTGATTACATTTCAATCCATTTCCACCTCATAAAGCTCATAAAGCTCACCGCAAATGAATGGTGAAAAGTTATTACTTACACAAAGAGCGAGAGAGAAAGAGAACAAATAATAGATCGCACTTGTGTCTAAATCTGATACGATACAGGGTGTTGCGAAACATTAATTAACAACAACATTCTCGCATAAACGGTTCCCTTTTGCAAACATTCCGAAGGCTTAACGTCCGGCGAGCGATAAAAATGTGACCTACATTAAACGATTTCAAGTTTTAGGGGTAGAAAAGTTCGGCCAGGCACCGAACAAGTGACACGTTGCACATTGGCAAGATTCCTTTTGGTAAGCAGCAGCAGCACCAGTAGCAGCATTTCTTCGGACGCTAGTTTTCGCTCAAAATGCAGAAGGCAACATTTGACAACTCACTTTTTACGACTTAGTTGCACCGTTATAGTTTTCACTTGCACAGAGTTAGGACAGGGGTTTTTGTCTATATTATGTGTACAATTTGCAATTTCACGACAAGGTCCGTCACGAGTTTGCCCAAAAACTTTTCCTCTGTTCATCGGATGGTGAGCGTTAGTAAAAACATCACAACCGAACGAAAAAGAAAATCATAAAGCTGAATAATGCTGAACACCGCCGGACCGTAATGTCCGTGCGGGTGGCAAGAGTGAATCGAGAATGTAGCGATGCAAATATAAAAGATGGCCTTGGTAACATTTGCTCGTTCGATAGCGTGATGTCGTGTGGATGGGTGAACAAGCAGCGAAAGAAAAGCCACTACACCACTTCTTCACCATTCTGCGCCCGGTACGCTCCTCAACTAACAATCGTTTTATCCAAAAGACCCGGCGAAGGCAAGACGCTGGTACGAGCCGACACAGTTTGCTTTGCATTTCTTCAGACTTTGGACTTTGTTTTTAAACTTTCGCCTAAAACTGGGGAGCGAAAATTTGCCACCCAACGATGCAAAAACGCAAACACACACACACACTACAAATACGCCCCCAGAAACAGGAAACGCGTACAAGACACGAGTGTGCTTGAGCATGCTCATGTTTCTTTCATGGTGGCGTTTTAAAAATGTGGCAACTCCGGTTACGGTTACGGATGACAACAAGCCTGTCACTTTACACAACTTTTGCACACCGAAACATGTATTTAGAGATAAACATTGTGTGTGTGAGAGAGTGGTGGTTAGTTTTCGCGTACACCAAATGTGCACCAACTACGACACCGAACAGCCTTGGTTTCCTGTACAAGGCACAAACCAGAAAGTTGTACCTCACAGACCGATAAATGACGTTTCTTACCGAACAGTTGGGAGCCATTGCAGGTTGAAGGAACCGGCTGGCTATAAATGAAACCGTAAATCCTGCTGGTTTTGTGTATGTTTTTTGGGGTTTGTATATACATTGGAGGTGCTTAATGCAGAGCACAAGCTCACATAGAAAAGAAGAATGCCGAAAGGATTAATAAAAACTTGAATATCACACCATCCGATTTAGACTAACTTTTAGAACAATTGTAGATAGCAAAATCATGAAAACCGTAAGGTATTAGGTAGGTAAGGAAGTTATTGAATCTATCGAAAAACATTTAAAATGCACCTACGACCTACAGGTCTAAATGTTTCTCAAATTGCATACATTCAGGCACAATTTTCGAATATGATCTACTTGAAGGGACTAAAAAAGTACTACAATACATAAAACTAGAATGTTCTTCAAATTGCATACTTTTAGGCTGCGTTGGCAAAAATGTACTTAAATCTTTATGCTCTTGATTTTATGACATTTTTTCCTAAAAATTCATACAGGAATGCACCCATCTACAAGTTACCTTGAAGACGCTAACGCTAAAGACGCTTTAGAATGTCTATTGCATACTTCTAGGCGCTTTTATCTACATCGCATTGGTAATCTACAAAAACAGAAAACGTTTAAGTTTCTATCCTTTCATTTCTACTTACGAAGGAAGCAAAACGTTATCTTTAAACACCAAATACCTCAGCACAGCTTTAAGAAAAGAGATTTCAATCCGATATGAAAATTGTTTCCTAGAATCAATTATTGATCATCGGAACAAAAGAAAGCTTCCTCTGGCAGCTTTGGCACACTAACACACACACACCCACATATGAGAAAGTATACAGTCAACAGTACAGCATGATTCTGTTCATAAAGGATTCCCCTTACTTAACAAGCAACGCTTAAGAATGCCAATATCACTAAACCAATCATAAAAACTAATATCCGGAAACAATGCAGTGGCAAACGGGGGAAAAAACCCCCACACACGAACACAAACCCAACTATTATTTCCATCTAAACAATCAGCATTGCTTTTGTGAAACTGTCACCGTAAGCCCTATGTGTCCCTGTCGCTTCCATCAGATCGTATAAATAATGAAATGAAATGATTGCCAATTGCTGCAAGCATGGAAAGTCGGTGGCTGACATCGAACAGACGGGGGAAGGGCTTAACATTTTACTTTGCATTGTGTTTTCTTTTTTTTTTACTGATTGATTGCCCACCATTGCTGTCGTGATAGGGCCATCAATCGTGTTGCTTCATTGGTATACTAAATGAACCTCCTAATAGCAGCTCTCCAAGAAAAGACATCAGGAAAAGAAAACTAATTTGATTGAACTCTGTACCTTCCGGTAGTATTTCTTGACATCGGGGATCGGGCCAGTACATAATAAATTGTAACTATTGACATGTAGAAGGCTTAACATAAATTCCGATGATGGATTTCAAGCAAGATGAATTAAGTGTGGCCTGTCAGCGGGCAACAAAAAGGCTTGTATAGAAATTTTCTTTCTTGCAAACGATTAAGTTGCTTCTAATATCACCATTACACGGCTGTATCAATTCAACTGGATGAATCGAATCGATCATGAATCAATTACGGGAACGTCCCCGAACGTTGATTAAGCTGTGTGAAATCCGTCGCTGATAGGTCGGGATGATAAATGCTTCGATAAGGCATTCCACCCCAAAACGTGTGAAGGGCCGGTGTATACAAGCTGGTGCTTTTTCGTTACATGGAATTGAAGAAATTTTAATTTTCGTTCCCCTTACCATAGTGAAACCTTCGTTCACGTTGGTGGCACGGTACCGGATATTACCAAGCACTGCCAGCAAACGGATGCATTTCTTTCGATTGCATGCGCTCTATTTTGCATGTATGAGTTTCTGGCAGAACTTTCTAACGTGAAGCTTAATTAAACGCTCAATCATTCTTCATCAGGTTGGCCGGTTCTTGCTAGAAAACAAATATCCGGCATTGGCCGGCATTTTATTTCCGCCCGAAAGTATGCAATGCTGCTGCAGTACGGTGAGCTTTATAAGTTAAACAGCTGCATCAGATCAGATTCAACATCTCCATCGTTGTACGGGCTAAAAGCATGCACACCTTCCTTCTTATCGCAGCATCCTTGCCGTGTGCGAGTTCTTAAAATCAAGATTGATGTATACTGAGTTAGAACGTAGGTTGTTGGTGCAATAACTTTTAACGAACAAAATCATACTCTAAACTAGGGTAACATCTACAACAAATCCATAACATTACTAAAGAAGGAATGCGATGTGGGATCGCTCGTCTCAACACAAACATGTCCCATAATTTCGAGAACCGATTGAAAATCTCTACCTTACATAATAGAGGACACTCCCAAGGCAATGCGCTTGCCGTGCAGTCCTTCCGACCGTCAGCGATGGTCTCATTTCCTTTCGATAGATGAAAAATTATTGTGCCAGCATATCTATCGCTGATTGGGAATTCTTTTTCAAGGAAATGTAAGCTTTAGAAATTCATAATTAAAATCGTTCACTTTCCACCTGCACCGTTGATGATTGTGACGTGGGAAAAGTGGCATACTCGTTGTTATCGCCACACCGAATCTTCGCCCATGCTGCCGGTACCGAACCGAACTCTTTCCTATCGCTTTCCTCCGTGTAGGAACCCTCGAGCTCGGAAGTAATCGTCTGCTGGTCGATGGAGTATATGCTCGCGATGCTCGAACCGATGCTGGCCCCGTTCGAAAGAACTTCCTTTGACTTGACGCTACTGGAACCACCGCCGGCCGGGGTGTGCTTTACCGATGTGCCCATCATCAGTGCTAGCGGTGCCATCGAACCAACGCTGAGTTTGTTACGCTTTACAGCACCATCGCTCGCGACGCCATTCGATTGCACTGAATCCTTGGAGGTTAGCGTACTGTTGGTGGTAGCGTTTGTGGTCGGTAGTTCCGATGCGTTGCGCGACCGGTTCCAACAGCTGCAGGCATCGTCCGACGTGAACAGCGAGATGAGTAAGCCGAAGATCACCGTCAGCAATGTCCCGAGGCAACTGTACCACATGTAGCTGATTTGATACACGGCCGCAAACCATGAGGACGAACTGTCGGATGGCTCTTCCTGTCTCGCGGATGCTTTAAGCGCATCGTTGTGCACGGAAGCATCTTCATCGGACAGCCTGAAATAGGGAAAGGAAACAGGGAAAAGCGATGGTTGAGATGTGTTGCAGGAATTATAAACCGCTCAATAGAACTTATTAGCTATCATGGTTCACTGTTACAGATGCTTTGTATGCACAGATGTTGATACAAATAGCTGTTTACATATCTTCAGCAACATAAAGTAGCCGTTTTAGAGTTAAGCATTTAAATAAATTGCTGATCGATGCATTTGTCCAATAGATTATTTTCAGCATATACGCTCATGCATTTGTTTATCAACATCGGTTCGAGAACATCACCACAGCTTTACACCAGCATCCTTGTTTCCTGCCGAATCGAACGCCATGTAAACACACTTTACGCTCGTACTATCTGCACTGGTGAAGAGGTTTAGCAACTAACCGCCGCACGCTAACCTCAAAAAAGCATCCCGTGCACATAGCGGTGGGTTTCGTGTTTACTCTCAATTAACTTTCGATCCCCGAGCGCGGTACCGAACGAACCCATATTCCGATCGAATTGTGCTCTGTTACTGCTGCTGTCTTCATTTTTACAACCGTACCACCAACTATCGGTACACGGTACAAGGGAGATGGTAAATACCTGGCACGGAAGCGAATAATGTCCCGAGAGCATTTTTTCCCATCTTCCATTCCGAATTGCTCGAAAGCGTGGGTAGTTGCAGCCAAGCCAAAGGTGCGATACGTTTCTTTTTTGCATTCTGTTTGCTGTTCTTGAGCGGATGCTTGATTGTTACGAGTTGAGCATGATACGATTTAGAGGATGGACGTTTTTGTAGCGATCGATAGTTTAGTAACAAAGCTTGTAACTCTTACTTAACATTCTCAAGTCGTTGGTAACAGAATAATTAATTCTTTACAAAAAAAATTATTGGTTAAATTGTATTTACGCTTAAAGGTGGTTAAAATTCATAAAAAATTTCATGCAACTTTCCAAAACAATCTTAAAAAGGTAAAAACATAGCCTTAGAGTATCGGCATCAATCGACAATCTTCAAAGTGCATCAATAATTGCATACTTTCAGGATGAATATTAGATTAGAAGCAATACAACGAAAACAACATTTGTATAAATTAAATCGCTTCGTAATAAATACAATAATGAACTTCTGCAATTTATACAAAATCAGTAATCTTCGAACAACTGGTTACGAACTGTATCAGTTACAAACTTATTTAATCGACACATGCGATGCTGTCAGACAGCTGGTTGTCGGCTTCCAATATAAAACCAACAGTAAATACAGCTATCAAGTTGCTATAAAAATACTATAAATTATCCATCCATTCGTTACTACGCCTAGAAATGTTTGGATTGAAATAAAAACTCACCTGTAGAAATTATGCTCCATCTCGGATCCTCCATTCAAGACATCGTTTTTGACGATCGTTAGTAACTGTTGGAATGATTCGCTCGCTTCTTGTTTCAGGGCCAAAACAACAGAAGTGTCTGACGGTTCTATTTCGTACGCGAATCCATTCTGATTGTGCTGAGATACGATGGTCGCATTACAACCGTCCACCGATGAGGGTAGGGGTGGTGTATCTTCGTTAAACATCAGTGCCAACACTCCCACCACTATGACCAGGACGAGCGACAAGATTCCGCCAAGCAAAGCACCCTGTAAGAAACGTAAGGAAAGATTTATCAAGTATGGATATGAATGGTTATTTAAAGTTAACTAAGTCAAAGAAAATTTGTTTCTAATCTGAAAATATCGTCGTCCAAAGTCTTGAAAGCAATAGAAGTAGTCATCTTGACTGAACTCCGATTTGGCACAGCTAATCACCGTTGAAATGGTTCGCAGTAACCTCTCAAGGGAAGAATAGATTCATAAGAGCACGATTACAGTTCAAGACCCATCTGAAATGTTCAGCGTACATCGTTTGAAAGTCCTTGATGAAAACTGTTAACCACACAAGGTTTGCTATCAGCTCAACCACACATCTACATCTTCCCTTCGGTAGACTGGGGGTCCTGTTGGGCAACTATTTTCTACTACTCCCAACACAACCTCAGAGCGATGTTGATGCAGAAACCAGCAGAGCTCTGAGAGCTGGGCCGTAAAATCTGGCATCTTCCCTCCAAACAGCAAGTGGAACGCGCTATAGAAATGATCCATAATAAGCTCATCTTGTAGCGATTGCGCCACAAAAATGGTATATTAACAGGTAATCAAATTTTCATATTTTCAATTTCCACTTCGGTCCCACTCGACCATGGGGAACATTGGGAAGGAGGCCAACGTAAGCGAAAGCACGGTACAAGTTTGTTGATGCAGAAAAATTACTCCCCAGCTTAAAGAGAAGGAACGAAAAAGGGAGAGAAAGAGCAAAGGAAACATTTTCATTCATCTTATCGAAGGGAAAGCTTTCCTTTTTCTTTGCTTCTTTCATCACACTCAAGATCCCAAGGCGCTGCGTTTGGTCGAGAGTGTGCCTCAAGCGGGAATGTCATTTCTGTCCCATTTACACCTCGCCCTGATAAACGGATGGCAAGCGACGAGGACGTCTTGATCAACGGCATCATCGGTGTGTAAACAGCCGATGATCCTCATCATCATCTTCGTCGTCGTCGGCGGTGTCGCGAGGCATCAACAACACCACCAACGCACACTCATTGTCACAACATGCGGGGGGGAGGTCGTATGTGTGAATGTGGTTGTATGTTGACGATGAGATTTTATGCTGCTTTTCATCCCTCCCACCTCTGTACACACACGCTCACACCCAAACCTCATCGCTCATGCTGACGGCCCAACACATGTCCTTCGGGGAAAAGCGTTCCTAGCGACACTGCCAAAACCCAAGATGGATAAGAGCCATCTTCTGCCGATTTGTGCGTATGTGTGTGTGCGTGTATGCATGCAGTCAACCGGAACCGGGGACACAATAAAAAGCTCATTTAACTTCACTTCAATGAGATTAATCGGATAAAGTGGAGTGTTTTTCGTTCAGCTTTTGCGCCCCAAACAACTGCCACTGTTTGCCATCTAATCCCTCGCTGCGTAATCACTAGCGTACACACACACACACTCTTACTCCTCCGTCCGCTTGATCGGGAGGGAGGGGGGATGGCATAGCACACGCGAGCACAAGTTGGAATGGGTGGCAAACACATAACCACCCATAATCATATTGCACGAATTAGGACACGCTCACTCGCTCGCTCGGATCCCGCTCAGCTTGGTGGATGGGATTGCCACATGCTCATTTGTGGACACTTTCCCCGGAACTCGTTGGGGGCGGAAGCGGAAGGTTGGGTGGATTCGTTAAAGATCGTCACACCGTGTCGGGTGTCGTACGCTGTTAAACAACTTAAATTGAGTTTCAATTCAATTTTGTCGCCTTTCGAGCGTGAAAAGCATTTGTAAATGGTGCCACTCGCTAAGCCTAACGCTGCTGCTAACGCGGCTTGGTTGGGGGTGTTTTTTTCCCTCCCCCACCCAACCGGAAGATAACGTGAAACAATTTTCTAACTCAACTGTGTCACCACTGTGTTCTGGCGCGCTTTCTCTACTAGCTAATTCCACACAAACAGGCTCATTATTTTATTGTAATTGTTTTTCGCCATTTTTTTTTTGTTTTCACTTTTCGTACCCGAAACTCATTAAGAAGTAGACTAATTCGGCACGACAATGAAGCCGGATCTCTAATCTTCAAACGATTGTGTTTGCATTTTGCAATTTTAATCACTTTTTTAATTCACTTTACTAAAGAACAAAATACGAAAACAGGAACAAAAACACTGTAAAATGTGTGCTTCGTTGTACCTACCTTACTGTTTGCACGGCGGAAAAATATTCCAAGACTGAACAATCCAAGCGTAACGCCACCGATCAGCCCGTTCAGTGTAAGGGTGGCCTGCAGAATACCACCGAGTCGTTCCACCACAAATACCAGCCCGAAGGAAACCAATCCGAAGCTGCAAAGAAAGAAAGAGAGCGAGATAAGACAGATGGAAGCAACAATCATAAAATATCAATGTGAATCATAAATGCCGGAAGCGATGGAGGATTTCTGCAATAAAGTGTAAGTGCAACGGATGATAGGAAACAGACTTCCCTAGACTCAATGTAAAAAGGTTAGCTGCAGTTATGGAAAAATGCACATTGCACAGGGCAGATGTTCTGGTGCATTTGAAGGAAGATAAATTGATGGAACAACATCTAAAATATTTCATTGAAAATTATGATGATACGAATCCACGTGAATCAGGTGAAAGAAAACAGTCATTCATGACGTAAGGGTATCGAGCATTTTTACAGAGTAGAACAGGAAAACATCGTGCTTTATAGGAAACTATTTGTAATGCATGTTTTACATCGATAAAAAAGACTTAAATTTTTTTCCACTTTTACTAAAACATTATTCTTGAAAATGGATCATTTTTAAAGATCTTTTTCTGATACCACTACACCCTGCAATACTTTACGCATTCCGTCTGCCATCTACCCGAACCTTGATCAACCCAATAAAACCCTTAACCCTTGCTTCTTGAAGTCAATCGGATCGAAATTCCAACCCGTAGCATCACTTATATCGCCCCAAATCACCGTACCGTACGACCGCCGGAACCGAAAATACCCATCACCGACCAACAATTCAACCAGGTGATCCAGGCTTTTTTTTCTAAGCCCACAACAAAACACGCACCCATCTATTTTCCATCGTGTTTTCCCGCTCTCTCTCTCTTTCTCCATAACATCAATTCCATTTCAAGCTATATCGCTCCAAAGCTCTCGTTTGCCAAAAAATTTGTTCCATTACTCTTCGTTCGTTTTGCTTGCTCGGAAACGGTGCAAAACGGTTTTTGCGTTGATAAATAACGAAAACGCTTCTCAAATATCCATTCGTCTCAGAAAATGAGAACAAAAAAAAACACACGCAAAAATGAAAACTCCAAATACACCGATAGCCTAAAACGGCCACCAAATCATGCCACAAAGCTCTAGCTTCAATTCTTTGGCAGCAAAAAAACAGAGAAAAGAAAAAATTCGAGATCACGATTCTCAGTCTTCCGCCGAAGAATGGTTCAAGTGCTGCTATATATCGTAGGCCAGAAGTAGCAGGCAGACAGGGAGAACTATTTAATCCACCCGGTACGCGGGATACACGGTTGAACGGTGAAGAAGCAAATCCCTTTTTCCCAAATTTCTACCACTGAAATGTACGCACCGGGATAGCAGGAGCGACCGGGTAAAAAAAATAAGGACGAATCTATTGCACGCGCCATAAATCTCGGAAAACTCGGAAGTTCGATTTGCCCATCATCTTGGTAAGCTCCCACCATTCGAGACGTCTGCCTAGTGTGTGTGTGTGTGGCACTCGCAAGCCACTCAACGTCTCAACGAAAACAAACCGCCGCCAATAGATCAACAGAATGCTCCGAAGGTTCTCCCATACGTTATTCCCATTCCGGCGAGTCAAAAAACGCTAGTGCACCTGTGCGAAAGCAAATCCTCTGATAAGCAACCGACGCAGGCTTTATTCCGAGAAACAAAAACCCACTACAGTCTTCTTCAACTCAATTCAAACAACAGTTCGCCGGACGAAAATCGTTACTAAATGTCAGTTGGTGAGCGTGATAAAGTAGCTGTTATGGTTTTGCAAATAACAAAACAGTAGAAAAATTGGCAAAGAAAAAAAAAAGGAACCCGGACTGGAGCTGGAAGACGCGGTCCGTCGTCTCGATGCGTCACGATCCAAACGGTGATATCGATCCACAGCCAAAACTAGTGCCAGCAACAGTATAGCATTACAGACTTATTATTTACCTTTTACCGTGTGCGCAAAGACGGAACAAGGAATCAATTCGAAATGGTTGATTGAGTGAAGCTTGGTGGCGATGGAAGCGCAAACAAGTGGTGCCAGGTATGCGGGACGGCAGCGGAAAGCGACCACACCTGGGGAACGATTCCGGGTTCCGGGAAATGGAATATTAGGATCATAATCCAGGCTCCCGAGAAGCTGGCGGTGGTGGTGGTGGTGGTCCATGTTTCTCTTTCGGTTCATTGACAGAGAACTTCGTCTTTAGTTCCGTCTCATTGACTTTGTTTTCTCTTATCGTTTTTTTGTGTGTGTGTATTACTTATCATAACACACACGCACACCATGCACACGCTGAACACATCTACAATATGGTTTCGAGCAAGCGGCACGTGCTGTCACACGATTTGAAAACTGAGGCAGAAGAAACAGGTGTGCAAATCTGAGGTGATGCGTCGGCGATGTGAAACGTTGGTCGGAAATCTTATTCCAACCAATAACCGTGGCAAAATATACTGAATGTATTTAGTTCCATCTTGTGTGTGTGTGTGTGTGTGTGTGTGTGTCTAGCAAAGAGTATTGATAGCATGGGAAGGAAACCACATCGGCACCAGAACGTTCGAACACGTACTAGGATAAACATTACGCTACATCTCTCATCCTCCATTCCCTAAGGGTACGGGTAGCTAATGGGGAAGGTTTCGTGAACGGGGACATTCGTTTGAACAGACAGCAGAACACACACATACGGCACATGAAATCGGAAATCGTTTTCCGAACATTATGACGCACCCGATAGCACAACGCCTAACAGAGCTGTGCATCGGAGGCAATGGAAAGTAAAGCTTAAACCCACTGTTGGTAGACTTTGAAATATTGTGCTTTGTATGGGAAACGTTCAAACACTGTACAAACCACAATCAAAGTCAATTAGGATGAACCTTATAGTACGATTTAGAACGAGTCAATAGAATTCATAACACTGCTTGAAGCTGGGCGATGTATAGGTACGGGCACGGTCGTACAATTTTAATACGTTTGTTCAACAAAATCAAAACATTTCAGTCAATTCAGACCGAGACATTGTATGCTTCTAATTAAATTTTTAAGACAACTCTGGTCTTGCTCTAGGCCTTTAAAAATCTTATATATTGGGATGAGAATTGCATACTGTTAGGCGTACAAGGTAATGAACTGTTCGAACATAAGCTCTTGTGGAAACTTTGTCCACTCTAGCTTTAAAACTCCTCTGCCAATTTAACCGAATCACAAGCAAAACATACATTTTGGCATTTATTTTTTCATCGTAATTTGATCAAACGTTTTGTGGATTGCATAAATCATGTCGAAAACTTAAGCTAATAAAAACTGGAACTCTTATTTATATTCAAACACCATATATTCTTAGCATTCTGAAGCACTGTGTAACTTAAAATAGCATCCGATCTTCGAACTATAAATTCATCAATGTAAGCATTAATCCGTCATTGCTTTAAGCGAACTTTCCCAATAAAACCATAAAAAAACGATCGATCACCAACAAAACTCCAGCCCGCTCAAGAAAACAATCGTTACGGCAAAGAATTACGACCGTTTTTCACGTTCCACCGTCGGTTGCTCTATCGCTTTATGGAAAACGTAAACAATTCACCTAATTTTTTCCACTAACGACTTTACGAATCACAAATTCCACCAACCAACCAACACACACACAAACACCTTCCATTTCCTGGAAGTCCGGGTCTGCTTGTTAGAAGGGCAGCGTTGCCCATTTGAGATGTGCCGAAAGCGTGCACACAAATTAAATAGCATTTTCCTGCTGGCACGCGTTGCTGTCATGAATTTCAAAACATTCCGAACGGCCGAAACCGAGTGATGGTAAACTACTTAAGCGGGACAATCCCACAAACCGAAAGCCTCCACAGAGAGCGATAGATAGCGGACAATGTTTTTGCCCCAAGGAACATGGTACGACAGAACAGAGGACCGGAGGACTTGTTATGATTTTGGGGTCCAGCCCCAGCTGTGTTTCGCCAACAGGGAGACAAATAATTCAAACGCAATTGTGTATCGGAAAGGCAAACAGCGGTTCCAACGAGGAAGCGTAGGAATCGAAATGACAAATCTGAGACAAATCGCAAACCTCGAAAAAGCCCGCCGACAGGGTACCGCGTTGCTTACGTCAGCAGCAACCGGAAGGTGGCGACCGACCGTGAGATGAAATTTGAAACAGGTTAAAGGTGAAATCGAGCGAAAATCCAATTACATCCGTTTCGGTGCGCCGTACAGCGGGGCTTTTCTTCGCGAATCTAGCACGAGCGCTTCCTTTTTTTTCTTGGTGCCGAAGTCTTCTTTACTTCCGATCTACACCACACCTAGTGCGCGTCCTAAAATATGCTTCATTGCTCTTGCCAAGCCTTTAACTGTCCGCGCGTTATTGTGCCCCCGTTATGACTACCGTTTTCGAAGGGGCAGAAGGCCCACTCTGGACATCGAAACCTCACACCAGTTTGTGGTGCAAAACGTAACAGCGCGGGTAACAAAACTGCTCAAACACTCGGCCCGGAAAAAAAACGTGCTCGGTTGACCGGAATCAAAACTTGGCCGATTGCCGAATGTTGGGTGCTGAGGACCGTGAAGGGCCGACAAGAAAAAATCCAATTTTTAAAAACAACAGGATTAATCTTTCGCTTTTGTGCGCACAGAGACACACACACAGACACAAACAGGACCGAGAGTCATATGGACATACTGGAGCTATCAGTTGAAGTGTTTCTATATTACCGAACCCTTTGTTTAAGTACAGCGCGCGTACATGTTTCCTCTTCTAGATCGTTGAATCGGTCCAAAAACCCACCAACACCAACACCACCACCGGACAAACAATCCCTATCGCCCAGTACGGTCGTTTTCGCGTATGGACTCTTACGTCAAATGGAGCGAGAAAAATTCGAGATTTTATAGCTTTCCATTAGAAACGCGAACTGGTTGCAGGCCGTGTGGGATGGCGAAAAAAAAAGACCCTAAACCAAAAAAAGCCAAACAAAATCTGGCTACCTTACCCCCCATTCTGGATTCCGGATACTGGTCTATTTCTAGCTTCCAACACAAAAAGTCGCTTTTATATCGCTCACTGAGGCAAAGATCCAGCACACACCAACTGCTACAATTGAAGTGAAATTGTCTCCCGTCCTCCAGCAACTCTCGGCGGACACTAGCAAAACAGATAAGGAGCGAGATAGATAGGGTACGGTCCTCCCGTTTGCTGCCCACCTAACGCTCGCCTTGTGCCCTTCCATCGATCGAGCAATCGAGTGAAAATCTGTTTCGATCAACAACGTCACAAAACGTGCGGCCCACTGCATTCGCCACGCGGAGAAGCATCACGGACCTTCTGGTGTGGCGTATCGTTTTTGTCTCCCCCGAGCCAACACGCTCAAATCTTCAGCACCATTGCTTCGGCACACCGACCGGTATCCGCGCGCTGTTGGTGCAGTGACGGCGGTTATCTCGTTTATAGATTTCGATATTTTCCGATGCATTTCATTTCTGCCAAATCTGGTTCTTACAGTCTCTAGATTTTTTTCCCCTGTGCATACGCCACTCGACACTTTTCTTGCTAGCAAACATAAACTGCAAGCGATTCGGTTGGGTGTCTTTTTTCCACCCTGCT
Source organism: Anopheles maculatus (assembly GCA_002091835.1). Classification (NCBI taxonomy): domain Eukaryota; kingdom Metazoa; phylum Arthropoda; class Insecta; order Diptera; family Culicidae; genus Anopheles; species Anopheles maculatus. The sequence goes on along the minus strand of KZ061540.1, from coordinate 1,248,020 downwards.
TTTCGCTTTGTTTTGCTGAGAAGCGTGAAAAATCCAATATCCGATATAGTTTTACGCCCGCACCAATGACACCCAACGCTCCGGATGACACACAAGCTTCACCATCACGATACGATTCTTTGGCGGTGAGTTCTCTGTGCCCGGAACGGGAGCCTCGGATCTCACTGGTGGAGAATTAATTTTTAGTAGCAAACATTAATTCTAACTACCTCGGTTTCGTGGATCCTTAAAACATGCTCCGTAACAACACCCGTACGAGGTAATCTGTTGTGGTGTCTATATCTTTGCAAATAAATGCATGTTCTGCAGCATCACAAAACAAGAAAAACCCCCAAATGAAAAGTAGCAAAGAAGATTAAAATAGCAACATCACTAAAACAAACAAAAAAAAAAAGGAACGACTCAAAGAACGACCGAACACGATCGGCTATCGTGTGTTGGCAGCAAAACATTTGTGGCAAAACTAGAACCGGACAGCCCGATTGTCGGATTGTAAGCCATTATTTTTCACCCTGTCAAAATCGATCGTAAAACAAAAAACACACACTACACCATACGCTTTCCAGCACCCGGAAAACCAAGGTTGCTTGTAATGAACTGGTTGTTTTCATTCGCTCGCACACTCATGCCACAACCGTGATAAGATGAATGAGATAAACGGAGGTAAAACGTAGAAACAAACGAAAAACACACAATAATATCAACGGAAGGTTGCAACAAAAAAGCCCCCAAAAACCCGACATACCATACCATCAACTCAAGATGCGCATCATGTAAACGGGGCATCTTTCATGTTTTTTGTTTTGTGTGTTCCGGCTCTACTACTGCTACACACTACCCAGGTTTACCCGGGTCATAAATTACCCTTCGACGGGAAAAAGGGCAAACCCGACAAAATGGTCGCCCCGTGTGATACACAAACGGAAAACCGTGCGATCGGGTATTAGAGGCAGGTCATAACCATTTGACATCAGTAGCCTAACCCAGTAGCCTGTGTGACCTCTGGAACGAAGGGAAAAGGGTCCGATTTTATCCCGCTTTTTCGTTTTTTTTTCCCTCGCCGGTATGTCATATAGTTTATTTTTCCAACTGCCCCGGTGGAAAAATCGAAAACCCTCACCCGGCGTGTTGCGTGTACGGTGGCGGTTAATCTAAAGCAACGGTACCACATGGTCCGTGTGGCGGCAAAACGATGTAATTCGACATGCGGAAAGAATCGATAAACACGCAGGGTGAGAAAAACTGTCAAAAAGCGTCACCCACCACCGAAGACGTGGAGCGTGGAGCCGATGGTGACGCGGGTAGGTGACCCAAATTTTGCCACATACGATTTTTACGACGGTCATCTATTTTCCTATTACGAAAGGGGGTGAGCGCTAAGCAATAGGAGAGCAAGATAGAAGGAGTGACAGTGGGCGAGCTTCCGGTGGATCAGGATTCGGTGAAAAGGCTACTTGACTTCAATCAATTCATTGACTTCCGCTACATCCTCGGGTGCTTGTTTGAAATAGTTTCGTTTTGTCACGTTTTGTCCCGGTGGTTTGAAATATGTTGGCACGGGATTGGGCAATATGCAACGGGGTTTTTGAATGCTTTCCGGTTCATAACGATATGCCAGAAAATGGGAAAGCAAAATCATAGCAATGGTCGAGATTAGGTGATTTTTTGAAGGTTAAAAGGAACACAAAGTCTTTCTCTATTTTTGACTTAACGACCCACTGAAGGTACGATCGCAGTCAAATAAAATGATTAACTAATTTTGATAAAATGCATGCAAATATATTATAAAAATCATCTTTTAGGTTTCTAATTAGCTCTAGAAGCAAATTTTCCCAAGAGCGCCTAAAAGTAGGCAAAGCACAATGCAAGGATATGAGAATAATTGATCATCGATCCAAAACAACTAATATCGGGCAGATTTTTCAATAACTTTTCTTCGTGTTCTCTACAGTACGTTGATCTGGTCTCAAGCATACAGCAATAAAAGTTTATTTTATACCCAATAAACGTGGAATTACTAATTTCAATCGAATGAAATATACAAAAAGCTGAAAAACGTTTGATTAGCTCTAATCTCGCGAAGAAATTGGCAAACCAAAACCAGTTGAACACAACACACAAACTGTCGAATCAGCCTGGGAAGAAATTCATAAGACTCGTCCAACATAAAACGCATTAAACCCCCCAACACGCCAATCTCGCGGCCAAAACGTATCAACATGTGAAAAGGTCATAATCATACAACGAAATTACGCCATCTACCACGACGACCATCACTGCTGCCACTACTACGACTACTACTACTACTACTACTCACCCCAGAGACATCCATTTCGCGTACAGTGCACCCTTCCCGGCCGGGATTTTGATCTCCATGCCGGCCTCCAGCAGATCCTCGGATGCGACGGCCGCCAACGAGTTTAGTGCCGCTGCGACGGTGCTGCAAACGGTAAAACAAGCGATGAGAGCCCGTAAGAAGCGAATTGAAAAGCGCACGCTTTCACCCTATATCCCACCCCATCAAACTTCTTACAACTTAAGCGGTTCCCGTGCAGTGTTCCGCACCCACTGAACAGTGCGCGTACGTAGCCGTCCGGAGGGCCCGCAGTCTTAATTGTACTCGAAATTGCTTCAATGTGAGGCACTTAATTGGAACCGAATTCTTCGGCTTTGCGTTCGAGTTCCCTTGCGGGCAAACGAATGATGCGGTCGCGGTTCGAGGCCGAAGGTAAAACTGATGAAGCTGCTCGCTGCTGTTCTTAACACCCACGGAAACAGATAGACCCGCGTGCCCGCCTGAACACTTTACCAACGAGGCACAAAATACGAATGTAATTATTATAACAACATAAAAGACAAGGCGCTAGGCGGTCGTCGAAGCGTCGACTTTATTCGGTCGGGCCACCACCCGAACACCGAACAGCATTGCGGCAAGTGATAATGCGAAAAGGAAGTTTCACGACCAGTCGACTTCCGCCGTTCAGAACCATTTCGAGCAAACCGAGCCAAAACAAAACATAAAAACACACACAAGCGGGCCCTCAAGTGACTCCTGTGGCAACTGTTTCAATTTCAGTATTCTCCAGCTCAAACACACATCCGCACAGTCGACAATGATGATGCACCGCAAAAAAAAACGAAAGCCCTGTTCCGGGCGTGCGTTTTCCTACCGTACAGCATTAGCTCTTTAGGCAAATGTTATCGAGAGACGAGGAAACCGTGCGGCACACGAGAGACAGACGAATTTTATTAGAATGTTAATTTTATTCCACCACACGGCACGGGGTTTCGGAGCATTTGCCGAGGATGGAAGTGGGGTTGGTGAGGGCCAAAAACATAAGACACTCTACTCCGGAGGGCACCAAAGCTCTGGCAACGGCAGCAGGGAGCAACAGAGAGCGTTTAGTTACCGGAAGGAACTCGTAGCCGGCGAATGAGGCTGGCCTGTGTTCTGACAATCAAATTTGAAGTCTTTGTGCAGCAAACTTTCGGTACGAAGAGGATGTTCTTCGACGGTGCATTGTTGGGAAATGTGCATAAAATACCGATGACTAGTTTGTGTGTGTACAGTCATGCGACTTAAAACACAAAAGTGGAAGATCTTAAGCTAGTTAGAAAATGCATTTGGAAGTGTCAAACGAGCTTACGAACAAAAAGCTAATGCTGCTACATCTTATAACGAAATTATCCAGAAATTTGACATGTTTTTGCCCCCTGCAAAAACAAACAATTTGTTGTCCAATTATTTTCGATACCACATAATTGCAAAAGATTTATGCTTCGTTCGGGTTTACGCTCAATTTTCAATTTTAATTAAAAACTGGTCTCCCAAACAAGAAAAGCCACCAATCAGCTTCCGATACTTAGCGTGCGGAAGTGTCTGCAATAGACAGGCACCAGAAAACAAACACATCAAAAGCCAGGTTTACCATTTCCATTTTCCATTGCCGGAAAATGCTAGACAAAACGGCAACGCAATCATTAACAGGAAGTGCGTTCCACGATTACAACAAGCTGACCGTGTAGGTTTTATTGCTTTCGCTCTCAGCGACGCTCGCGAATCAATTCTAATTCACTGTGGCGTACCCGTGGCCAGTTTTAGCGTGAAAAGGTCAGTGCACGTGCCTGGCCTCGTGATCCTTCCAAATCCCACGCCTTTTGATGCTGTCCGCCCGAACGGCCGTGAAACCGTGGAAAGTTTAATTTCTTCGGAAATTTTATTCTCCACCAACCGCCAGGCCAACCGAACCGACCAAAATCAATCCAATTTAACAACCGTAAACGAAAGCCACGCGACCCGAAAGCTAAAAACACACAACGGCACACATTAATGTGCGCGCATTATGATGGACCGCCGTGTTGCTGGGTTTTCGGACGGCGAAGGAGAACCACAAAAGCCAACCGGGCAGCGTGCAAGCGAAGGCCTATTATATGGCTGGAACGAACGAACAAAAAACATTACCTCCATGATGGCGGTAGAGCGTACAGGCCGCCAGAACCGGATGCCATACTTTTATGGGATGATCGTAAAGTTGATTAATCGGGTCTATTAAAAACTTATCAAACCTTCTGCTGGTTCTACCTTTTTTTTTGTATTGGCGGTGGGCGAGCCAAGTCCCGTGGTATGACTGGGCAAAAGATGGCCACTCTCGTAAGGCGTTCATCAAACGACCATTCGCCTAAGATTAGTGTCTCAATCCATGGAGCTTGGGTTTGGGCCCGGGAAGATTCCGGGTAGCGCTTGTCGGGAATGGTCATGGGCCCTTCCGCATCGCTATCAAACCACTCTCTCTCTCTCTCAATAGCTTTCCGGATATTCTGAGTAATGGAAGGAAGCCTACCACAGTGGAGCACGTCATGGCGATGGCTTAGAAGCGATGATTAGTGTACGTCCATCAGTGACCTAATGTTACGCTTTTTTTCCTGCCTCCTTTTGTCTGGCCTGTGGCAAATGCTCCGGCTCTCAACAGCAGACATTTACACTTTCATCGGCCGGTCGGCAAATTGTCTACCGTCCCAACCGTCGTCGTCTATTGCCGTGTTTCTGTTGCTGATTTAATGCGGCTCATTATCGATATTCGTCAATATCAGTCGTAATTGTCGGAGCTAAAGCTAACGAGCAGCGAGCTAAGCCGAATGCCTTCGAGTTCTGAAACCGAGGACCACGCAGGCAAATTAATTGTAGATTTTAGCTACAGGATGGTTTGTGCGTATAGATATACAACGTTTGGTAAACACTGTGACCTTCAAAAGATTTACTAAGCTACCTCAAACATAGTCCTGATAAAAGGAGACTATGAAGACTAAATCATCGACGAAACATTATAATTAAAATAACTATCAAAACCACCAGCAAGCGCTGTAACTCGAAACTTTACCAAAGCTCTTGTACATCCCGCTTAACGCGTAATTACCGAGTTGATCGTTTTCGAGGTACGCTCGACGATGTGTTAAATCCGATCGACAGTGCAACATGAATACATTTTTAACCCACCATCTCGCACCCATCACGAACCCATCGCACCGCCTAGCCGGTTGGCGTGTTAATACAACGGTCGCCGAAAATTGATGCCTTGATTTGATTATTCCAACAACGTCCATCAGCAACCATCAATGCATTTCAATTAGCTATCGAGCGGTACCTTCTTCATTGGCTCCCCAAATCTAGCTGCGAACTGGTATGCAGGTCCGCTCGATTGTTGGTGGTTTCTGCCGGTTCTGCTACGAATACGAAATTCCTCGAAACCTTTACCAGCGACCACCAAAGGCAAACCAATCGTGATCGTGGTTTACTCCGTTTCGTGCGGTCCCGCACAACTATCCACAACTAGCAGCGAGATAATGAAAGCACACTAGCCTTCGGGTTGCAGCGATGGTGCGACAGAAACCCGGGTTTTGCGTTTCAAACAGTTAGCATTTCGCAAATCAAATTGCGACAAGGAATTTTTGCACTACCCACCGGTGATAATTAACCGTATCCTTTCCACTGGCATCGTTCTGCGAGGGGGGGGGGTAGTGAGGCCGTTATACGGGAAGCACGCCCGCGTACCTGCATGTTTTCATTGGCCAATAAATTCCTTGCTGCTTGTGGAACAACTATTTTCGCTGCGGCTTTCAACTGCCCATCCAGATTTGCACATTCCTCAATTAATAATATTGAATGTATTGATGGCGTTCCGAACTATTCCAACGAACAGCGATTGCTTGCTTGGTAAGCTATTATTACAACAGATATTTCGTACTAAGCATTTCCAATATGATGTTATGAAAAGCATACGCACATTCGGCACAAACTCTTTAGTGGTTCTATATTGAATAGCGCCTGAAGGTATGCTATACAATGCATTTGTCAACCAGGCCACCAATCAGTTTACTAGCTGACGCTGTAACCGAAAGGAGTATCTCACAACTTTAAATCAAAGATTGCATACCTTTAGGCGTTGTGTACTAGAAACACGCCCAAGCGGTCTTGGCTAAATATAACCGATGAATATAGTTGTTTGATGTACCAAATGAATACGACACTGCAACTCACACGAGATCTAAAAGCATTACTTACCCCAGACTGGCGGCGAATATGCCCGCCACAAAGATGCCCGCCATGAATTTGATATGGCCGAACACATCCATCACGTAGAACGGTAGCAACTGATCCATGGCCGTGATCTGGCCGACCGCCAGCGGGTCACAGTCGGAATAGTGTGCGAAAGTCATCAATCCCGTGTAGAAGTTCATCAAAAACACCGCAATCAATCCTGCAACAACAAAACATACAAGCATTACGGACGGAAAGAAGAAATTGGTGATGAACGAAGCAATGGCCGGAAAACAACGAAACCCTGCCAGCTGCCCGGAAGTGGGAATGAAATTAAAGTAAACGGAAAAGTAGCAACATTCGGAAGTGACGGAAATGTGAGAAGGAAGAAACATTTGGGGGAGGTGGCGAATGTGAGCACATACACAACACATATAAAAAAATAATCGAAACGGTTTCAACTTTCGAAAACATATCAATTAGATTGACTTATTCGTTCGTCCACACCGGAATTAGACCCTTAGGGGGGAAAAAATCGGATACTCGAAAGCAAAGCGTCGAGAGAAAGAGAGAGAGAGTGCACAGGGGCTGCACGATGGGACACGATTAGTTTAGTTTTTTGGTTTTACGGTAAACAACTGCAAACAAACAAACAAATTTTATTTTGAGTTTTGCTCCCCTTTCCAACATTTAATTAACTTTGACCAAACATACGCCAACGTGTTCGGGTCGCCAACGAAACGTTCCCGAGAGTGGCTTAGGTCCGAGATTGGTTCGACTATAGCCGGCGTGAGATTGGAGAATGTTTCAAAACTTTACTCGTTCGTATGTTTGGTCAATATGTTTGTTGATTCTTTTCTGTTCGCTTTTTTTTTGGAGAGGACAGAGATATTCTGGGACGATACAAACTTCGAGTACTTTTCAAAAAACACACTGCCCGTTCGGCTCGATGATCGTTCATCAACCATTGATGAGCAAATGTAAAGCTGTCCCATCTAGTGTCCCAACTCTTCGTTGATGACATTCCCATCCGATTGCGGCCCACATCACGACCGTCACAGAGATTGATTCAGAAAAAAAAACCTTCAACTCAACAACTTGCAGTGGGCACGCACCGCAGTCACAAATCAAAAACAAGAGTTTTTCGTTCACTCAACAACTCCATTTTGGCAAAGCGACGAAAAAAAACTAGTATACCGTTCGATGATGACTACCCATCTCCAGCTGTTCGTAACAAACGCGCAGAAAAAATAAACGTCGAAAAACCCTATCTCACCAACACCATTCAACCCACAGCACTTACCGAGCAGCGAAAAATAGAGTGCGTGTTTGGCCGTTTTCAACGATTTTAATGACATGCATTTTTGAACGGACGCCTGATTGGTGCAGAACATCGAGGTCCAGTAGAAAAAGCCACCGATGATGACGGAAAACACCGAATGGCGGGTCGTCGGATCGGGATCGAAGCTGCCGGGGCCGGAACGTTGCGTACGTGTGCCGTGAAGCGTTGACGTGTGGCGTTGTATGTGAAGGATTGACCATGCGAAACCGGAAGCAAAAAAGCCAAAGATGCATCGCACAGCCGACACCATTCATCGCCAATACATTCGATCGCACCCCATCGAGGAACGGGTGTTCGTTGTGTGTCCATAAGTTTCACAGTTGATGCGTCCCGCGTTTTGACGAGCCGTTTTGATTTTTGTGTTGTTGTTTTGTTTCGCCATCATGTTACCATCAGCGTGAGTTGTTTGCCATTGTTCAGTCAAAAACAACATTGTCGTAGCACCGGCATTGCACGCGGTTTGTGCGTGGTGTTGCGATTGCATTTCGCGTAAGAATGGTGTGCGAAATTCGATAAACAGCCGAAAAACGATCCCCAAAACGGTCCATTAGGATGGCAATTGTGTTGGTGTTCGGGGGTGGGGTTTTGAAAGTAAAATCATGGAAAAGGAAAGAAAGAAAAAAACGAAACATAAGCATTAAAACTACATTATAAATTAAAATGATGATTACAGTGCTAGTTAAGTTTGAGTAAATAACGATAAAGGCGATTAAAATAGACAACAAACATGATAAGCGTTAATCAGTAAATAAATTTTACGAAATGATAATATTTTAATATGGAAAATAAGTAGTAATAAAAAAAAACACGAAAAGCAAAGTTCAACATTCATTAAATATAAAATTAAGTAAACAAAACGAAACAAATCAAGGGAATAAAACAAATTCCTCAGAGAAAATTAGATATAAATAGAATGATGCCAATAACAATCATACACTCATTTTAAATGGATGATTGTATTGACTATGGCATTGATGCTAGTCACCAACACAACAGGAACAAATCTAAAACTCCCAAAGTGCCTCCCCATGGGCCGTATTTCGTACGTTTGATAGCTACAAGAAGGATTTGTTCAAAGCATGTTTCACCATGTCTCTCTTGCTGTATGCAGTGGTTTTAATGTTATCATTGTCCCCCTACAGCTACCCAAAACCTTGTACAAAACATCATACAATTTGGCACCACTCGACGTGCCTGTCTAGCTGGCTAAGCACCTATTGCGAATGTAGCCACACCGAAGGCCCATCGGTACCATAGCCATAGCCGATGGAGGCGCATGGTCGTTCAAAGGAAACGAAACAAAAAAGGCAAATTATGTGCATAATTAATATTTATGAACTTCCGCACACAGCTTTCGAGCGGCTTTTCCGGTGTACACATAAACACACGTATTTTCTCTCTCTTTCTCTCTCTCGGGGTCTCTCCTTTTTGTCCAAAGTGCACGTTCTTTGTTACGGCCACTATCGAATGATGTTGACGAGAACGGTGACGATAGACGACGATAACGATGAAAATGTGTGTGTGTGTGTATGTGCACAGTTTGGGTGACGCGATCGACTGCGACCGCTACACCCGTAGGGTTTTCAAATTCACGAGAGAGGAAAATATTAAATAAAAACACCGTGCGGACGACGGTGGAACTGCTGAGATGAGATGTACGTGAGCGCACAAACCAAAACACAAGAAACAACAATTGCTTGAATAAAACATGACGGCCCATCCGGAAAAGGGTACGGATCGACAGGTCGAAGGGGAGAGGCAAGCGGGTGATGATAAAATTTTCACCATCTTTGGATAAAAAAAACCCTTCAAGTGGTGTAGTGATGCCGCTTCATACGTACGCGACTACCGGGAGCGATGGGTCACACAAATCCGATAGAAGAAATGCTTTTCGCGTAAGAAAAAACAGTCCGGAAAAGAGAAAAATGTAATAAATGAAACACTAAAGCAAGAGAACGTCACACACACATTCAAGTGTGCACAAGTGTTTGCATTAGAAAACATCGCCGGTGAGGTTAACAAAAGAGTTTTCCCATCTTTATACACGCGATGACACGAGGGAGCGTTAAACAATTTGCTTTATGGAAGCTTTGTTTACTAGAAAAGTCATATTTGTAAAACATCCACAAGGTTTTCTTTCATTCGGCGTAGTAAAATATGAAATAATAAAAGAAGCCCGAAACAAAACAAACACCCAACGGTTTTCTGCATTCCCTGTACAAACAACTAGCTCGTAAGCTTTCACTTGCACTTTATAAAATTAATGCATACATCTAGCCGCAAGGGATAGAAGGAAACCCCACTTTCCCTCCCGTTTTAGTTGAAGCACTTTACTGCAGCTATTCGCTTGACCGAGAAAGCTGGAGCTGAAGGACGCGGTAACAGTACATTTTTTAATTAAACGAGAAACTTACTTGAAAAATTCAATCCTTCCGTGTTCCGTGGCACGGCTAAACACTTCGGACAGTCCGGCCGAGTAGTGCGTACCGAGGGCGAGTATAAGTATCAGCGAAAGCAGCAACACCAAAGCCTACAAAAAAAGATACAAACAGAGAGGAAAAGATAAATTAAAAATTATTACAAACGGCTACAACAAAAACAGAACAAACAATACATTTTACACTCGAAAGCTTTAATGAAAAGAGTGAAAATAGTGCAAAACACGCAAACACTTGCGCCTCCTCGCCATTCTAACATTTTGCACGGAATAGCTTTTATCGTTTCCCATTTATTATCCTTCTTCTGTCACCGTACATCCTAGCTCGCTCCACTACCCGCGGAGGACAATTCAATAGATGAAAAACGATTCCCGAACAACAACAAAAAAAAAACATAAACACACAAAAGTGCTGCTGACAGTTTTTGATTCGATGAGCACGAAATCGGGCATGAGCATAGATTAACTAGACAATCCTTTTCCTCTTTCCGGAGCTTGCCGAATGTTTCGCGCCACCGACTAAAACTTCCTTCCCCGGGGGCGATAAGAGATCTTCGCCATTCGCCATTTCCGCTAGCAAATGTTCAAAATAAGCTGTTCCCGGACAATCTGAGCCGTGAAGTTTTGTCAACACGGATGGTAAATACTGGGGCCCCAAAATGATAAATGATATCTCTTACTCTTTTCACGGCTATCGCTATCAGCAACATCTGGTACCGCGTTTCCTGCACGCCTGCATCTTTATGCCTGCCGTAAAGTCGACGGCTCGCTTTGTCTAAAAATTCGCCCCCCCCCCCCTCCAATCCAC
>KZ061540.1:1198208-1236106 GCA_002091835.1 Anopheles maculatus | reverse complement strand
AAACATCCCCCCCCCCCCCCCCTCCAATCCACCCGCCCGAAAGCCGGAAGTGAAAGCATTCAATTAGGAAGGCAACCGGCCCAACCTTCCTGCATCCCACCCCATTCCACACCAGTGCGCCAGAGTTCATTCAGATAATAATAATGTTTGCAACCGAGAAGAATAAAAAAAAGTGAAAAGTCCCCACTGGTGTCAGCTATTTTCCCTCCAAACAAGAAAAAAAAACTGAGGAAAAATTGACATTCTTTCGGTTGGGGTGATAGTCATTCGGAAGCGTGAAGCCTCCTATCGCTTTACGGGCGAAATGTTTCGATCGGCGCGTGGTCAGCTGAGGAAAATGCTTTGCACCCGACGCTTCCTCCAGCTCTACCCCCACCAACGGAAGCTATCCGTCATCATCGTTCGGGTGCGGGTGGAAGTGATCGACCAAGGGTAACGGTGGTAAACAATAAAACTTTCTAAATCACGTTTCAATTTCGTCTTCCCATTTCTCTTCCACCAGCCCGCGAGTGGCCGAGCTTTTGGGGCGAGTGGTTTGATTTTCACGAATCCTTTTTAAGCGTCGCTTCCGTTAATCAGAGAGTGTGCGTCTGTATGTGTGTGTGTGTGTGGGGTAGTGTGTGAGATCGGTTCAAAATGGGAGAGATGGATGGAATGTCGAGCCGGTCTTGGCTTGGATGATGATTTCCATTTTTCATAGCTTTTACCCAGTGTGCGAGACATCCGGGCGAGAAGTTACGCTGTTCGAAGCGATCAACCGGGCGCACTTGAGATGGATCGAGCCAAAAATTTCATTCCCGACAGCTGGTGTAATGAATGATCAGATTGTTTTTTTGTGTATAAGCAATTTTGAAGTCGATCTACGACTGTAAGAGCAATCAATTTTACATTAATAAACAGAATAGAAATATCGGCTCTAGTAGGTATTTAGAAATTTCTAAACCCCTTTCTTCAAGTTTTGTTTGCATTATTCTTTTAATGCAATCAGAAACGAGACGGTGTTAAAATCTAACATTCAAATTGCATAAAGTACGGCGTAAAACACGTAAGTTCGATGCAAATCCTTGTAAACAAACATAAAATAGACCTTCATAAACATAACAGTAACTCTACTTACCAAAAACTTTCTCTTTTTAACACTAACAAAGCTAATAAAATAAAAAGTACACATCACATAACATGATAAGCTAATAAAAATAAAAGTGCCGTAACTCGTTCCACTCATCCAAGCATCAGCATCCCAAAACACAAAAACAAAGCAATAGAAGTATAAATGCAATGGAGCCCATTTTCCATCCAGAAAAGGATCGACATTTGCCTACCACATTCCCATTTTTCACAAGCACACTCACACACAATTTAACACCCAATATCAGTCACAGGGCGTTCTAAGGCGGACGGAAAAAAACCGGAACAACAATTTTCACACCATCAACACGCCTCCATTTTCCTTTAGTTTATTTTTTTTTTTTGCCCCGACATTCTTTTGTTCTCGGTACCAGCCAACAATCAGCGTTGTTCTAGCCTCTCTGTTTTTCACAACACCCGCAATGAGCTGCTAATGGACGCCAATGTAAAAGGGTGGCAGCAGTGCGAGTGACAATAAAACAGGCGCCGAAAACTTACAACATCAACAGCACAGGGAAGCAAAAAAGCCAACCAAAACCCACAACCTCCTAAATATTCTGTGATGACATCACGGCACCATCAACAACACTCGGCTGGTAAACAAAACCAGAGAAGGATGAACCGAAAAATAAACTAAGCTCGTGGCCCAATCGTTTCCGCTTTATATGCACACAGCACACTTTCTTATTTATTATCATATTATCATCTTCCCGGTTGGTGGGTAAATATTCATCGTCACTTCCTGTCAAAGCGAACAAAAAACGGACGAAACAGACGCGTGGCAAAGGTTTTCCTTTTTTTTTTTTTGGTGCTGCAGAATCGTCATTCGGTAGAAGAAGCGAATGGTAAACAAAAAAGTAATAGCACAGGAAGTTTATCGTTTACTTGTTTTGTTTGTTTGCTGGTGCCATACAGTTGAGATAATAATTTTGCTGTTTTGGTACTTGAAAATATATTAAATTATTGTGTTTAATGTACGATAATGATCCCTCAAAAACTTCATTCAATCGTGTGGTCATACTATTATAAACGTACAAACAGTTAGCAGAAGACATGAGATTAAAAATTCCTCAACTTCTTCTTCTTCTTCCTTTGGCACTACAACCTCGTGAGGTCTTGGCCTGCCAGCTATTGCTAGCTTTCTGTGACTTAGTTTTACCCGTAGCTGGATAGTCAGCCCTGCGTACGGGGAGGCGGTCCGCCGGGATTCGAACCTCGGTCCTGCCGTGTGAAGACCGGCGCCGCTATCGAATACACCACCGGGCCGCCCCAATTCCTCAACTTAGAATAAACAAAATATATTTAAAATTATAATAAAATAACTCTCTCAAAATTTGTGTCCCTCCAGCTATGTTACTGTAACGTTTGCTCTCATAGAAAAAGGAAATTTCGATCGTGTACTAAACAAAGGGACCAATCAGCGGGAAAAAAGGGATAAAAATAACTTCCCATCCTCGCACACTGATTCCAGCTGACGTCAACACGCCACTCACGCCAGCGTAAATATGCTACTAAACTTCAATCAACGCGATCTAATTCCTCTCGATGGCAAGACATTGTGTGACACAGATACACACAACCCGGCGAAACATCCAATCTGTTTCTATAAAACTCTAGCCCACGTAAACGACAAAGATGGGCTCCGCACAACGTCCCACGAGACAACCAATGTACTCGTCGTCTACGGTAGAGTAAATCGATTCAGGAATTAAGAATGACACAAACACGCACGCTCTTCTTCACATTTCCCCTTACAAGAGCACGCGATTGGTGTGCGACTAATCAGACGCGTCCGCGCGCTTGGTAGACAGAATATTTTCTATTAACTAAAGCCAAAAGCGATATCCTCCCGGGAACCCGGAATGGTAAGAGACTGTCGCGTTAACGCTCACACACGCTCACGCTCATCACCCATACGTTCAATCGTTTGATTGTCATCCGGATGGGATGAAAATCTTGCTCGAAATGAAGAGAAACTGCTTCCCTCCGCTCACTGTGTGCGGGAAATTGAGGATACACCAATCCGGCAATGAGTTGGCACACACACTCACACGACACATTCGATGGTACGGAACTGAAGTGGTGAAATTCAGATTTCCGCTCAACAATTCGTCGCCACCGATGTGTGCCAACGTGGGCGTAATCCTCACTTCCGGAATCGATTACTCCCAGGCCCACACAGTCACACACATCCAGCAAGGCACACGGTTGGCACAACGAAGTAGCTTTGAAGTTGACAACAATTCCCGTGTGTCTGTGTGAAGTCTTCGAATTGAATGTAATTTTACGGGAGTGCTTTAGAAGCTCACCAGCAATGGAGGCGTCGGGAATGCAGCATTCCTTGTTTGGGAAAATCTCTTCGAAAACGTCACATTCAATGCAACCGCGTACATGCAGAGCAACGTCAAATGATCGTAAAGAAATGGGTGTTTCGGGTGCAAAATAGCAGCCATTGTAGGAATACCTTACACTTTCCTGCCATTTGCGGAACGAGCAAAAACTAACACGACAGTGCCAGAGCACCCGGACCGACTGGATTGATAAAGATAGATGGATTTAGTTTTTAGAAACAGTGCCACTTCGCTACAACCTGGGAAGAAAGGAATTTTCACACGTTGATAGTAATTTGTGTTCCGAATATTTCTCTATCCGTTTGCACCACCGTACTAGGAATTGAGCGATAAGCGTGATAAACAGAGCAGACAAGAGTCATACATTGCAATAGACGTTACATAGATGGATTCATCTAAAAGTAGTATCATATTGTTTTCCGAACATCGTATCTATTTCCTTGAATTGAATTAAATTCGCCACCTGCGTCTAAAACTATGCAATACCCATAACAGGATCACTAATTCAGATTATAACTGTTTTTTTATAAATTGTTTGAATGCGCATTTCTAAGAGTGTATCAGGTTTTTCGTAAAATGGTTTTCTTTTAATGGAAATAGATAATTCATTGCATTCTCATTTTGACCCTAAAGTTATGCATTCCCCGTGACAAAGTTATTTTACGTAGATTTGTGGAGGCTTGTACATAGTTTCGTGGTCAACTTTTATGGTAAGCAAGATCAAATTCATGCTAAATTTATTTCCATTACCATGTGTTTCAGCAACTTCACCATACAGCATGCAATAAGTAAGTTACAGCTTCGATGAATTCACTTTTCGCAAAAAGAAAAATCTGATTTTACACAAATCAAAACCAACGATTTGCATAATACGCTTTCCCTCTTCGCCACCCGCCAATCAACACCATGCAAAATGTAATCATCTTCACAAGTAAACTCATCACACAATTCCTCCCCAACACACACACACACACACAGAGTGAACCATGTCTGCGGCTATAGCTTACTTGCTACCGAGAAAGAAAAGCCACGATGATGGGACCGACGAAAGCAGCACAGAGAAGGGCGCCAAAGAACCGACGAACGAGGCTTATCGAGAATTCTGCATAAATCGCACCTCAAACAGCTTCAGCGGAAGCCGAACGAACAGGGCAGGGTGTTCCTTGGTTAGAAAATTTTGCTGAAACGAGCGATCATTCCTGACGTCGTCATCACGGTGGTTGTGAAAATTCACAACCTTCGTGGGTTATGGTTCCAGTGCAAAGAGAAAAGCAGCGAAAAAAAATGACCCAACCAGATGAAGCTGACTCTTATCTTAACTGCACCGATTCCTGATGCTGCCAAACGGCTTCATCTTAAACTGTAGCTTTCCGCTGGCACAACGCAGTAGCAAACTCATTTAATGTACTCGATAAATTTAAACATATCTTGGAGGGGAAGAAAGATGCAGAAAAACCTGTTTATTTCAAATGAAAATATATCACAAATGACGTGAAAGATAAACAGTGTAGCAGATAAAACAAAAAACAAGACACCGAACAAAACAAAAACCAGCAACTACTCGCCAACAGCATCACGTCTGACCAAATTGCGCAGTAAAGTGGCTTAATTTTCATTCGCAACGTACAGCAAACAGACAGGAACGCTTTCCACAATGCGCCAAACAACTACATCACACAGCACCGTGAGCGCTCGCACACGTTATGATTTTATAAACAGTTCATATTTTTCATCGGCTTTCCAGCCGTTGGCAGCCATTCGCCAGCAGGAAACACACTACCGTATCATTACGACATACCATGAGCAAAATGAACGTGGTGTCTGTTTTTTTTTTGCTTACTCCCCATTCGGTTTGCTTTTTACATTCCCGAAAAGCATCGCGATACCGTGGTTCCATTTTCTTGGAATGCAAAGCGACAACAACAAAAAAAATGGCCAAGAAAATCAAGACTTTGATTGCACGGTGAGCAACGAAACGGGCCGGCTTTAGGAATGATTGACTCGCGCGAGTGACTGAACGCTTTCGCTCCTTTGCGCGCGCCGCAGGGAAGCAAAAAAGAAGCGATTCCTTAAGTCGACGGGAAGGAAATAAATTTTCCACTACACTTTTTCGTTCCGCTTTTTTAAAGTCACACGGAAGGGGGGCTGGAAGCCCCAAGAAAGCCTTTGACAGGAAGGCTTGCAAATTTACAACCTCACGCCTCAAGGGAAACACCCGCTAGACGGGAACCGAGGCCATGGCGTTGCTTTCCCGCGGGGAAATTTATTCAAATTCGTCATATTGGATGGCCGTGGTTTGACGCGGAACGTGGTAGAAAAATCAAACTCCATCGTTCGGTCGGTTCGCTTGCCCCTCCCCCCATTTCCATATGACTGATTGCGATAATCGGATACCGTTTGTCAGACCAGCCGGCGGCAACATTCGTGACAAACTAGGGCCGACCGCGAAACGAGTGTCGCTTCTTCTTTTTGGGCTTGCTTTGTTTCTCTGTGGCTCACCATATCATTGTTGGAAACCATACCATACAGGAGACAATTTATATCATACTTTGTCAATTTGCACATTTCCGAGAGATTTTAGTTTATCGCGAACACTGAACGATGAGCGTGTGTGTGTGTGTGCTTGTATGTCAAGCTGATTTGTTTGAGGAAATGAGCCTGCAATTTGATTTAGCGAAATTTCTCATCACTTTGAAATGGGAAAAATTATCATTACATTAGTTTACTACGATGCATGGATGGTGATGATACGCCTCACAGATTTATCATTGAAAACTTGTATCTTCCTAACTCAAGTATTCTTAGATTGCATACATTTAGGCGAAAAAAGTTAGATTTGAAGAAACGCTTTTACTTGCTTTCGTTTCAAAGTTTCTTGACGATTTCGCAGACGTCACCTCTAATCCGATTCAAAGTGTGTTCAATAGTATTCAAAACAAATGGAAAATGCGTAACATTTAATTTGTAAACTCTGAATCACCGAAGCTCTCTAAGCAAGATTGATAATTTTAAATAATATATTGCATACCTGCAGGCGCACAAACTCAACTCACAAATTTCACAACCGAACAAACATTAACAAATGAATGATCGTCAAGCAAATATGATCAAATTACCTCTTCTTCACACAAACAAACCGTGAAACAAACTTTCTGCACCCAACTTTACGGTCGAATCGATAACTGTCTCCACTGGTAATGTTATTTATTTTCCCACTCCATCTACTCATTTTTTAGGAAATTTCTTGATTTTTGTATCATCCAGCAAGCAAAGCAACAAGCAAAATCTTGCTGTGTACATACATTTATGTAACCAAACAGGGGAGAATGACTTTTTTTGCATTTTTCTCCTACGCAGACATGCATCACCCTCCTGACGGTTGAGTTATAGGATCGTGTTTTCAAGCGCGAAAAGCTAACTTCCTTTCCATTGCTTCAAATGTGCCCCGTCGCTCAACCGTTGCTCTCACACCCGGCGCGAGTGTCTGCCATACATAGGTCGGCTAATTCCTTGGAGAGGTTCTGCCACCGTTTCGCTACCGGCGTTCTCTAGCCACTTGTTGCCCGTTTGCGAAGAAACGTTTCATGAAACGCAAAACAATCTTTACACACGCGTGTCTGTTTACTGATGTGCACTCGGCTCAGCACATTCGCACACTCTCGCAACCTCTGCCACTACCTCACCGCCTAGAACCAATAACATTAATGTCACGCTATTTATCTTCATATTCTATACAGGTGAGATTACACTCATCTGTTCACTTTGCAATCTAACTTTGCCTACTTCTTTTTCCCTCGTTCCTGTTTTATTGTTGCTCCAGTTTTCTGACACCTCACACACACACGCACACACGTGACCCGCACCAGTTCCACTGTCGGGGACAAACAATGTCGCACCATGAATTCCACAACTCGACCCGGGGAGAGAGCAGTGTGCAGTGAGTCGGTGAAGAAGCTCACTGAGCACGTGGTTTCAATTGCAAATTTTTGTTCCCAGCCTATATTATTCTGACACACAAAAGCCCCCCTCCCCAAACGGGACGAGCCAGAAGGGTGAGGGATTGTTGAATTTTACCATCCCTTTTCCGCGGACCGACACCAACTACACTCACTACGTCTGCGTCCCTTGGAGAAATGTCCGTGAAAGAAACAATAAATTTCCATTAGGTTTTCAACTCGGGCGTCTTACGCAAATGGTAACGTTTACTTGGCTTCCTTTCACGTCAGGCTCGGTTGCTCGGTGCTCGGTGGATGTGAACGCCCGATGGAGACGCCTGGTACTTTTGGTGCTCTGTGTTGTGGAAATATTTATTCCCCGCCCGTACCACTACTCTGCCGCGACCACAGATTAGCATTACCCTCGCCGAAGTCACTTCTTCATGCGCTACCAGCATCCTACCACTTTCAGCCAATACCGTACAATACCGTACCGCGAAGAGACATTTGTGAAAGCTGAGATCCGGATCAAACCGGCACGAGGCACGATTTTATCAGCGTGCCGAATTTGCCGGGACGGGTGCTAATTAATGCATAATTTGTCTAATTACAACCACCAACCAGCAACACCAGCGAACTGTGCACAGTGGCGTACAACACAGTATAATTTGCGAATTATGGAATACTGGTATGGGGAGCCCGGAGTGTTTCAATTGTTACCGATAGATAGAGCTCTTTTGCGTTTTGGTTACAGTTCGAGGAAAAGACTTTTCGTCGTTGCAATCCTATGAGCTCAATTCGGTACCGTCTGAGCTGAGACCCAACATTACCCATCGGGAGTATAGCGGTAGCAGACATTAGACAACGCAAATAAATGACACCAATGAAGATGTTTATTGTACCAAATGAGCTAGACACACCACCACAGATACTGGTGTGGCGAGTAAATCGAATTCAATTATCGCTATGAAGATGAAACAGAACATAGGTCTGATTTTTTTACTGCAGTTTTTTAAAGGTAACTTTGTTCTTTTTCTAAATAATATACGAACAATAATGCTAACAATAGTCTGTATAGAAACGGTACTGAAGCAAAAGTTTATTTCCTTTAATTTACTTTGAACGATGGCTGAATGCTGCTTAATAAAATAGAACGATCCAAATAATAATTGAATTGAGATTTGCCTACATTTGGGCGTAATATATTGGCGTAAAAATCGTACAAAATTAGCAGCAAAATCAAAGCTTAAAACATTTCAATTTGAAATGGTTTTTTACATTCAAAATCTTTCCCCTGTTTCAAACAGAGAACAAACAGGGATGAAACAAAGTCAGTTAAAAAGAAGCCAGTTTAAATCGAAATAAAAGTTATCCATTTGTTTAAAAACTTTCCCATCAAACATTGAAAGCTTTTCAATCCATTCTGGCAGAGCGCGGCAAAAGGAAAGCCCGGCTACACCTTTTCCGAAAGCGAGTTACCCCCGTTCGCTTACTTGGTGCGACAAATAATTTGTTCCCGCTGTCAGATGTCACGAACACTAACAGTCAGTCAGATCAGTCAGTGAATGAAAACACAAATCTTCCATTCATAAAACAAAGCAAAACAAAAGCACCAAGCGAAAGGCAAGCAATATGCAAATTGCTTTCCACTTTCGAGCGCTTCCGCGGAAGATGCCGTACGTACCGTACCGCATCCCCATTCACTAAAACATCGTGGCCGTGTGTAACTTGTTGTTTAATTTGAAATTGTTAAACATCGCGCTATACAAGCAATCAAAGCCAAGTTTGCTTTATTGTTCCGGTGGAAAATTCTTCTTAGCCGGGTTCTTTCCTTCTCGAATCTCGTAATGCACGGTACGTTCGTAAATGCTTTAACCAGTATATCACTTCGCTTATCTGGTTTTGTTTTTCCTTCTTTACTTCGCAAGTCGAACTGAAAAGTGCCGGAATGAAGAAATGACGTATGCTTTCTTGTGTTTCGTTTGTCTTGCTTTTTCTACAGAAGATTGAGAGGTTGTGCTTCACTGCAGCAAGCACACGTGAAGTCTAAAGATCCGGATCGGGACACTTTATCCTCTATTCAAAATTCACGGGAATAATCGGAGCTTGACGATTACAACCGGCTGGGAAGGTAACGGCAGCAAGCAGCAAAGATGTAAAATAAGATAGAACAGATGCACGAGAAAAAAAAAAGCACACAACTCCCATACATATAAACATAAAAGCTCTTAAGCACTCGCGTCAAGCGTCTGCAAAGACAACACATATTCATTCTCCCTCTCTCTGTCTATCTCTCGTGCTCTCTGTATCTCGCTCTAAGTGAGCAGTGGTGTGTCGTCCCATCATGCAACAGGACTCTGTAGGAGCTCTTCATTACAATGTAATCCTATCATTGGACGACAGCTTAGCCGTCCTTCTTATCGGCACTTTCGCATCCCAAAAAGCCCAAAACCGTAGCTCACCATTCCTACTAGCGCTGTGTAACGTTTCACTTTTTCTCCCGGCTATTCCATCACATTTACCATCCTCAGTAACAGTACAGTACGATTACGTGCCGTTCTGCAGCGCAAGAAGGATGTCGTGCTGTACGAGAAACTGTACCTCGGCTGATCTGTTTGTCTTAGAGCTTCCTGACT
This sequence comes from Anopheles maculatus, assembly GCA_002091835.1. Taxonomy (NCBI): domain Eukaryota; kingdom Metazoa; phylum Arthropoda; class Insecta; order Diptera; family Culicidae; genus Anopheles; species Anopheles maculatus. The sequence continues at coordinate 1,226,056 of KZ061540.1, read as the reverse complement.
GGCAACCACCAGACGCGGCACCCAGTCTCTGACAAGCTACCTTGCTCTCACGCGGGATAAGAATCACACCAGCGCCCCATCATTTCAATGGTTGTTGTCGGATTGAGGAAATAAATACAGTCGAGTGGCGTCACACACACACACAGGGCGGCGCGCATCAGATCAGTCAGCCCCAGCCAGAGCCAGAGCGCAATGGAAGCACAAAAAAAGGGCCCACAACGAAAACAAAATCCAAACGACAATCACTTGATCATTCGCCTCGTTGACATTGTTTCTTGAGACGGGCGCACACACCGAGAAGTGTACGCATGAATCACTTGAGCAAATCGTTCCGACGCGAAGGATGATGCAAGGCTGCCGAGTACGCGAGCGCCGCAATGTAATAAACTGCAATGAAGTCTTCCCTTGTGTCACCGGGTGGTAAGAACCGGAAAGCGGCGAGAGAAAAACGTCGTGAGATTGTTTTGTCGAAGATAATACGACAACGGCAAACAAAACATAGATGGAAAGCTACCAGGAAGAAGAAAATCCAACAGTGAACGCCTGCGGGCTTCCGAGCGCTTGATAGTGTGTTTTGTTGTATTTGAGCTAGAGGAAAAATGTTTCCCCATTTTTTTTGTTTATTATTTGTTTGCATGCATGGACAAATTTTCCTGGCGACTTGCTGCAAAATTGCTCTGGTTACAACTAGGCGTGGACTAAACAAAACATAAAAGCCTGAGACTCGAAGGTGCTTCCTGGTGAACGCTCGCTAACTGCCACAAACGAGCATTGTACAGCCTTTAAAGAAAGCAAGCAACCCTGTTCCAACCAACTACACCCATTACATGTGCTTCTCTTACACACGCACGCGCCCACATACATCCGGCCTTACACCGGTGATCCTTTACACCGATAGTCCATTAAGCAGCGAGAAAATGAGAATACACACACACACACTTACAGAATACGCAAAAGAAAAGAAAACCGAGCACAAGCAACTCACCTGGAACGTATCAGCGATAACGACCGCCTTCATGCCGCCCTGCGACGAGTAGAAGATGCACACAAAGTAGATCAAGACGACGGCAATGTACTTGTTCAGACCTGTTGCTTCCGAGAGGGCGATGGCAGGTGCCAAGACGGCTACCGACGTGTAGAACAGCATCTGCAAAGAAGGCGAAAGATGGAGAAGCAAAAACTATGTATGCAACGTGCAAGACTGGGAACTGTAGAATCCCTCCCTGTACCAACACACCGGGAGAGTCATGAGAGTTTGGATGTCGCGCAATGTACTCCAAACGTGTACGTACAGAAAACATCCGGCATACAGCAATAATGGGAAACCGTCGTACCGACGCTTCCTTACAGGTCAGGTCGCCCAGATTCATCTCTACAATTTCGCACACAAACACACCCACAAACACAGAGACACACGCGCAGGAAGAACTGATTGTGATGGATTCATGGGCAAACGGTACCGTGCTGGTCGGTGTACACGTCTCGCTTAACTACTTGTTTCCCGTAAGTGGAATGGAACCGAACGTATAGAAAAGCATCGTCCAGGAAGAATGGCACACGATAGGATTACTTGCCATCGCTTGGGAACCGGTAAGATGACACTGGATTAAGGGTAAGAGATTGAAAGCAGAATTATGATGTTTACAGCAGCTAGCAACAACGGTAACCATCCCGGGTGAGGAGACCCGATGGAAATGGCAACGAAGCCTGGGGACAATAAAACCGAGACACACAAGTACACTCGCGTGGTCACCGGTAAGTTGTGCTCCATCTAAGACCTAATGTGTTTGAAGCATGCTGGCCTTACCTGTCCACTTGCTGGTGCTCTGTTTAGTCCTTCCAACACTAAACATGGCGTACTCCGAACGGGACTCACTCTTTCTCTCTCTCTACTCAGGAGCCCTCGAGACATTAAATGAATGTAAAGTGTGCCGTCGTCCGGTCTACCGACGATGGCTACAACAAAGCGCTTCGAACGATGGACGACGACCGTGGATTAAGGGTGGCGGTACATCAAGAAATGCGCCTCTTCATCGGTTCTCAAACTTCACTGTTTGGCTTCAAATTAATCCTTAATCCACCTCGTACCTCGGAATGTAATTCTAGCAAACGGTTTCATGGTCTCTGTGGGTAACTGACCGGAACGGAGAGCATCACTGGAACAGAGACACTGTCACTATGCCCGTTTCAAGTGAGGCAGTTTGCTGAAAATACTTCACATTTTCCCCTGTCGGAAAAGCCCAGAAACAATCAAACCGGCTACTCTTGTGCTACCATTAACTCCCCTGGGATGATACTACTGGATAAAACCAGGTTTCGGGAAGTTTGTTTTGGTGGCCACGCGTACCCGACAGACACTACGGTAAGACGGTGGAATAAAATTCAATCAAACTTAATTCCATCACACCATTTAATCCACCTTTGATAAAGTTTACCTTTCCACTTAATCCAACTCCGTCCCTGCTAGAGTTTTGGACGGAGAAGCTGAACTGGCGCATCACAAAATGTGTCTTTTGTCTGTGTTATTATAAAATACACGCACACACACACACAGCTACCGAGCGCTACGGTGTTGGAGATGAATTCTTGAGAATAGCAACAACAAAAAAACTCAACTCAGAAGTGAAAGCACCCGACAAAAGTAAGCTTTCCCCCCCGGGGGATTTTTAATCCACACCAAATCCACAAACACATTCAATGCCAGTGTCGGACCATTTGACGAAGGTACATTCGCCCAAAAGCGACGTACAAATTGTTTGATTAATAATCGTAACAGCAAATATCACCGATAGCATCAGTTTTCGGAACTGGTAACCAACGTTCGGGAGTGTAGGTATGTATGTGTGGGTGTGTGTGTGTGTGCTCCAAGAGACCCAAGCACATGTTGTAATGCGCAACACAACACCAAAACCCATTGCTAACCAGTGACACCCTTACGGCAATACTTGTGGATTAAATGTATCCTGTCATACCGCAATAGGTGTGGCCATATTACTAACCAGACAGAAAGATAACACGTTCGGCTTATTCTCTCACCCATTCCCCAGGACGAACGAAAAAAAAAACGGAGTGTTCTCAGAATGGGTAACTTAGAATGTGTGCAAAAAAAAAACGCACTAAACCTGAAACGCCTGACTGTATGCAAACATTTAGTATCGCACGCATCCGCCTATCGGTACGAACCCATTTGCAGTTGATCCCTTAAGCTGTTGAGGATGCGGCTTGTTGGACTTTTGGTACGTTACACTAACAGTAAACCCTGTCTGTAAATTAGGATTTATTTTCGTCATGTCATATGTAGATACAACACAAAAACAAAAAACTACAGCAAAAAGAAATAATCTCAGCTGTACGATTGGACAGGAAAGGATTAAGAAACTTCTTTTAGGAATTTAAGATAATAATCCTTGTGAAACATTTTACCACCAATATTAGTACATATCGGAAGCTTCGGACATTATTATAGAATATTTATATCCACAGCTCCAACAATTTAAAACATGTTAAACATATTAAATTGTAATTTGCTCAACCGCTCCTCTTCAACAGTCTATCCTACGCTTCTCCACACATCGTTCGATCTTTTGAATGCGTGGAAAATAAAATCAAAGCAAACGCACTCCGCACCCAAAAATTATTTCCGAGAAGTTTCGTAATTTTCTAATGCACGCATCTACACTTCTCGGAATTCCGATGGCTGCGGATGGAAACGGCATACCCTTAAAAGTTGATGGATCTATACACCCGGCGCTTTTGAGAAACGAAGCGAACGACATCACAATTTAACCATTCCGAACGAAGAACCATAAACGAATGCACACACACGCATACCTGTTCTAAAATATAAACCTCCCGAGAGAGAGAGATAGAGAAAGAGAGAGAAGGTATTCGAATAGAGCACTTTTCCGGTGCGAAAGAAAACATATCGTCCGTAGGCAAAGCATACGATTTAATTTTCCCATCCCAAATAAACGGCATTCATTTCGAATGGGAAAAGATTTCACCACCATTGGGGCTGGGGTTTTCCGGTTTTTACATTGTGCGAAAAAGAAGTGAAACAGAAGCTAAGAAGCATCTTTGAAACAGAATACAGAAGTCATCCCCTTTCTTTTTTTTGGGTTTGGAAAATGGGAGACCTTTATATTCCTGCCAGGCTATCTATGGACAACTATGGCGCCCGGCGGAAACGAACCCAGAATACACACCTTTTCCCTCTTTCCCGCCCCATGTGCTGCAACAACACAGGCCCGATCGGCATCAAGAAAATGCAAATAAGATGGGCGGAATGGGAGTTGGTAAACATAAATTTACGAAAACCGTAACCCGCCTCTGCCTCTCCAACGCGAACGAACATCCTCTGGTTCCTTTTTTTCTACCACTCAAACACAACAACGGCCATAACAACGACCACACATCCCAGCGCCAGATAGAAAGCTCAGAATCCTGTGAACTTGGAACTGGTGGTGGTGGTGGTGAGAAAGGTGGTTCGGCATGATTCGATTTAACGACCGAAAATGAAAGACAAGATCAAATATAATCAACGCAAAAGCATCATCAAGCCGACTTGGTTTTTGGGAACTGCCAATCCATCCATGGCATCCATCGGGGCTAGAAAAGTAGAGAACGCAAGCGGAACAGAACAGATTCCGGCAGCAAGTTCCAGGATGTTTCATTTTTTTACGTTGCGTCTTTGGCACTGCCAGTAAAACGAGTTCCCACAGCACATCATGGCTGCGAGTGCAAGTGCGTGAACTGAGAAATAAACACAACCCTAGGCAAGTAATGGTGCTTCGGAGATCTGTTGAGATCCGACTGTGGGATATGTGGTCGACAAACGCACTGTGCTCGTGTGCGTTGAATGAATTGAAAGTGGTAGTACACGGCGCAAGTAACTCGCAACAGTTTTATCGACGTGCGAATACCGTAACCAAAGTTTACGACCGATCCGATCCAATGATGTCGACAAACAGGAAAAAGACGACAAACTGCCGCGTGTTCGGTACGGAACGCACCGACCCCGGGGTCCATAAAACGTTACTGTTTATGTGTGCAAACGTACAGAAAATACGCACAATCACACACACACACATACATTGAAACATACTTTTCCACCGTTCCGGGTTTTATTCGGTTCATTCTGGGGAAAAGCGAATAGCTGAGGCTTAACACAAGAGCCTCGTAAGCTTGTCTAGCGTTGGCAATGATTGCGCGACTTACATTCCAGAAAACCCAAAAATCGATTCACTGGAAAGCTCTTGTCTTTTCCCCCCATACCGACCCCCCTTTCTTGCTCTCGAACCTATGCGTTAACCTTGCAAATGACGAACAGCTATAGCCATTAGGTACGGTTACCTTACCTGAAGGATGTAGAGTACACCGCCGAAAACTCTGATCCGCTTATCGAACCGCATCCCGAGATACTCGTAACAACTGGTGACCTCCAATTTGTAGTAGATCGGGTAGAACACCTTCACCGCCACCGGCACTACCAGTACCATCGAGATGACTAATGTCCGAGTGGAGAAAACGAGACGGGAAACAAAATATGAACTTCAATCTACAGCATATCCCAAAAAACCTTCACATGTCTTACCGATTAGCGAGAACTGTGTGCCATTGAAAAACATCTCCGACGGATTACCGAGCAGCTCGATTGCGGTAATAAAGCTTGTGGTAAGGCTGAGTGCCACCGGAAATAGGCTCATGCCCGAACCGAGCAGGAAGTCGTCGCTCGAATCTGCATCGCTCCCGTCCCCGTTCGCTGTGCCCTTCTTCTCGAACCATCCATAGAAAACGCCTTCGTGGTGTGGACGAGAAGAAATGGAGAATTATGGAAAACTTTGCCCAACATCCAATGCTAACAATGCTGGACCACCCATCCTTACCGATGCCTATTGAGATGACCAGCATGAATGCGACAGCCAAGTAATCGTACACGGTAAACGATGCTCGCGTGCCTCCGGACGCGCCTCGTACGCTTTCTGCACTGTCGCTGACTTCGTGCGCGAGTTCCTGCCGAACCGAGCCGGGCATTGTTGTGGCCGGTTCGACGGTACCGAGTGCGACAAAGCACACCACCACAAGACACCACCACTGAACAGTTGCAGCGGACAGTTTGTGCGCCATTTCGAGAAGATGCTCTTTTGTGTGCCGCTGAGTATTCGTCGCTAAGGATTTCCGGTCAGCAGGCAGGCGTACCGTACGACCGGTGTCGTTTCCGAGGATTCGCGGCAAAGCACGGCAAATCTTATTCACACTCGGTAAGAATTATCTGCCCAAACACACACACACACACAAAGCACTAGGTTGGAAGCTGCAGTCCGGTTCACGGAGAAGATGATTGTGGTGGTTGTCGGTGAAGAACTTAATTTGCTGTTCGTACCCGTAATAGCGGTGGTCTGGAGCTTCGGGGGTGTTTTAGTGTGGGCGAGTGATTTACATCTCCACCGAGAAATACACTGTCTGCAGATGAAAGGATATTTTTTCCTGTTTTGAAAAAGAGACCGAGAGAGCGAGAGAGAATAACAGAGAAAGAGCGTTAATATTAATGTTTGACACCCTCTACCGTACTTGATTAAGCACTCCGGTGCGGATGGGTACCTTAAAGAAAGGCACGCTTCCGGTGAGCAGATTCTCGCAGCGTCAGAACGGTGCGGAACTGCGCTAGCACGATGCGTCCCTGGCTATCTCTTTGGTATAGCATTCGCTTTCGAAAGGTTCAAAACACGCAAGGGAATACCCCCCCACACACGGAGAGTTCTAATCCACCAAATCACTATAAATCTAAACCAAAGCGGCACCAAAAGGAGAAAAAAAAAGCTCGACAGCTTCGTTACTTTCTTCCGGCACAATAAAGCACGACTCGCGATGGAGCTTGTTGGAGCGGCAAATGTCAACTAACCGTTACTGATCGCGCACAGTAACGTTTATACGGTGTGGCAGTATCAAGATCACGGCCAGATAGTTGCCTGATATTGTCCCGCGAAGTGAGCAATGTGAGCAAAGCTATCCTGTTCCTACTACTGCATTTCTAGCCTCATCTATCATCGGTGACAATCGAAAGGCCCTAAAGGCATACCGCTCTCCAAGCAACAACTGCGTACTGAGCTACCGTGTGTGTGTGTGTGTGTGTGACGTGCATTTAATTTTTATCTTCTCCATACCCTGGCCTACACCCTCGGACCCCGCTGTAATACCGGTAGTAGTGCAGATCGATTGAGTTAGAAGAAGATCCATCCAGTTCAATCTTCAGAAATGCAGTGTGGTCTCATTCCGTTCCAATCAACATACGGTGGAAAGATTCCGGGCCCCGCATATTGCGAGACTTCGCATTGGACCGATAAAGATACGCGGCAACGGTATGCTCCGCGGTGATTGGCTTATCGTACATTGTACGTCAAAGAGAAGAGAACCGAAAAAACGATTTACACTAATAGGGGCAATATTTGAGTCTACTCCAATTGGGTATTTTGGTGGATCTGTTAACGTTTGGAGAGTTGTTCACTAAGATATTCTAATATTCCTTAGATATTTAAACAAAATTATGCTAGCTAAAGTGCTAACTTATATCACTGAAAATCATGGTATCTCCCTTTACGCAAAATATTCCAAAACTAATAAGAAATTTTCATTCAGGGCCAAATTATTGAGCTCTACACTCTGTCGCCTAAATGTGATTGTTAGCTCTGTAAGAGTAGTTTGTTGCGCGTATTGTCCATAAATATAGAGAAAAATATAATAATTAATAAATCTACATATCTGAGAGTTCAGAAATTAAGTAAAATCCAATGTTATTACTATGAAAATATTGTCTTTTCAGAAAAATATGGAAATAATTGTAAATAGAAGAGATAAATCTTTAAATATTTACAATTTTTAACGGTTTTGCTTAATTTCCGATAATTTTACGCTATTATTTATGGCAAATCGGTTGAAAATTTGGTGTTGCGAATATTAAAAAGCTATTGCAGACATTTAAACCGGTCATTAAGTCGACGATGATAACATTAAAAAAGAATAGAATTAAATGAGTCAACTTCATTATCTGAGTTTCATAACAAATTGTCAAAAAAAAAAATCTAGTCTAAATGACTCACTGATTGCAAATTATCTCTTAATAAAAAATGTAATTTTACGCTTTATCATAAAGCCATTTTTAAATTGTGTCAAATAATCACAAAATGGACGTTCAGAGTTGACCATCAATCGAACCTTGGTGATCGAAGAAACATATCAGAGAGCATAAAGCCACGAACTTCTGCTGCTGATATACGGGGTGTGTGTAATGGGTAGCACAAATAGCATTGAGCTAGGTTGTTGCACCAAACGTGACTATCTCATCTCGTATACGGCATCCATATGTTTGTCCAAACGATTGGGCGAGTTAATTTTGGGTCCAGATATTTCAGGAAGCATCCAGTAGCGGACACTATACAACTGACTCGCTCCTCCGACACCTACATCAAAACAACAAACAACCCTGATCTCCATATGATTCATGAGAAGTTTTTTTTGGACACGATAAGAGATGTGCTGTTTCTTCCCTTTCTCTGTGCTCCATCTTGACTCATCTCGAAATGGTGGTTCTGTGCAAAAAAAAAAGAAAGAACTCCCCTGATAACGCTTCTTGTTCGACCCGCATAAATGGGGCTCAACAGCATCGACACAAATTAATCAAGATGTTATCAGATATGGGAGGAAAAAAGATAACGAAAAAAACAAAACACAGCACCGGAAACATAATTGATGGACACTGGGACTTGATTAGATTGATATGGCCGATAGCGTACTTCCACCTTTGATTGCTACAATGACTGGGCGGGTTTTCCACACGATAAGCAACAAAAAAGGATATCTACTAATTAATCATACAATGGGGTGTTTATAGTTACCTCAGCGAAATTGGCGCTTCCGGTGCGGCACTTCACGATACTTGAGAAACGTTCTAAACTGCAACAGTACAATCAATCCGAACCGTCCCGTTCTGTATTGCATTCGCGGTATCACTTGCTTATCACACCACCAGGAAGAAGGCTTCCTCTATCCGCCGTTTGGTTTTGCGTATCCTAAAATCACTTGTAGAAAATAAAAAGCACACTTTTACAACCACACACCGCCATTTGAAAAGCACTACACGAAAACACACGTCAGGAGCACAATGGATAACGAAATTCCTCTGGAGAACCGAGAGACTGCCGCTTGTGTGTCTACACCGCACGAGAGTAAATTGAAAACTCAATCAAACGCAACCATACTGAGCGCCATTTATTGGGGGGAAAAAATTTCGCGCTTCACGACGTGGATCGTCAAGAGTGGGGTAAGGAAACTTCCGATCGGTATCGGTGACATATGCTTCTCGCTCACCCGCACCACACGCATACCGGTCGGGATATCTTGGTGATCTTCACCGTGCGAGACCCTCTCGCGTCTGCTTATCGGAGGTTTTTCAACAACAACAGCAACGAAAAAACACACACCCTTAGGTGGTGTGGATGATCTTTGTGATTCTGTGGATGTATGCGTGCGTGACGGATAGGTGTCTGTTGCTTCAACACCCACCACAAGCCACTGGGTCAGTGGAACATCTTGCACACCAAAAATGCGGCACGTGCGCCACTATACTCTATTAGCACCGAGAAGGTTGCATCGAGCGAAAAAAAGTTTCCATCACTCACCGGTCGGTCGGACACTGTCTACAGCCCCTGGTGCAAGAGCTTCTTTTGCAGCAATGCTTGCACACCCTTAAGGGCTTTCCCGTGCCCGGTACGGGGCGGATCAGCTGAGCTAGAAGAGGATGGAACTAGTTCAAACTTCAAACCGGCAGACATAACTAGCTGCTGCCACTCGGCCGCACGGCGATATGTGCGATCGAAGAAAACAAAGCCATTTGCAATGAGCCAGTGCACCCACAAATTCCCCGCACAAGGTGGCACTCACGCCCGTCCACCCTGGAACCCGTACACCGCCGGCGACTGACTCAGCAAGATATTTTATTACGGGTAGCTGCGAGAAACGATTCTAGTGCAAAACTACAAACGAAACCGCAGTTGTTGTAAATACTGTAATAAATGCAATTCTCCTTTCTTGATGAGAAAGTGCGCTGGAGTTGGCGAATTCTTGCCTGAAACTCTGTCACCACCATAAAAGGAAAGCACACACTTGCGCTTCTCCTCACCGCCTCTATGTGTCATGGACTAATTAACCTTTGAGAAGAGCGTAACCTCAAAGTCCTTAACGTCCCACGGATGGTTGTGATGGTGCACAAAACAACGGCAGGCTAACAGCAGGCAAGTCACTCCAGCAGCCAGCAACAAAACATCAAAAGACATCCACCAAACCGGGCGCACTAAGTTAATGGGGTTGACATTAATTAATTGTCGTAATCCGATGTGTATCACACATGCACACACGTATCCGCTGCCGAGAGAGAGCGAGTTTATTAACGCGTTTTTATTAATCTGGCTAGAATCTACCATCCGTAATAGGATTACTACCCGGGTCACACAGATACATCACTTACCACTACCACACACACACAGTTAGAGAAACTTTTTTTTTACTTCTCTTAAGTTTGCTTTGTTTCAACGCTTCCGTCTCCATATGCTGGGGATGCCGTATCGGATTTACACTGTTGACACACTAGGATGTGAAGGAATTGAACGACACTTGACAATTTTCTTTCACCGGGTCCTAAACAATTTAAATGCCAGTTTATATTACACCATCACTGTCACCTACACACTACTCTATTTGTCAGAAGCTTCGGCAAACAATTCCCCTGCTACTATGATGTTTTCTGCGAGATTGTTTTGATGACAGGCGTTGCTGCGAGGCTCAGATCAATTACTTTTTGCACTCATCTTTGACCCCAACAATAAGGAGGAATCGCACGTTATCTTTTTGCTAATTTTAATTTCCTGTCCACCGGGAAGCGTGCTAGAGGGGCATGATTAGATGCACAGATTGAGGGCTCTATTTTTATGACCAGAGAAACAGGTGGACTGGCCGACTAGCTTGTAAACGCGCAAGAAATCTAATTCTCAAGTGTCTTTACCGAAGTTCCTAGACGCTTTTTATTTGCTTCTCAAGTGTCGTTTGTACTTCTAGCGGTAGCAGCTACACCACCAACCTTATTGTAATACAAATTCCGTACGACACCATGTTTCTGTAATCAGTGTCTCGGAGGTGGAGACCTACCTGAGTTATCTGCTAAATAACTAACGAGATTTTATTGCACTAATTAAAATCTATCGTGTCAAGTGTTTGAGCACAGCTCATCGTCATATTTTGCTGCTGTTTCACCTGGGCATCTGGCCAAGAGAAGCGGCACGCCGAGACACACGAGAAAATCGTCAATCATCTTAACCTCACTTGAAAGCACAGTTTTACGGTAAGCGGAAGAAAGGTAATTCCCGGTCCCGGAAAACAACTGGCAGCAACATTCGCGTTCTTCCTTCCACCCTACAAATAATGGACGTTCGGAAATACCTAAACTTTGGTCGTAAATTTTCATTCTACATTCCAAGTGTGTGTGTGCACTTTTACATGGGGAACAAACCAACAAACAAACAAACGAAAAAAAACGCCACATTGTCCCCACAACAAAAGCTAATGGATATAAATGGGACATATTTTGCGTGGCGCTCCGAAGTTGCGATCGCGCCTTGACCGACCGAACCCCCGGTGGTGTGGCCTTTTGCGAGATTTTGGTTAGCACTTCATCAAATCACACCCGGACCGGAAGTGAGTTTTGAAAAGATAAATTTTCTAATGGATGTAAACATCACTGCGCAACACAAACAACGTCAACATTCTAGCCAACAACAATCGATCACCTTTGCTGCTTTGTTTTTGTACGATTTTCTTAAATCAAAAAGAACTTCCCGCTTCGGTGAAAACATTCCCGGACCGGTTTGTCACACGCACACGCCACAAGTTTGGATAATTTATTGCTAAAAAATCACCTTCTTAATGCACTTTTCACACTGTACACAACGTGAGATTCACTCCATAGCGAATGGAGCTCTTTCGTATTCAAGAACACGCAAGCACTGGCAAGCACAATAGATATGTGGCTTATCTTCACCCGGAGAACTGTACCTGACATAGAACTATATAAGCAACCGGTCAACGGAACGACACAACATGAACCTCATCAACTCGCAGCACAGTTTTGCAACACTCGACCGGAACTGGAGTGGCATTTAAGTGAGATAAAGTCGCCGAAACACTGTCTCTTTCTTTCTCCCACACTACGCACAAACACATCCATACGCATCGGCTGGTCGATGTTTCGATTAACGTTAACCAAAGCGGCACCTGGAACCGCATCAAACCGATTCGAACCACCACCAGGTGTGTCGCGCCGAGTGCAGCGTACGAAGCGAACGCAACAACAACAGCAGCCACCTCTAGTGTCACGGGCATTTCGGTTGCATGGGATCTCGTATGCACGTACCGGTATGCGACAGGCGGTTTGGTAAGGATGGAACCAGTTCAAACTGAGCATAAGATATACACGGTGCGATAGGTGCGTACGAGCGGATGGTGAGTGTTCACGCACGCACACGCGATCGCGACGGTGAGTCACGTGCGGCGTGTTTTGCTTCGGTATGTTGTTTGTCGCGCGATACACTGCTCGCACGCATGCAACAAGGCGTTTGTGACAGAAGACGAGACGAGTAAATATGTTGTAAACGTTTAAATATTTAAACATTGAATACGAATCCGAAGGTAAGAATACAATAACAAACTAAACCGCTACAATCATCTCAAGAATTAGGTAAAGCTTTTGTAGAAATGATTTCGAGAACACATCGCTTTTTGAGGTAATAAAAGGTCAAGGAATTTTAGAGCATTCTACGAAAAATCAGATAGATCTATGATGACCTTGATTACCTTAACATTAATACATTTATTGCTGGAATTTAAATCATTCAGGACTCTTCGATTTATTTATTGCATCCGGATCTTTAGTGCCAGGTATGGCATCTTAATGTAAAGTATCAGGAAACATAGGAAATTACGAAGACAATCAAGACTTCTAATGTGCCAGATATCAAGGACGTTTAAACAGGCATTTCATTTATCTGGATGTTCAACAGGTATGTCACCCTAATATAATGCTCAAGAACTTCGAGAGCTTCGGGAATGCTCAGAACTATTAGAGCAGGCTTGGAAGACCGATCGGCCTTTTCTGCTTACTACCTTTATCTTCAGCTCCCGCGGGTATTTTGAGCACAATCCAGACTTCTTATGTGCTTCAAGTTTGGAAGACCCAATAACCTTTTTGATCTTCTATCACATTTGGATCTTCAGCTCCAGACTTTTGTAGCAACATTAATGAGATCACGCACAGTCAGCACCTACAATACTTTCTTCAATAAATTCTTTAGCCTTGAAGCTCATCTCTAACAACACCCAAGAACATGAACATCTAACACTTCCGATTGTACAATATTTTAGAACAAGCATTCCTCGTCAAGTTTTTTCACAAGGGCAAAACACAATAATGTTTTAAGTTTATCACGATGTGCACCATTAAAATTAACTCTCAATAATGCTATCTTCCGGGTAACAACATCATAATTATACGCGACCAGAAAACCTCGGATGTACAACATTCCAACGCCAGCAGATGCATTGCATTCACATAGTTACGCTAATGCAATATGGCCAACCCGTCCTCATCTCAAACCTCGCGCACGCTCACACATAATTACCAATCCGAGGCTCGGCTAATGGAGCGTACAAAGCGCAGATCCCGCCAGAACGGTGCACCAAAAGACGCGGCAAGCAGTCCCACATTGGATGCTCTCCCATTCACCACCATTGGAATGAAATTTGTCGAAAATAGTTAACAGTTCTGATTAGCGTGACATTCGAAACGACACCGAAGAGGAGTCCTCCCTGGGTGCTACGCAACCAGCCGCCCCAAAACGATATCTAATTGCTGCGCACGGCTGACAGAATGTTGCCCGACCAATCGGCTCAGATCCGACTAGGTCGAACACTGGATACTGCTGGGGACACAAATTAGTAAGCTTAACAACCGGCTGGGAAAGAGCGCACGGGAGAATGGAGTGTTGCTGCCGATCCAATAGTGTCAGTAGTATTCCATCGATGTGCACCATATGCGCCATCTTTAGGATGAATGCTTTTTAAGAGCATTTTTAGTATGTGTGCCGAGTACACGCACACACACACACCCATCACGGGGTAATTGATTTGATGGCGAAACATTTCGCGGCCCCAAAATACGGTTGTGCCATTCGTTGTCGGCGCTAATTAAATTGCCATTTGACACCTAGTAGGAAATTATCGAAAAACGCGGGCGCGTGTCAACGGGGGAATTGGGATGTTTTTTTTTCTGGCGAACTGATTAACGATGATCGTTTTTGATCTTTTGCAAATGACACAGTACTCGGCGTTCGTCCGGTACGACAATATTGTATGTGTATGTTGGAGTATAGGTTCAGGCGGAGGTTAATGAACGTAACCGACCGTGCCATGAGTTGAGCTGCGCGTCAATAACCTATTTTTGGTACGCCCCTTGCTTTGGCGTTACGATTCGCGAACCCAACGAAAACCGCTACGAACCTGATTCATGCGGTAGCCGGTGCATTCCAACCGGCTATGTTACCTTCACCGTTTCCGGTTTCTTGTGCGCGATGCGTGATCAAGGACACATCCAGAGCCAACGGTCAAACATTACTACCGATGCACATCAGCTGGCCACAACAAAAGAAGCGTAGGACGCCCATGTTTCATGATTTTCTGCCATCTTCGAGACGGTTGTCTCGTGTTTCTCTACAATTCTTCGTCACGTTTTGTGTTCTCACGTTTGTGGAACGTCTTGGGAGTAAACAAGAGTGTAAACAGATAAACATTGGCCAGTATTGTGTTGGGGGGGGATCAATGCTTGAAGAGTTCTGTTTGGCGATCAAATTAGCGTACGGACGAGAATGATTAGTGAGCTGCAATACACAGAGACATGAAAGAAATCATTATGAGAAAATTCGAGGTAAAATTGAGGGAATTTTATACGAACACAAAAAGGAACAGATTGACGTGAAAGGGTGGTTTAATGTCTAGCAGATGATAGTCAGGGACGGTTTTGAAGTGCATCTCAATAGAACTAATTCAACTTCTTCTAGAAACTTCTGTCGAATTCATTTGCGTCATAGAGATGTCTCAGATTGACTTTTCATAACGCACCAGCGCAACACACGCCTTATCTACACGAAACAAATCATTCCGGACATCATAGATCACAAACACAGACAGTAGTTAACATAAATCTGGATTCATCTAGACTCATATATCTGGAAACTATTCTTGGTATGTTGTAAAAGGTAGTGGAGATTTAACTTTTGACCATAATTATGTGAAGTTTTGGAGGACCACAGGAATGAGACCCATGCAACTCTTCCATACATAACAGGATTTGTATTTAGAAACAACACCGATGAATCTATCTAATTTAAACTTCGCCTAGTCCACTAATGTCAAAAAAATATTGTCATATAGTGCAAATAAATGTAAAGAGATTTCAATAAAGCATTCTTCCAGCGTGCATCTGAAAGGTCAAACTTCCCATGTCCTGGTGCATCGATCTTCTTCTTCTTTCATGGCCTAACGACCTCATAAGGTCATGCCTGCCATTTCTGGCTTCTTCTTCTTCTTTCTTGGCCTAACGACCTCTTGGTCATGCCTGCCATTTCTGGCTTACTAGACTAATTGATACCGCATAGTTGGTTAGTCAATCCTCACTATGGGGGAACGGCCCAGATGAGACTTGAACCCCGGTCCTGCCGTGTGAAGACCGGCGCCGCTGTCGCATCACCACCGGGCCGCCCCGTGCATCGATCTACTCTCCATTTTAGCATTCGGAACCAATAGTTTGAGGCTTAGTGCCTAAATTGGACTAACCATACTCTCATAAGTAAAGGTTTGGTAGCTTTACATAACACAATTTTGATGGTATACCAGATGATGGAGTAAACAGACATCATTTATGCAAAATATTGATCTTGTGAGTGCCAAGCTAGATTTTTCCGCTGGATATGTGGATATGTGGCCGCTAGATGATATGGACATTGAGGCGTGATAGGCTATCGATCGACTACACTCGTATTACAGAGCCATACTCGTATTCGCAGACAGTAGTCAGCAGGTTTGGATTTGGATACGTAATTAGAGAAGTGTGCCCAACTCGCGTCGATAGGGTTCTCACGCTCCGCGCCTCCATTGAGACATTTGGCAATGTGACTTCAGGTATCTCACCATACGCGATAATCGATAAATATACCACGATGGTCAGTAAATAAACAGTCAGTCTAATCGAACCAACTGAATGGACCACTACAATGACATGATCACGCTACAACGAATATCACAGTCCGATATTACGCTACAACGAATATTACATTCCGATATCACAACATGTTAACTGAATCCGACCAGGAAAATTATCGCATGTTGATGCGCTAACCCTAAAATGCACTTTCTGCAAGTTAATCTGATGTGGAACGGCATTGTCCTGTTCTAAAACCTGATCAGTCCATAGTGGTTAAGCTTGAGCGCCTGAGTTAATTGAAGGATGTGTCTGTGCAGTCCATAATCTGCTATTCTCGTAATTTAGAATAATTTAGTTTTCGAGACGCTTATTCCTTGTGTAGTATCGTATGTTATTCAGTGAACTTTTAAGAACAGAACCAATATTCTTGGTAGATCTTGAGCGTAATTATTTTTGTTCGCTATGTTGCGAAGAATCTTAGCTGAAGGACTATTCTTGTGAGTTTTCGAGGGGCTAACTATCACCACATTTTTTTATAAATATTATTAATAACCTTACAAGAGATTCTTTAATAAATATGCGGTAAATCAGCGTATACCAAGATACACTTGCCTTTTAATAGAAAGGCTCCAAAGATCACCAACGATGATCCTCCTAAATGGCCTATTCAGCAAGACCTAGACTATTAGAGGTCCTAAAAAATATCAAGGACTTTTCTCCAATAATTCATATAACGTTCCCGTAACCCGGATAGTCAGTCCCGTCTCCGCAGTAACACCTTGAGCATTAGCTTTAACATTAAAAATAGTAGCAATTCCGCGCGATCTGCTATTTTCTCCAAAATATGCTAAACCCTCGATTTGCAGGAAAAATTTGTAACATTTAAATCAATGTCAACTTTCTAGTAATATGAGCAACATCCCTATTTCATAGAATAATCTACCCAAACACTTTACACACGTCAATTGTTCATTTTCGGAAAGATATTATTAAATTTAATTATCCAAACTACACTCCCGCTAAAGGACAATTAAAACGATTCGCTCGATACACATACGTCCCGGTTGCCTTTGTTACTTCCCTGCTAGCTGATGATTTGAAATATTATCTATCACAACACATACAATTACCGCCTTCGTTTGCCTCCTGTGCGCACAGAACATCAAACCCCGATCAGCTATCGTTTTGCAGTAGCATGACGGGTGCATGACGGCATTGTTAAACATCAGACCATCCAACAGCGCATACCGTGCAGCCACACGTTCACAACCATTCCGTATCAAATGATCCGCCCGCGGTGGAACAACTTTCCGTAGGTAAACAGTGAAAACCCGGTCAGGATTAGTGTGCGGCATTCCATTCCGGCTCTTCCCGATGTTCAAGTGTTTTATTTATACTTCTAATTATGATAAATTGCCGCATTAGGGCTACACAGTAGTGCTGTGCTTTTGGAACGCGTACCGCAATCTCGCAGAGCATATGAAAATCATTAGCCAATCTGCGGTTGAAGCAAAAAGCTAAACAATGCAGCGGGGCATCATGCGAGAAATCAAACAGACGGGTGGCATCATCGTGCCGTTTTTGTGCTTACATAAAGCGTAGGCTGAGTGTGTGTGTGTGTTGAATCGATTGGTTAAATACAATCAGTGCAACCGTGTACGTGCACCGTGCAACGAGTGGCTATTATTTTAAATCGCCAACAGCCAACACAATCGAAATATTCAGCCTGATGTACTACAAACTCGCGAAACAAAAAAATTGTGGTCTATGTTCAGGCTGTTCGTTATGTTGCCACTCGTACGGCAGAAACTTTACGATAGGCACCATCACTAAGATAAATAGCCACCCGATGCTCCAAATTTAAGTGCTATAATTGAATACGTGTGGTTTTGCTAATTGCCACCCGAACGCGAGAATTTAAAGCAAAACAGTTAATCGATGGTTTGAGAAGTCAGCTAGGCACGCGAGTTGGAAGCATGTATTCAATTACTTTCAAACACAAATTAGTTTCTACTACTAACCTAACCCTACAATTAGTGGCCATTAGGGTGAGCCTCCGAAACGGCAAAGTCAAACATTACGATTCTTTCCCACTATTTCCCGCAATAACGAAGCTCGGTTCGTAATCACGCCAAGAAAAATGGTCCAACGCTGCCTATATTCCGCAGGGATACTACTGCTTTTCCAGCAATTAAACATTGTAACACGGTGCTAAAAATGAGAGCTAAAGAAAAAGGATTGATTGAAAATGGGAAAGCGAAAAGAAAACCAATTTCGAATGTCAGCATCCACGGCTCTCTCGACGATTTCGATCCGGTTCGGGATTAGAATACATGACCCACCGGTATTTGGATCCTTTTTTATCACACTCTCTCTCTCTTTTTCTTTCGCTCTCTTTTAGTAATCCTGCAAACGTCAGACATAAATGTGTTCCACCTTTCGACAAAACGGACCAACACGACCGGTTCAATAAACCGTTTGTATAACCATCGATTGACCTTCACCGGTGGTGGGTGCAAGCGAATGATTGATTCGATGGGAGAAAGAGGGTCCAGTCAAATCATGGTGCTTCGATCATCCCACACTAGAGTCGGTCGTGTTTGGTCGATGATGGTCGCTCCGTACACGCAAGGCTTCGCATGCTGGGTCACTCGCTTTCAGGTTGTTACCTTTCATCCGATCGGGACGGTTGCCAGCGTGCGCTAATGTTGACTTACAAGATTTTTGGTTTTTTTTTTACTAACTCTATAGCTCCTTGTTCGTTTTCTTGGTCTTGGTTTATCACAATGGTACTGATCACTGGTCATTTGTTTTTGACGCCCATCAATTCCTATTCGTCACCCGATCATTCTCAGTAATGGTACTGTCGCGTCCCGAATTTTACAGAATAAGAAAGGCCGTTTTCAGTACCTATGGGAAGATTTTACCTTGTTTTTATTTTCCTAATGTCTAAAGGACTACATTTCTGTAGCGCATGCTGCTGTAGAGATTGCTAAGCCTACTATCCTACTATTTATTCATTTACGCCTAAAACTATGCAATCCTATGTTTCGTTCGTAGCCTCTTTGCTGCATATCCTGTCAGCGACTGGTACTACTACTCAGACATGAATTAATCCAACTAGAGGTTTAATAAAACAATCCCAATCTTGTCCAGGATCTTCTTCATCATATGAGCTAAGGTTTCAACTCTTGCGCTCAACGAGTTGAACGAAAAGCCACCAGGACCCAGAATTTCCTCATCAACTTTTACTAAATTCAACTTACACGAGTGTCTCGATTGCGGAACTTCATCTTCCAGGTGGAAGAATATATTGTCAAAGCCCAATTTGCTGTGGCTAGCAGTTAGGATATGTCCCAATACTTCAATTTTGCTCAAGAATAGTGCTGATACCACATATAAACTTATATCGCTGTATGCTGTAACTTACATTGGCATATTGGCATATAAAAAGTTTATACAAAAGACGATGCTTAGTTGGGGTTGGATCACTAGGACACAGAGATCCATCTTATATTACATTACAGATTGAAGTTAAAAGAAAAACAAACTCAAATTCTGAATACTCCTAGTCCTAGTTTTGCTAACATGTTTCGCGAACCCTGAAGAATACAGTTTTTACAATATCCACCTTCGAAACCTTCGTAACCTATGTGTACGTACCTATTTACAAATTCACATGCCACTGCGTTGCTGTTTATATCCAAAAATATACAAATCATTTGCTGATTACCTTTCGGAAGAGTTCAAGCAACAACAAAAAAGAAGGGACTTTAACGTATCGACAACGTTTTCGGGGTCCGGTAACCGGTCGTCTACAAAAGTCCGCACAGTAAACAGGGGTCGTCTGTACCTACCAAATGCTTTCCGCCCACCACCACCAACATTAAACTGGGCACGTAAACCTGGCCGGAACCTCACCTCTTGGGGCAGTTTTGAATTACTCACCGTTGCGGAAGCGTTCTAGTCCCGGTCACGAATCGAACCCGAAGCCCCGAAGAAGTGCCGCAATGCGAAACAGCAGCATCGTCCTCTGGACCGTTTCACCACCAACAAGCCAAACCATTCGTCTTACCTTTCGACGCGACCCACCCTCGGTGCTCACTTTCCCCACTTCTTAATCTCCACCGTGCCCACCGTTTTTATTCCCGGATATCCTTCCGCCCCAACCAGTTGGATGGTGTGCGTGCCGGAGATTTCTTACTTTTCTTTTCTGGCTGTGGAGATGTGGCTCTGTTTACACAGGATCACACCGTACGCCCCGGTTTCGAAAGGATGATTATGTTTGCCGATTGTCCCGGGAAACGAGGTGCCCCACACACACACACAGACAGAGAGAGAGGAAGTTGAAACGTCTTCACCCCGTAGGACAAAAGTTTCTCCCTCGAGTGATCCAATTATCGGGTTTCCGGAAGTCGTTCGCCATTCTTTGGCGTATTCTTCGCTTCGCTCTCTTTACCATCGGTAATCATACAGTCCGGTGCGTTTTCAAACATCCGAGGGCAGTGCCTGTCTCTCTGCAACGCACAGTGAAGTGGATACCGGGTGGTTATCGTTCGGGTGGTTGGACCTCCGGAGGCATCACCGCGATACGGTTGAGATGAGAACGAGCGAGTTGGGAAGATGATTTGGTTGGCAAGTCGCCACGGGGCATTACAACTGTGCCCACGCATTCTTCATCCAGCTGGGACAAAGATAAAAAAATACGTTAAGGAACCCTCACGGTGATTGAGCATCCATCACTTAACGCATAGAAAGAAACCCGGAGGGATAAAAAAACCTCTCCCTGGACCAGGTTTGCTGTAGCAATTTTGTTTGGGGAATTTCGGCTCAGTGAAAACGGTTCATTTAACCTAGAATTTGATTCTGGTAACAAACAATGCGACTTCTAAAATAAACATGACTCTAGTATTGTAAATTTTGAAACGTTTCTTATGTAAATTAGAATGTATCTTACTTTGTTATCGAACAGTCTTCCTCCATTCAGTACAATCAACGCACACCACTTCCATAGAAACACTACGTCGCCTGCTTTGATGGCTTAATTTGACAGCACAAAACCGGGCACAGCCGTCTCTGCTCCGAAAGTACATACAAAGTGAGGTTATGTTGGCCCGCCCGGCTTACTAAATTCAATTAAACTTCACCTCAACGATTATCGCATAATCATGCTCGTTGTGGAACACAACAACATTAAGCATGACCCTTAAAACTAACCTTGAAAAAAAAAATCTCCCGCCCTTGTGAAGAAGAAAAACATTCCCTTTAAACTACACCCCCAGGATATCCGGCACTCGCGCGTCCTTTTAACGTGTAATCTCAATACCGTGCACACGATAGCTGTGTGCTATAAATGGAACGAGATGGGGGTACAAAAGCAAAGAAATTACAAATACCTGTAACCTGTGGATAAACGGCGGAAAAAACTTGCGGCTGGCTACGTACTACGCATCGTAGCACTGTACACAGTGAAGCGAAACCCCGGAAATCTTTACGTTGGGTAACAACAAAAAAACACATCCTTCCCTCGCGCAACACACACACAGACACACACAAAAGCTTTCTGTCTTTTTACGGTTTTGTTGTGCACTTTTTTCCCCCCTAACCTTGAAAAGTAACCATACCTCAACGATAGCAAAAGTTCTAGATTTTCATAGTTTTTATCTTCCCGCTAGCTGTCCGCATCCGACGCCCGTTTTCCACTTCCTGCTAGAATCCGTTTTCTTTCGCTCGAAGTTCCATCCACTGTACAGCACTGTACCGTGTGTTGTGCAGGACATAGTCGTTGGTTTTTCGTTTCTTTTCGCTTGTTTACTACTCCTGCATTTCTTTTACAGGCTCCGGAAAAGCATACTTTTAGGTTTTGGCCATTTTATTTTCTGCGAATGTTTCCTTTTCTGTTTGTTAAGTTTATTATCCGGTTCTTTTCACCAGTTTTGCAGCCGGTGCATGGTTGTGCTTGCGATGAGTATGTGTGTGTGTGTGAGTGTTGTTTCGTTTGTTTGTACTGTGGACGACGAGGTTTTTGTAAATTTTTTTCTCTTCTTTTGTTTCATTGCTTCTTTTTGTCACTTTTGTGCGCCACTGTTATTAGTGTGGGTTATTGTTTTCCGTTCTGTAGAGAGCTTAGAATCAATATTTGTGTTGCATTTGTTCCTACTATGTGGTGCGGCGCTTCGAAAACTCCGAGACGTATAGCTAGAGAGATGCGACATTTGTATTTTTTCTTACCATTTGTAATGCATTGTCTTGCTCAATTGTAACAACTGGGTTTTGTTTTTAATAATAGCATAAACGATCTTTTTCTTTCCTTCATGATTGTGGTAATCATTCACTACTTTACAAACCTTCGCTTAGACAAACTTACGAAAGCGGAACCATTTCTTTCCATTCGAAACAACTAAACGTTGCAAATAAAGCAAACCGAGAAGGAAGGAAGGAAATTTATTTTGTGATTGTTATATTTTCCGAATGATTTTGTACAACGATCCTTACGTTTATGTATGTCAGCTGCTCAACTTCCCCCATCTGCACCACTTCCTTTCCGATCGAGAGGAACACAAGAGAGGGCTTAAGAAGAGGGCGATCTGCTGGCTGGTTTAATACGATCGATAACTTTTCTTGAGCGAAATTTTCATCGCGTTCCTAAACTTTTAATTTAAAGCAGTTTATCGTATTATTGTTTTGTCGTGCTTTTTCCGTGTCCAACATTCCCGACTCGGCTCGACCGAGTGTTCGTTGACACTACATTAGAACAACGCATTAAAACTGCACACACATCACTATCCTTAAAGTGTGATTATTAAGTAAAAAGAAAATACATATACTAAATCTGTATTACGAAAAATATAGACAAATTCACCATTCTACGGCGCAATTTCGAAGATGTTAGCTCACATCCACAAAACACTCGTTTTGCTAACGTTCCGACGTTACTTTCGGTGTTACAACTTCATATAACTTACTGAATCTGTTGAATATATACACACAAACAAATCAAATTTCGTACAAGCAATACGCGTCCGGACGATTATTGCTGCGCTACGCGGGTTCGATATAGCTTCGCCAAAAGCCACACACAGTCAATGGGGGTGGTTACAGTTTCAAGCTACGGGCGCCATTTTGCACTCCGTTAGTGCGCTTCTCTATGAACAAACTTTCCTTTTGATACTCTAAAGCGGACGTAATCTTTTTGGGGTCCTACCAGCTCCACACACCTCCTCCTATTCGTTCTAAAGCGGTCGCAGGGTTCCAATCGATATGGGTGGATTTTTGTTTTTGCGCGTCGGCTGCACGGACATCGGAGCAACCAACTTGGTGGACGACGACGGGGATGATCCGTTCGATTCGGCCGCTTCCTCACCAACCTCCTGTGGTACGAAAAAAAAACGCACAAAATGAAACTGATTAATTTCTTTCCACGGTAAACATAGGCGCCACATTTACAATTAAAAAAAAAGGATTTTTATACAAGCGAGTGCGATAACTCGCTCGAGACGCGTGAAGCGTATTTACATAGTAAAAATGAATAAAAATCCTTTCATTTTGTGCAACGTGCTACACACGTTCAAATATTGAAAAACGGGCAATTATTCTTCCATCTATGCATATGCTCGGCAAGGAACGCAAGGGAAGGACAAGGAATACTAATCGCTACATCTCATTGGTGCAAACAGTAAAATCATAGTGCGTGTGTGTGCAACATTACATTTAAATTCGTACAGCTTGCCAGTTTCATTTGTGCCAGCTGGGAGGCGGGCGTTAGGGACTGCGTACTACCGAACGGCGATGGCATCATCGTGGAAACGGTGCGCTTTAACTTGGACGGCGTTTTGTTGAATGAAAACACTCGACCGACCTGTTGTTGTTGTAAGAAAAAAAAACGAAAAGGGAAATAAATTTTATATTAAAAGCACTCGCATTAAATTTTCATTTCCAGCTAGCCGGCTCCGTACCTTCATACGCGTTTTGGACGCAATTTTGAACGCTTTCGACAGGGTGCCCACATTAATGTCGCTCACATCGATGTCCACCTCGTCCGAGGTGCTGTTGATCAGAAAGTGGCCCGCATCCGTCCGGCACGCATTTTCTGCCATCTGTTTCGACAGGCTCTTCAGGTAGATTAACTTGTCCTGCTCCTCGTCCGCAATGTTGAACGAGTACTGGCGATCCTTCGCGTTCTGGGACAGGTCGCGACAATTAAGCATAAACGCACGCGGACTGTCGACCACGTTCACCACCAGCTGG
This sequence comes from Anopheles maculatus, assembly GCA_002091835.1. NCBI lineage: Eukaryota > Metazoa > Arthropoda > Insecta > Diptera > Culicidae > Anopheles > Anopheles maculatus. Next base: position 1,201,512 of record KZ061540.1, on the reverse strand, counting down.
ACCGTGCTGAGCGGCATCAGCTTCACGTGCTTGTACGGTTTCGTCGTGGCGCACGACGAACGGGTCAGATTCAGCGAGTTGGTGTTGGGTGATTTTACGTTGTTAAACACCCGGGAACGCTTTTTGCACACCTCGAGCGTATCGCTGAACAGAAACAGTACCAGCGGATCACCGCGACCACTGAGACTGTCGGACAGTTCCGTTACCTCGCAGCGGGAAACGAAACTTCGATGCGATGATACGAGATGGGGCTGCGTTGAGATGAAAGAACGGAATACAAATTAGTAAAAAAAAAACCTGCAATATGAGGACATTTCCTATCCGCGCGTGAACATACCGGACAGTTATCGATGTCATTGAAAATATCGAACATAGCCATCTGGCCCTCCGTTTTACGCTTATCCTCGTTAATGTACGTCATCACCTCTTTGATCGCTTTCAACGCATCGTCCAGCTTTTTGTGGTCCGGATTCGCTTTGCCGGTGTGCTTCAATATGTCTAGAAAAGTCGCAAAAATCGATAAATTACACATTACCCCCCTGCTTGCATTAATTGCCCCAAAATCCTAAATCTCACCATTTAGCAACAAACTAATGCTGGGCAACCGTTGCACCGGGCGTATCATCAAATCCTGCAGCGACTGTCGGCCACACTCCGGCTTTGCCTGATTAATCTTAAGGAATGCATGAAACCGCGGATTGCTCGCATCACACTGTACGAGCGTTTCCTTCATCTGCTCGAAAAAGTTCACGTACGGCGGGTACGCCTTCAACAGATCGTCCCGATGGTCCAGCACGATCTGTCCGATCAGCACATCCTCCGTCCAGCACCCGTGTATCGACTTCAGCCGATCCAGCATCCGCTTGTGTACGTCGTGTATCGGGAGAAAGTTACCAAATATTGACCGCAGTTCCGACTTGTTTAGCAGCGGATTCTCAGTCTCAACCATCTCCTCCAGCGGTTCTTTGAAAAGCTACAACGATAAACCAGGGCCCCCCGTTTAATTTTTCACTACCCGTGGATATACCCTATTCCATTCCAGCAATACTCTACCTTCACTATCGTGTCCAGTATGCCGACATAGTTCGATTCCGTGTGGAAAAAGTCCATAAAGTGGTTGTGCCTCATCGATTGCGTTTTTGCCGGCGCGTCGTTCGCAGGTTTGCTCGCCTCGGGAATTATGTTCTTCTTGCTGCTGCTCTCATGCTTGTCCGGGCTGGTGGTACAGTCGAGGAAGCTGCCCGACACCGACAGCAGCCCCGCATCCGATACGGACGATCGACGCTTACCGACACCAAGCGGAGTGCCGCTACCGTCCGCCGGTGTACGCTGCGACAGACGTTTCCGTTTGCGCTTGTTGAAGCTAACCGGCAGCGAATCGCGTCGATCCACTGCCGGGGTGTGCGCTATACTTTCCAAATACTAATCCAGCGAGAGGGGAGAAAAAAAAAACAATATAAAAATGTCTCAAGTGTACGCTGGGTAGAAAAAAAAAAATCGTTTCCAAGGTAACGATACTTACGTCGGCAAACAGATAGTCGATCTCGTTCGCATAGCCTGCCTGGATCGTGTACCAGAACCAATCGGCCTTGACGATGTGTGTGTTTTTGTTCTTTGTTTCCGGTTTCGCTTGAACGACATGCTCGTCTACAACCCGCACACATTATCTAGGGAAAGAGAGAGAGAGAGAAAAAGGACATGCACCGGTGGTGAAAAATAATGTTGAAAAACAAAACATACACAATCTAAAGCAAGGGACCGTAGAGAGACAGAATTTAAGCAAAATATACTGTTCTGTTGGGGTAATTAGTTGTTAGTAAGTAACACAAAACAAGCCAGTAAACGGATGTTAGCACTGTGTGTTAGTAGCAAAGGAAAGGACAGTCAGTTCCTGATTCCCATCATTTATAGTTCGTGTTAAAATTTCGATTTCTTACTAATAACTAGCAATATTAAATATCCAACAATGTGTGACAAACTGTCAAACAACTGTGGAATGAATTCATAACTACCTGCTAAATCATTAAAGAAAACCCAGGACAAATCCAAAAATGTTTGGAAAATTATTAACTAACTATGAGACATATTCAAAAATATTCGAGAAATCATAAAAAACTCTGCAATATATTCGAAATAAAAACAACTTTTAACATTTCTTAATATCGTTATTTGAAACTAAGATATTTGAAAATGCTTTATAAACTCTAATTAATGTTTGCTTTTAAAATCTCGTAAATCGGGAATTGACTGTAGAGGATTAATTGTTACATTAAATTCAATTGTTAGCATTGTAAAACAAATCCCAAAAATATTATGATAAACTGATAGGCAATAGGATTAAGATTTGTTGTGGTGATGATGTGGAACGCAATGCGATATTAACTAAATGGCTGATCGAAAGAAGACACATCCCTATAAAGCTAAAGCATACACTCTCCATATTCATGCACTGACTGTTCGGATGGAAAATTCATCACTTATAGAAAGCGACCAAAAATCGGAAGCAAAATAAATGTCGCCCCAATTCCATTCAGCACCAACAAGGCCGCATTCAAACACACACACATACACAGAAAGCTCCATCTTTTAAGTGTCATTCATCGATGGGAATTAAACATTATCCAAATGGATGAATAATTGATGGATGATGCCCCGTGTGTCGGTGTCGGATGATGAACAGCGAGGCAAGCAAACAAAAAAACGAAAGGAGAACACACAGAAATATGTTCCCAAAAATGTTCCACCCAAAAACAAAAAACACAGAGGACCAACGCGAGGAGACCGGGGAATTGGACAACATTTCCCCGAAAGCGTTAAGTGCGATTCCGACCGAAACAGTCGTTAAGAGATATTTGATTTTACTTGACTTTCGATCGTTAATTCACTAGCATCCGAAAAACGGCGCTGACAGCCACCGGGAAACCATTTAAAGCGTGCATAAAAATGCAATGAGCATAAATTAAAAATCAAAACCCTTCCAGGCTAACAACCAACGGGCTGCTAAAGCTGGGGCTGCTGTTTGAGTGCACTTGTGGGTGCGTGTGTGCGGATGAAGGGAGGTGTTAAAATCAACCCAACAAGGTGTCGACGAAAATGGTAGCACAACAACACATATTCGGGCTTTCCGTGTGTTTTTTTTGTTTTGTTTTGCAACTCCAATTTCAATTTGGTACGAACGAAAACAAAAAATACACCTTTATACATCAAAAAGCTATACACACTTCAACAGGTTGACCGACCGACCGATAACGATCATCCAATCAATGACCACACAACGCCGATCCTTGCACACGTTGTTTTTTTT
>KZ061540.1:1152757-1189825 GCA_002091835.1 Anopheles maculatus | reverse complement strand
CTGGTACACGATCCAGGCAGGCTATGCGAACGAGATCGACTATCTGTTTGCCGACGTAAGTATCGTTACCTTGGAAACGACCCATTGTGCACGTGAGACATTTTTATATTGTTTTATTTTTTTCTCCCCTCTCGTTGGATTAGTATTTGGAAAGTATAGCGCACACCCCGGCAGTGGATCGCCGCGATTCGCTGCCGGTTAGCTTCAACAAGCGCAAACGGAAACGTCTGTCGCAGCGTACACCGGCGGACGGTAGCGGCACTCCGCTTGGTGTCGGTAAGCGTCGATCGTCCGTATCGGATGCGGGGCTGCTGTCGGTGTCGGGCAGCTTCCTCGACTGTACCACCAGCCCGGACAAGCATGAGAGCAGCAGCAAGAAGAACATAATTCCCGAGGCGAGCAAACCTGCGAACGACGCGCCGGCAAAAACACAATCGATGAGGCACAACCACTTTATGGACTTTTTCCACACGGAATCGAACTATGTCGGCATACTGGACACGATAGTGAAGGTAGGGTATTGCTGGAATGGAATAGGTATATCCACGGGTAGTGAAAAATTAAACGGGGGGGCCCCTGGTTTATCGTTGTAGCTTTTCAAAGAACCGCTAGAGGAGATGGTTGAGACTGAGAATCCGCTGCTAAACAAGTCGGAACTGCGGTCAATATTTGGTAACTTTCTCCCGATACACGACGTACACAAGCGGATGCTGGATCGGCTGAAGTCGATACACGGGTGCTGGACGGAGGATGTGCTGATCGGACAGATCGTGCTGGACCATCGGGACGATCTGTTGAAGGCGTACCCGCCGTACGTGAACTTTTTCGAGCAGATGAAGGAAACGCTCGTACAGTGTGATGCGAGCAATCCGCGGTTTCATGCATTCCTTAAGATTAATCAGGCAAAGCCGGAGTGTGGCCGACAGTCGCTGCAGGATTTGATGATACGCCCGGTGCAACGGTTGCCCAGCATTAGTTTGTTGCTAAATGGTGAGATTAGGATTTGGTGGTAATTAATGCAAGCAGGGGGGTAATGTGTAATTTATCGATTTTTGCGACTTTTCTAGACATATTGAAGCACACCGGCAAAGCGAATCCGGACCACAAAAAGCTGGACGATGCGTTGAAAGCGATCAAAGAGGTGATGACGTACATTAACGAGGATAAGCGTAAAACGGAGGGCCAGATGGCTATGTTCGATATTTTCAATGACATCGATAACTGTCCGGTATGTTCACGCGCGGATAGGAAATGTCCTCATATTGCAGGTTTTTTTTTTACTAATTTGTATTCCGTTCTTTCATCTCAACGCAGCCCCATCTCGTATCATCGCATCGAAGTTTCGTTTCCCGCTGCGAGGTAACGGAACTGTCCGACAGTCTCAGTGGTCGCGGTGATCCGCTGGTACTGTTTCTGTTCAGCGATACGCTCGAGGTGTGCAAAAAGCGTTCCCGGGTGTTTAACAACGTAAAATCACCCAACACCAACTCGCTGAATCTGACCCGTTCGTCGTGCGCCACGACGAAACCGTACAAGCACGTGAAGCTGATGCCGCTCAGCACGGTCCAGCTGGTGGTGAACGTGGTCGACAGTCCGCGTGCGTTTATGCTTAATTGTCGCGACCTGTCCCAGAACGCGAAGGATCGCCAGTACTCGTTCAACATTGCGGACGAGGAGCAGGACAAGTTAATCTACCTGAAGAGCCTGTCGAAACAGATGGCAGAAAATGCGTGCCGGACGGATGCGGGCCACTTTCTGATCAACAGCACCTCGGACGAGGTGGACATCGATGTGAGCGACATTAATGTGGGCACCCTGTCGAAAGCGTTCAAAATTGCGTCCAAAACGCGTATGAAGGTACGGTGCCGGCTAGCTGGAAATGAAAATTTAATGCGAGTGCTTTTAATATAAAATTTATTTACTTTTTCTTTTTTTTTCTTACAACAACAACAGGTCGGGCGGGTGTTTTCATTCAACAAAACGCCGTCCAAGTTAAAGCGCACCGTTTCCACGATGATGCCATCGCCGTTCGGTAGTACGCAGTCCCTAACGCCCGCCTCCCAGCTGGCACAAATGAAACTGGCAAGCTGTACGAATTTAAATGTAATGTTGCACACACACGCACTATGATTTTACTGTTTGCACCAATGAGATGTAGCGACTAGTATTCCTTGTCCTTCCCTTGCGTTCCTTGCCGAGCATATGCATAGATGGAACAATAATTGCCCGTTTTTTCAATATTTGAACGTGTGTAGCACGTTGCACAAAATGAAAGGATTTTTATTCATTTTTACTATGTAAATACGCTTCACGCGTCTCGAGCGAGTTATCGCACTCGCTTGTATAAAAATCCTTTTTTTATTTGTAAATGTGGCGCCTATGTTTAACGTGGAAAGAAATTAATCAGTTTCATTTTGTGCGTTTTTTTTTTTCGTACCACAGGAGGTTGGTGAGGAAGCGGCCGAACCGAACGGATCATCCCCGTCGTCGTCCACCAAGTTGGTTGCTCCGATGTCCGTGCAGCCGACGCGCAAAAACAAAAATCCACCCATATCGATTGGAACCCTGCGACCGCTTTAGAACGAATAGGAGGAGGTGTGTGGAGCTGGTAGGACCCCAAAAAGATTACGTATTTGTAAATGTGGCGCCTATGTTTAACGTGGAAAGAAATTAATCAGTTTCATTTTGTGCGTTTTTTTTTTTCGTACCACAGGAGGTTGGTGAGGAAGCGGCCGAACCGAACGGATCATCCCCGTCGTCGTCCACCAAGTTGGTTGCTCCGATGTCCGTGCAGCCGACGCGCAAAAACAAAAATCCACCCATATCGATTGGAACCCTGCGACCGCTTTAGAACGAAAGGGAGGGAGAGGTGTGTGGAGCTGGTAGGACCCCAAAAAGATTACGTCCGCTTTAGAGTATCAAGAGGAAAGTTTGTTCATAGAGAAGCGCACTAACGGAGTGCAAAATGGCGCCCGTAGCTTGAAACTGTAACCACCCCCATTGACTGTGTGTGGCTTTTGGCGAAGCTATATCGAACCCGCGTAGCGCAGCAATAATCGTCCGGACGCGTATTGCTCGTTCGAAATTTGATTTGTTTGTGTGTATATATTCAACAGATTCAGTAAGTTATATGAAGTTGTAACACCGAAAGTAACGTTCGGAACGTTAGCAAAACGATTGTTTTGTGGATGTGAGCAAGCATCTTCGAAATTGCGCCGTAGAATGGTGAATTTGTCTATATTTTTCGTAATACAGATATAGTATATGTATTTTCTTTTTACTTAATAATCACACTTTAAGGATAGTGATGTGTGTGCAGTTTTAATGCGTTCTTCTAATGCGGTGTCAACGAACACTCGGTCGAGCCGAGTCGGGAATGTTGGACACGGAAAAAGCTCGACAAAAGAATAATAGGATAAACTGCTTTAAATTTAAAGTTTAGGAACGCGATGAAAATTTCGCTCAAGAAAAGTTATCGATCGTATTAAACCAGCCGGCAGATCGCCCTCTTCTTAAGCCCTCTCTTGTGTTCCTCTCGATCGGAAAGGAAGTGGTGCAGATGGGGGAAGTTGAGCAGCTGACATACATAAACGTAAGGATCGTTGTACAAAATCATTCTGAAAATATAACAATCACAAAATAAATTTCCTTCCTTCCTTCTCGGTTTGCTTTATTTCCAACGGATGTTTCGAATGGAAAGAAATGGTTCCGCTTTCGTAAGTTTGTCTAAGCGAAGGTTTGTAAAGTAGTGAATGATTACCACAATCATGAAGGAAAGAAAAAGATCGTTTATGCTATTATTAAAAACAAAACCCAGTTGTTACAATTGAGCAAGACAATGCATTACAAATGGTAAGAAAAAATACAAATGTCGCATCTCTGTAGCTATACGTCTCGGAGTTTTCGAAGCGCCGCACCACATAGTAGGAACAAATGCAACACAAATATTGATTCTAAGCTCTCTACAGAACGGTAAACAATAACCCACACTAATAGCAGTGGCGCACAAAAGTGACAAAAAGAAGCAATGAAACAAAAGAACAGAAAAAAAATGTACAAAAACCTCGTCGTCCACAGTACAAACAAACGAAACAACACTCTCACACACACACACATACTCAAGGCAAGCACAACCATACACCGGCTGCAAAACTGGTGAAAAGAACCGGATAATAAACGTAACAAACAGAAAAGGAAACATTCGCAGAAAATAAAATGGCCAAAACCTAAAAGTATGCTTTTCCGGAGCCTGTAAAAGAAATGCAGGAGTAGTAAACAAGGGAAAAGAAACGAAAAACCAACGACTATGTCCTGCACAGCACACGGTACAGTGCTGTACAGTGGATGGAACTTCGAGCGAAAGATAACGGATTCTAGCAGGAAGTGGAAAACGGGCGTCGGATGCGGACAGCTAGCGGGAAGATAAAAACTATGAAAATCTAGAACTTTTGCTATCGTTGAGGTATGGTTACTTTTCAAGGTTAGGGGGGAAAAAAGTGCACAACAAAACCGTAAAAAGACAGAAAGCTTTTGGGTGTGTCTGTGTGTGTGTGTTGCGCGAGGCAAGGATGTGTTTTTTTGTTGTTACCCAACGTAAAGATTTCCGGGGTTTCGCTTCACTGTGTACAGCGCTACGATGCGTAGTACGTAGCCAGCCGCAAGTTTTTTCCGCCGTTTATCCACAGGTTACAGGTATTTGTAATTTCTTTGCTTTTGTACCCCCATCTCGTTCCATTTATAGCACACAGCTATCGTGTGCACGGTATTGAGATTACACGTTAAAAGGACGCGCGAGTGCCGGATATCCTGGGGGTGTAGTTTAAAGGGAATGTTTTTCTTCTTCACAAGGGCGGGAGATTTTTTTTTTCAAGGTTAGTTTTAAGGGTCATGCTTAATGTTGTTGTGTTCCACAACGAGCATGATTATGCGATAATCGTTGAGGTGAAGTTTAATTGAATTTAGTAAGCCGGGCGGGCCAACATAACCTCACTTTGCATGTGCTTTCGGAGCAGAGACGGGTGTGCCCGGTTTTGTGCTGTCAAATTAAGCCATCAAAGCAGGCGACGTAGTGTTTCTATGGAAGTGGTGTGCGTTGATTGTACTGAATGGAGGAAGACTGTTCGATAACAAAGTAAGATAAATTCTAATTTACATAAGAAACGTTTCAAAATTTATAATATTAGAGTCATGTTTATTTTAGAAGTCGCATTGTTTGTTGCCAGAATCGAATTCGAGGTTAAATGAACCGTTTTCACTGAGGCAAAATTCTCCAAACAAAATTGCTACAGCAAACCTGGTCCAGGGAGAGGTTTTTTTTCTCCCTCCGGGTTTCTTTCTATGCGTTAAGTGATGGATGCTCAATCACCGTGAGGGTTCCTTAACGTTTTTTTTTGTTCTCTGTCCCAGCTGGATGAAGAATGCGTGGGCACAGTTGTAATGCCCCGTGGCGACTTGCCAACCAAATCACCTTCCCAACTCGCTCGTTCTCATCTCAACCGTATCGCGGTGATGCCTCCGGAGGTCCGACCACCCGAACGATAACCACCCGGTATCCACTTCACTGTGCGCTGCAGAGAGACAGGCACTGCCCTCGGATGTTTGAAAACGCACCGGACTGTATGATTACCGATGGTAAAGAGAGCGAAGCGAAGAATACGCCAAAGAATGGCGAACGACTTCCGGAAACCCGATAATTGGATCACTCGAGGGAGAAACTTTTGTCCTACGGGGTGAAGACGTTTCAACTTCCTCTCTCTCTGTCTGTGTGTGTGTGTGTGTGTGTGGGGCACCTCGTTTCCCGGGACAATCGGCAAACATAATCATCCTTTCGAAACCGGGGCGTACGGTGTGATCCTGTGTAAACAGATCCACATCTCCACAGCCAGAAAAGAAAAGTAAGAAATCTCCGGCACGCACACCATCCAACTGGTTGGGGCGGAAGGATATCCGGGAATAAAAACGGTGGGCACGGTGGAGATTAAGAAGTGGGGAAAGTGAGCACCGAGGGTGGGTCGCGTCGAAAGGTAAGACGAATGGTTTGTCTTGTTGGTGGTGAAACGGTCCAGAGGACGATGCTGCTGTTTCGCATTGCGGCACTTCTTCGGGGCTTCGGGTTCGATTCGTGACCGGGACTAGAACGCTTCCGCAACGGTGAGTAATTCAAAACTGCCCCAAGAGGTGAGGTTCCGGCCAGGTTTACGTGCCCAGTTTAATGTTGGTGGTGGTGGGCGGAAAGCATTTGGGCGGTACAGACGACCCCTGCTTACTGTGCGGACTTTTGTAGACGACCGGTTACCGGACCCCGAAAACGTTGTCGATACGTTAAAGTCCCTTCTTTTTTGTTGTTGCTTGAACTCTTCCGAAAGGTAATCAGCAAATGATTTGTATATTTTTGGATATAAACAGCAACGCAGTGGCATGTGAATTTGTAAATGGGGACGTACACATACGACACCGAGGGTTCGAAGGTGGATATTGTAAAAACTGTATTCTTCAGGGTTCGAGAAACATGTTAGCAAAACTAGGACTAGGAGTATCTAGAATTTGAGTTTATTTTTCTTTTAACTTCAATCTGATGGATCTCTGTGTCCTAGTGATCCCAACTAAGCATCGTCTTTTGTATAAACCTTTTTTATACCAATATGCCAATGTAAGTTACAGCTTACAGCGACATAAGTTTATATGTGGTATCAGCACTATTCTTGAGCAAAATTGAAGTATTGGGACATATTCTAACTGCTAGCCACAGCAAATTGGGCTTTGACAATATATTCTTTCACCTGGAAGATGAAGTTCCGCAATCGATACACTCGTGTAAGTTAAATGTAGTAAAAGCTGATGAGGAAATGCTGGGTCCTGGTGACTTTTTGTTCCACTCGTTGAGCGCAAGGGTTAAAACCTTAGCTCATATGATGAAGAATATCCTGGACAAGATTGGTATTGTTTTACTAAACCTCTAGTTGGATTCATTCATGTCTGAGTAGTAGTACCTGTCGCTGAGAGGATATGCAGCAAAGAGGCTGCGAACGAAACATAGGATTGCATAGTTTTAGGCGTAAATGACTAAATAGTAGGATAGTAGGCTTAGCAATCTCTACAGCAGCATGCGCCACAGAAATGTAGTCCTTTAGACATTAGGAAAATAAAAACAAGGTAAAATCTTCCCATAGGTACTGAAAACGGCCTTTCTTATTCTGTTAAATTCGGGGCGCGACAGTACCATTACTGAGAATGATCGGGTGACGAATAGGAATTGATGGGCGTCAAATTTCTTTAATTATCAAAAACAAATGACCAGTGATCAGTGCCATTGTGATAAACCAAGACCAAGAAAACGAACAAGGAGCTATAGAGTTAGTAAAAAAAAACCAAAAATCTTGTAAGTCAACATTAGCGCACGCTGGCAACCGTCCCGAACGGATGAAAGGTAACAACCTGAAAGCGAGTGACCCAGCATGCGAAGTCTTGCGTGTACGGAGCGACCATCATCGACCAAACACGACCACCTCTAGCGTGGGATGATCGAAGCACCATGATTTGACTGGACCCTTTTTCTCCCATCGAATCAATCATTCGCTTGCACCCACCACCGGTGAAGGTCAATCGGTGGTTATACAAACAGTTTATTGAACCGGTCGTGTTGGTCCGTTTTGTCGAAAGGTGGAACATATTTATGTCTGACGTTTGCAGGATTACTAAAAGAGAGCGAAAGAAAAAGAGAGAGAGAGAGAGTGTGATAAAAAAAAGGATCCAGATACCGGTGGGTCATGTATTCTAATCCCGAACCGGATCGAAATCGTCGAGAGAGCCGTGGATGCTGACATTCGAAATTGGTTTTCTTTTCGCTTTCCCATTTTCAATCAATCCTTTTTCTTTAGCTCTCATTTTAGCACCGTGTTACAATGTTTAATTGCTGGAAAAGCAGTAGTATCCCTGCGGAATATAGGCAGCGTTGGACCATTTTTCTTGGCGTGATTACGAACCGAGCTTCGTTATTGCGGGAAGTTGTGGGAAAGAATCGTAATGTTTGACTTTGCCGTTTCGGCGGCTCACCCTAATGGCCACTAATTGTAGGGTTAGGTTAGTAGTAGAAACTAATTTGTGTGTTGCAAGTAATTGAATACATGCTTCCAACTCGCGTGCCTGGCTGACTTCTCAAACCATCGATTAACTGTTTTGCTTTAAATTCTCGCGTTCGGGTGGCAATTAGCAAAACCACACGTATTCAATTATAGCACTTAAATTTGGAGCATCGGGTGGCTATTTATCTTAGTGATGGTGCCTATCGTAAAGTTTCTGCCGTACGAGTGGCAACATAACGAACAGCCTGAACCACAATTTTTTTGTTCGTGAGTTTGTAGTACATCAGGCTGAATATTTCGATTGTGTTGGCAGTTGGCGATTTAAAATAATAGCCACTCGTTGCACGGCGCACGTACACGGTTGCACTGATTGTATTTAACCAATCGATTCAACACACACACACACTCAGCCTACGCTATATGTAAGCACAAAAACGGCACGATGATGCCACCCGTCTGTTTGATTTCTCGCATGATGCCCCGCCGCTGCATTGTTTAGCTTTTTGCTTCAACCGCAGATTGGCTAATGATTTTCATATGCTCTGCGAGATTGCGGTACGCGTTCCAAAAGCACAGCACTACTGTGTAGCCCTAATGCGGCAATTTATCATAATTAGAAGTATAAATAAAACACTTGAACATCGGGAAGAGCCGGAATGGAATGCCGCACACTAATCCTGACCGGGTTTTCACTATTTACCTACGGAAAGTTGTTCCACCGCGGGCGGATCATTTGATACGGAATGGTTGTGAACGTGTGGCTGCACGGTGTGCTGCTGTTGGATGGTCTGATGTTTAACAATGCCGTCATACTGCAAAACGATAGCTGATCGGGGTTTGATGTTCTGTGCGCACAGGAGGCAAACGAAGGCGGTAATTGTATGTGTTGTGATAGATAATATTTCAAATCATCAGCTAGCAGGGAAGTAACAAAGGCAACCGGGACGTATGTGTATCGAGCGAATCGTTTTAATTGTCCTTTAGCGGGAGTGTAGTTTGGATAATTAAATTTAATAATATCTTTCCGAAAATGAACAATTGACGTGTGTAAAGTGTTTGGGTAGATTATTCTATGAAATAGGGATGTTGCTCATATTACTAGAAAGTTGACATTGATTTAAATGTTACAAATTTTTCCTGCAAATCAAGGGTTTAGCATATTTAGGAGAAAATAGCAGATCGCCCGGAATTGCTACTATTTTTAATGTTAAAGCTAATGCTCAAGGTGTTACTGCGTAGACGGGACTGACTATCCGGGTTACGGGAACGTTATATGAATTGTTGGAGAAAAGTCCTTGATATTTTTAAGGACCTCTAATAGTCTAGCTCTTGCTGCATAGGCCATTTAGGAGGATCATCGTTGGTGATCTTTGGAGCCTTTCTATTAAAAGGCAAGTGTATCTTGGTCTACGCTGATTTACCGCATATTTATTAAAGAATCTCTTGTAAGGTTATTAATAATATTTATAAAAAAATGTGGTGATAGTTAGCCCCTCGAAAACTCACAAGAATAGTCCTTCAGCGAAGATTCTTCGCCACATAGCGAACAAAAATAATTACGCTCAAGATCCACCAAGAATATTGGTTCTGTTCTTAAAAGTTCACTGAATAACATACGATACTACACAAGGAATAAGCGTCTCGAAAACTAAATTATTGTAAATTATGAGAATATCAGTTTATGGACTGCACAGACACACATCCTTCAATTAACTCAGGCGCTCAAGCTTAACCGCTATGGACGGATCAGGTTTTAGAACAGGACAATGCCGTTCCACATCAGATTAACTTGCAGAATCTGCATTTTAGGATTAGCGCATCAACATGCGATAATTTTCCTGGTCGGATTCAGTTAACATGTTGTGATATCGGAAGGTAATATTCGTTGTAGTGTGATATCGGACTGTGATATTCGTTGTAGCGTGATCACGTCGTTGTAGTGGTCCATTCAGTTGGTTCGATTAGACTGACTGTTTATTGACTGACCATCGTGGTATACTTATCGATATTCGCGTATGGTGAGATACCTGAAGTCACATTGCCAAATGTCTCAATGGAGACGTGGAGCGTGAGAACCCTATCGATGCGAGTTGGGCACACTTCTCTAATTACGTACCCAAATCCAAACCTGCTGACTACTGTCTGCGAAAGCGTGGGAATGGCCTGGGCTCTGTAATACGAGTGCAGTCGATCGATATATGATCTAGCGGCCACATATCCACATATCCAGCGGAAAAATCTAGCTTGGCACACACAAGATGATCAATATTTTGCATACATGATGTCTGTTTACTCCATCATCTGGTATACCATCAAAATTGTGTAATGTAAAGCTACCAAATCTTTAGTTATGAGAGTATGATTAGTCCAATTTAGGCACTAAGCCTCAAACTATTGGTTCCGAAAGTCAAAATGCAGAGTAGATCGATGCACCAGGACATGGGAAGTTTGACCTTTCAGATGCACGCTGGAAGAATGCTTTATTAAAATCTCTTTACATTTAATTGTACTATATGACATTAGTGGACTGGGCGAAGTTTAAATTAGATAGATTCATCGGTGTTGTTTCTAAATACAAATCCTGTTATGTATGGAAGAGTTGCATGGGTCTCATTCCTGTGGTCCTCCGAAACTTCACTTAATTATGGTCAAAAGTTAAATCTCCACTACCTTTTACAACATACCAAGAATAGTTTCCAGATATATGAGTCTAGTCATAGTCTAGTTTCCAGATTAGTATTGAAAAATCAATCTGAGACATCTTTATGACGCAAATATATCCGACAGAAGTGTCTGGGAGAAGTTGAATTAATTCTATTGAGATGCACTTCAAAACCGTCTGCTAGACATTAAACCACCCTTTCACGTCAATCTGTTCCTTTTTGTGTTCGTATAAAATTCCCTCAATTTTACCTCGAATTTTCTCATAATGATTTCTTTCATGTCTCTGTGTATTGCAGCTCACTAATCATTCTCGTCCGTACGCTAATTTGATCGCCAAACAGAACTCTTCAAGCATTGATCCCCCCCCAACACAATACTGGCCAATGTTTATCTGTTTACACTCTTGTTTACTCCCAAGACGTTCCACAAACGTGAGAACACAAAACGTGACGAAGAATTGTAGAGAAACACGAGACAACCGTCTCGAAGATGGCAGAAAATCATGAAACATGGGTGTCCTACGCTTCTTTTGTTGTGGCCAGCTGAGGTGCATCGGTAGTAATGTTTGACCGTTGGCTCTGGATGTGTCCTTGATCACGCATCGTGCGCAAGAAACCGGAAACGGTGAAGGTAACATAGCCGGTTGGAATGCACCGGCTACCGCATGAATCAGGTTCGTAGCGGTTTTCGTTGGGTTCGCAAATCGTAACGCCAAAGCAAGGGGCGTACCAAAAATAGGTTATTGACGCGCAGCTCAACTCATGGCATGGTCAGTTACGTTCATTAACCTCCGCCTGAACCTTTACTCCAACATACACATACAATATTGTCGTACCGGACGAACGCCGAGAACTGTGTCATTTGCAAAAGATCAAAAACGATCATCGTTAATCAGTTCGCCAGAAAAAAATGAAAGCGCTCGTCCAAAACATCCCAATTCCCCCGTTGACACGCGCCCGCGTTTTTCGATAATTTCCTACTAGGTGTCAAATGGCAATTTAATTAGCGCCGACAACGAATGGCACAACCGTATTTTGGGGGCGCAAAATGTTTCGCCATCAAATCAATTACCCCGTGACGGGTGTGTGTGTGTGTGTGCGTGTACTCGGCACACATACTAAAAATGCTCTTAAAAAGCATTCATCCTAAAGATGGCGCATATGGTGCACATCGATGGAATACTGCTGACACTATTGGATCGGCAGCAACACTCCATTCTCCTGTGCGCTCTTTCCCAGCCGGTTGTTAAGCTTACTAATTTGTGTCCCCAGCAGTATCCAGTGTTCGACCTAGTCGGATCTGAGCCGGTTGGTCGGGAAACATTCTGTCAGCCGTGCGCGGCAATTAGATATCGTTTTGGGGCGGCTGGTTGCGTAGCACCCAGGGAGGACTCCTCTTCGGTGTCGTTTCGAATGTCACGCTAATCAGAACTGTTAACTATTTTCGACAAATTTCATTCCAATGGTGGTGAATGGGAGAGCATCCAATGTGTGACTGCTTGCCGGCTCTTTTGGTGCACCGTTTCGGTGGGATGTGCGCTTTGTACGCTCCATTAGCCGAGCCTCGGATTAGTAATTATGTGTGAGCGCGCGCGAGGTTTGAGATGAGGACGGGTTGGCCATATTGCATTAGCGTAACTATGTGAATGCAATGCATCTGCTGGCGATGGAATGTTGTACATCCGAGGTTTTCTGGTCGCGTATAATTATGATGTTGTTACCCGGAAGATAGCATTATTGAGAGTTAATTTTAATGGTGCACATCGTGATAAACTTAAAACATTATTGTGTTTTGCCCTTGTGAAAAAACTTGACGAGGAATGCTTGTTCTAAAATATTGTACAATCGGAAGTGTTTGATGTTCATGTTCTTGGGTGTTGTTAGAGATGAGCTTCAAGGCTAAAGAGTTTATTGAAGAAAGTATTGTAGGTGCTGACTGTGCGTGATCTCATTAATGTTGCTACAAAAGTCTGGAACTGAAGATCCAAATGTGATAGAAGATCAAAAAGTGTATTGGGTCTTCCAAACTTGAAGCACATAAGAAGTCTGGATTGTGCTCAAAATACCCGCGGGAGCTGAAGATAAAGGTAGTAAGCAGAAAAGGCCGATCGGTCTTCCAAGCCTGCTCTAATAGTTCTGAGCGTACCCGAAGTTCTCGAAGTTCTTGAGCATTATATTAGGGTGACATACCTGTTGAACATCCAGATAAATGAAATGCCTGTTTAAACGCCCTTGATATCTGGCACATTAGAAGTCTTGATTGTCTTCGTAAATTCCTATGTTTCCTGATACTTTACATTAAGATGCCATATCTGGCACTAAAAATCCGTATGCAATAAATAAATCGAAGTGTCCCGAATGATTTCAGTTCCAGCTATAAATATAATCATGTAAAGGTGATCAAGGCCATCATAGATCCATCTTCTTTTTCGTAGAATGCTTCAAAATTCCTTGACCTTTTATTACCTCAAAAAGCGATGTGTTCCCTATATCATTTCTTCAAAAGCTTTATCTTATTCTTGAGATTATTTTAGCGGTTTAGTTTGTTATTTCAATCGTACCTTCGGATTCGTATTCAATGTTTAAATATTTAATCGTTTACAGCATATTTACTCGTTTCGTCTTCTGTCACAAACGCCTTGTTGCATGCGTGCGAGCAGTGTATCGTGCGACAAACAACATACCCAAGCGCTGCACGTGACTCACCGTCGCGATCGCGTGTGCGTGCGTGAACACTCACCATCCGCTCGTACGCACCTATCGCACCGTGTATATCTTATGCTCAGTTTGAACTGGTTCCATCCTTACCAAACCGCCTGTCGCATACCGGTACGTGCATACGAGATCCCATGCAACCGAAATGCCCGTGACACTAGAGGTGGCTGCTGTTGTTGTTGCGTTCGCTTCGTACGCTGCACTCGGCGCGACACACCTGGTGGTGGTTCGAATCGGTTTGATGCGGTTCCAGGTGCCGCTTTGGTTAACGTTAATCGAAACATCGACCAGCCGATGCGTATGGATGTGTTTGTGCGTACTGTGGGAGAAAGAAAGAGACAGTGTGTCGGTGACTTTATCTCACTTAAATGCCACTCCAGTTCCGGTCGAGTGTTGCAAAACTGTGCTGCGAGTTGATGAGGTTCATGTTGTGTCGTTCCGTTGACCGGTTGCTTATATAGTTCTATGTCAGGTACAGTTCTCCGGGTGAAGATAAGCCACATATCTATTGTGCTTGCCAGTGCTTGCGTGTTCTTGAATACGAAAGAGCTCCATTCGCTATGGAGTGAATCTCACGTTTTGTGTACAGTGTGAAAATTGCATTAAAAAGGTGATTTTTTAGCAATAAATTATCCAAACTTGTGGCGTGTGCGTGTGACAAACCGGTCCGGGAATGTTTTCACCAAAGCGGGAAGGTCTTTTTGATTTAAGAAAATCGTACAAAAACAAAGCAGCAAAGGTGATCGATTGTTGTTGGTTAGAATGTTGACGTTGTTTGTGTTGCGCAGTGATGTTTACATCCATTAGAAAATTTATCTTTTCAAAACTCACTTCCGGTCCGGGTGTGATTTGATGAAGTGCTAACCAAAATCTCACAAAAGGCCACACCACCGGGGGTTTGGTCGGTCAAGGCGCGATCGCAACTTCGGAGCGCCACGCAAAATATGTCCCATTTATATCCATTAGCCTTTGTTGTGGGGACAATGTGGCGTTTTTTTTTGTTTGTTTATTGGTTTGTTCCCCATGTAAAAGTGCACACACACACACTTGGAATGTAGAATGAAAATTTACGACCAAAGTTTAGGTATTTCCGAACGTCCATTATTTGTAGGGTGGAAGGAAGAACGCGAATGTTGCTGCCAGTTGTTTTCCGGGACCGGGAATTACCTTTCTTCCGCTTACCGTAAAACTGTGCTTTCAAGTGAGGTTAAGATGATTGACGATTTTCTCGTGTGTCTCGGCGTGCCGCTTCTCTTGGCCAGATGCCCAGGTGAAACAGCAGCAAAATATGACGATGAGCTGTGCTCAAACACTTGACACGATAGATTTTAATTAGTGCAATAAAATCTCGTTAGTTATTTAGCAGATAACTCAGGTAGGTCTCCACCTCCGAGACACTGATTACAGAGACTTGGTGTGCTGTTGTACGGAATTTGTATTACAATAAGGTTGGTGGTGTAGCTGCTACCGCTAGAAGTACAAACGACACTTGAGAAGCAAATAAAAAGCGTCTAGGAACTTCGGTAAAGGCACTTGAGAATTAGATTTCTTGCGCGTTTACAAGCTAGTCGGCCAGTCCATCTGTTTCGCTGGTCATAAAAATTGAGCCCTCAATCTGTGCATCTAATCATGCCCCACTAGCACGCTTCCCGGTGGACAGGAAATTAAAATTAGCAAAAAGATAACGCGTGATTCCTGCTTATTGTTGGGGTCGAAGATGAGTGCAAAAAGTAATTGATCTGAGCCTCGCAGCAACGCCTGTCATCAAAACAATCTCGCAGAAAACATCAAAGTAGCAGGGGATCTGTTTGCCGAAGCTTCTGACAAATAGAGTAGTGTGTAGGTGACAGTGATGGTGTAATATAAACTGGCATTTAAATTGTTTAGGACCTGGTGAAAGCAAATTGTCAAGTGTCGTTCAATTCCTTCACATCCTAGCGTGTCAACAGTGTAAATCCGATACGGCATCCCCAGCATATGGAGACGGAAGCGTTGAAACAAAGCAAACTTAAGAGGAGTAAAAAAAAAGTTTCTCTAACTGTGTGTGTATGTGTGTGTGTGGTAGTGGTAAGTGATGTATCTGTGCGACCCGGGTAGTAATCCTATTACGGATGGTAGATTCTAGCCAGATTAATAAAAACGCGTTAATAAACTCGCTCTCTCTCGGCGGCGGTGGATACGTGTGTGCATGTGTGATACACATCGGATTACGACAATTAATTAATGTCAACCCCATTAACTTAGTGCGCCCGGTTTGGTGGATGTCTTTTGATGTTTTGTTGCTGGCTGCTGGAGTGACTTGCCTGCTGTTAGCCTGCCGTTGTTTTGTGCACCATCACAACCATCCGTGGGACGTTAAGGACTTTGAGGTTACGCTCTTCTCAAAGGTTAATTAGTCCATAGAGGCGGTGAGGAGAAGCGCAAGTGTGTGCTTTCCTTTTATGGTGGTGACAGAGTTTCAGGCAAGAATTCGCCAACTCCAGCGCACTTTCTCATCAAGAAAGAAGAATTGCATTTATTACAGTATTTACAACAACTGCGGTTTCGTTTGTAGTTTTGCGCTAGAATCGTTTCTCGCAGCTACCCGTAATAAAATATCTTGCTGAGTCAGTCGCCGGCGGTGTACGGGTTCCAGGGTGGACGGGCGTGAGTGCCACCTTGTGCGGGGAATTTGTGGGTGCACTGGCTCATTGCAAATGGCTTTGTTTTCTTCGATCGCACATATCGCCGTGCGGCCGAGTGGCAGCAGCTAGTTATGTCCGCCGGCTTGAAGTTTGAACTAGTTCTATCCTCTTCTAGCTCAGCTGATCCGCCCCGTACCGGGCACGGGAAAGCCCTTAAGGGTGTGCAAGCATTGCTGCAAAAGAAGCTCTTGCACCAGGGGCTGTAGACAGTGTCCGACCGACCGGTGAGTGATGGAAACTTTTTTTTCTCTCGATGCAACCTTCTCGGTGCTAATAGAGTATAGTGGCGCACGTGCCACATTTTTGGTGTGCAAGATGTTCCACTGACCCAGTGGCTTGTGGTGGGTGTTGAAGCAACCAACTAAGGGTGTGTGTTTTTTCGTTGCTGTTGTTATTGAAAAACCTCCGATAAGCAGACGCGAGAGAGTCTCGCACGGTAAAGATCACCAAGATATCCCGACCGGTATGCGTATGGTGCGGGTGAGCGAGAAGCATATGTCACCGATACCGATCGGAAGTTTCCTTACCCCACTCTTGACGATCCACGTCGTGAAGCGCAAAATTTTTTCCCCCCAATAAATGGCGCTCGGTATGGTTGCGTTTGATTGAGTTTTCAATTTACTCTCGTGCGGTGTAGACACACAAGCGGCCGTCTCTCGGTTCCCCAGAGGAATTTCGTTATCCATTGTGCTCCTGACGTGTGTTTTCGTGTAGTGCTTTTCAAATGGCGGTGTGTGGTTGTAAAAGTGTGCGTTTTATTTTCTACAAGTGATTTTAGGATACGCAAAACCAAACGGCGGATAGAGGAAGCCTTCTTCCTGGTGGTGTGATAAGCAAGTGATACCGCGAATGCAATACAGAACGGGACGGTTCGGATTGATTGTACTGTTGCAGTTTAGAACGTTTCTCAAGTATCGTGAAGTGCCGCACCGGAAGCGCCAATTTCGCTGAGGTAACTATAAACACCCCATTGTATGATTAATTAGTAGATATCCTTTTTTGTTGCTTATCGTGTGGAAAACCCGCCCAGTCATTGTAGCAATCAAAGGTGGAAGTACTCTATCGGCCATATCAATCTAATCAAGTCCCAGTGTCCATCAATTATGTTTCCGGTGCTGTGTTTTTTTTTTGTTATCTGTTTTCCCCCCATATCTGATAACATCTTGATTAATTTGTGTCCATGCTGTTGAGCCCCATTTATGCGGGTCGAACAAGAAGCGTTATCAGGGGAGTTCTTTCTTTTTTTTGCACAGCACCACCATTTCGAGATGAGTCAAGATGGAGCACAGAGAAAGGGAAGAAACAGCACATCTCTTATCGTGTCCAAAAAAAAACTTCTCATGAATCATATGGAGATCAGGGTTGTTTGTTGTTTTGATGTAGGTGTCGGAGTAGCGAGTCGGTTGTGTAGTGTCCGCTACTGGATGCTTCCTGAAATATCTGGACCCAAAATTAACTCGCCCAATCGTTTGGACAAACATGTGGATTCCATATACGAGATGAGATAGTCACGTTTGGTGCAACAACCTAGCTCAATGCTATTTGTGCTACCCATTACACACGCCCCGTATATCAGCAGTTCGTGGCTTTATGCTCTCTGATATGTTTCTTCGATCACCAAGGTTCGATTGGCGGTAAACACTGAACATCCTTACTGTGGTTATTTGACACAATTTAAAAATGGCTCTATGATGGAGTGTAAAATTATCTTTTTTGTTAAGAAATTGTTTGCAATCAGTGAGTCATTCAGGTTATGATCATTTTTTTGACAATTTGTTTTGAAACTCAGATAATGTAGTTGACTCACCTAATTATATTCTTTTTTAATGTTATCATCGTCGACTTAATGACCGGTTCAAATGTCTGCAATAGCTTTTTAATATTCGCAATACTAAATTTTCAACAGAATTGCCATAAATAATAGGGTTCAAGTCTCATCTGGGCCGTTCCCCCATAGTGAGGACTGACTATCCAACTATGAGGTAACAATAAGTCTAGTGAGCCAGAAATGGCAGGCATGACCTAAGAGGTCGTTAGGCCAAGAAAGAATAAGAAGAATAGCGTAAAATTAACGAACATTAAGCTAAACCGTTAAACATTGTAAATATTTTGAGATCTATCTCTTATATTTACCATTATTTCTACATTTTCCTAAAAAGACAATATTTGCATAGTAATAATATTAGGTTTTACTTAAGTTCTGAGCTCTCAGATATGTAGATTAATTATTATATTTTTCTATATATTTATGGACAATATGCGCAACAAATTACTCTTACAGAGCTAACAATCACATTTAGTCGTCAGAGTGTAGAGCTCAATAATTTGGCCCTGAAATAAATTTCTGATTAGTTTTGGAATAATTTGCGTAAAGGGAGATACCACGATTTTTGTATCATTTCAGTGATATAAGTTAGCACTTTAGATAGCATAATTTTGTTTAAATATCTAAGGAATATTAGAATATCTTAGTGAACAACTCTCCAAACGTTAACAGACCCACCAAAATACCGAATTGGAGTAGACTTAAATATTGCCCCTATTAGTGTAAATCGTTTTTTCGGTTCTCTTCTCTTTGACGTACAATGTACGATAAGCCAATCACCGCGGAGCATACCGTTGCCGCGTATCTTTATCGGTCCAATGCGAAGTCTCGCAATATGCGGGGCCCGGAATCTTTCCACCGTATGTTGATTGGAACGGAATGAGACCACACTGCATTTCTGAAGATTGAACTGGATGGATCTTCTTCTAACTCAATCGATCTGCACTACTACCGGTATTACAGCGGGGTCCGAGGGTGTAGGCCAGGGTATGGAGAAGATAAAAATTAAATGCACGTCACACACACACACATACACGGTAGCGCAGTACGCAGTTGTTGCTTGGAGAGCGGTATGCCTTTAGGGCCTTTCGATTGTCACCGATGATAGATGAGGCTAGAAATGCAGTAGTAGGAACAGGATAGCTTTGCTCACTTTGCTCACTTCGCGGGACAATATCAGGCAACTATCTGGCCGTGATCTTGATACTGCCACACCGTATAAACGTTACTGTGCGCGATCAGTAACGGTTAGTTGACATTTGCCGCTCCAACAAGCTCCATCGAGAGTCGTGCTTTATTGTGCCGGAAGAAAGTAACGAAGCTGTCGAGCTTTTTTTTTCTCCTTTTGGTGCCGCTTTGGTTTAGATTTATAGTGATTTGGTGGATTAGAACTCTCCGTGTGTGGGGGGGTATTCCCTTGCGTGTTTTGAACCTTTCGAAAGCGAATGCTATACCAAAGAGATAGCCAGGGACGCATCGTGCTAGCGCAGTTCCGCACCGTTCTGACGCTGCGAGAATCTGCTCACCGGAAGCGTGCCTTTCTTTAAGGTACCCATCCGCACCGGAGTGCTTAATCAAGTACGGTAGAGGGTGTCAAACATTAATATTAACGCTCTTTCTCTGTTATTCTCTCTCGCTCTCTCGGTCTCTTTTTCAAAACAGGAAAAAATATCCTTTCATCTGCAGACAGTGTATTTCTCGGTGGAGATGTAAATCACTCGCCCACACTAAAACACCCCCGAAGCTCCAGACCACCGCTATTACGGGTACGAACAGCAAATTAAGTTCTTCACCGACAACCACCACAATCATCTTCTCCGTGAACCGGACTGCAGCTTCCAACCTAGTGCTTTGTGTGTGTGTGTGTGTTTGGGCAGATAATTCTTACCGAGTGTGAATAAGATTTGCCGTGCTTTGCCGCGAATCCTCGGAAACGACACCGGTCGTACGGTACGCCTGCCTGCTGACCGGAAATCCTTAGCGACGAATACTCAGCGGCACACAAAAGAGCATCTTCTCGAAATGGCGCACAAACTGTCCGCTGCAACTGTTCGGTGGTGGTGTCTTGTGGTGGTGTGCTTTGTCGCACTCGGTACCGTCGAACCGGCCACAACAATGCCCGGCTCGGTTCGGCAGGAACACGCGAACGAAGTCAGCGACAGTGCAGAAAGCGTACGGTCGTCCGGAGGCACGCGAGCATCGTTCACCGTGTACGATTACTTGGCTGTCGCATTCATGCTGGTCATCTCAATAGGCATCGGTAAGGATGGGTGGTCCAACATTGTTAGCATTGGATGTTGGGCAAAGTTTTCCATAATTCTCCATTTCTTCTCGTCCACACCACGAAGGCGTTTTCTATGGATGGTTCGAGAAGAAGGGCACAGCGAACGGGGACGGGAGCGATGCAGATTCGAGCGACGACTTCCTGCTCGGTTCGGGCATGAGCCTATTTCCGGTGGCACTCAGCCTTACCACAAGCTTTATTACCGCAATCGAGCTGCTCGGTAATCCGTCGGAGATGTTTTTCAATGGCACACAGTTCTCGCTAATCGGTAAGACATGTGAAGGTTTTTTGGGATATGCTGTAGCTTGAAGTTTATATTTTTTTCGTCTCGTTTTCTCTCTTCGGACATTAGTCATCTCGATGGTACTGGTTGTGCCGGTGGCGGTGAAGGTGTTCTACCCGATCTACTACAAATTGGAGGTCACCAGTTGTTACGAGTATCTCGGGATGCGGTTCGATAAGCGGATCAGAGTTTTCGGCGGTGTACTCTACATCCTTCAGGTAAGGTAACCGTACCTAATGGTTATAGCTGTACGTCATTTGCAAGGTTAACGCATAGGTTCGAGAGCGGGGGGTTATTATGGAGGAAAAAGACAAGAGCTTTCCAGTGAATCGATTTTTGGGTTTTCTGGAATGTAAGTCGCGCAATCATTGCCAACGCTAGACAAGCTTACGAGGCTCTTGTGTTAAGCCTCAGCTATTCGCTTTTCCCCAGAATGAACCGAATAAAACCCGGAACGGTGGAAAAAGTACGTTTCAATGTATGCGTGTGTGTGTGTGTGTGATTGTGCGTATTTTCTGTACGTTTGCACACATAAACAGTAACGTTTTATGGACCCCGGGGTCGGTGCGTTCCGTACCGAACACGCGGCAGTTTGTCGTCTTTTTCCTGTTTGTCGACATCATTGGATCGGATCGGTCGTAAACTTTGGTTACGGTATTCGCACGTCGATAAAACTGTTGCGAGTTACTTGCGCCGTGTACTACCACTTTCAATTCATTCAACGCACACGAGCACAGTGCGTTTGTCGACCACATATCCCACAGTCGGATCTCAACAGATCTCCGAAGCACCATTACTTGCCTAGGGTTGTGTTTATTTCTCAGTTCACGCACTTGCACTCGCAGCCATGATGTGCTGTGGGAACTCGTTTTACTGGCAGTGCCAAAGACGCAACGTAAAAAAAAAGAAACATCCTGGAACTTGCTGCCGGAATCTGTTCTGTTCCGCTTGCGTTCTCTACTTTTCTAGCCCCGATAGATGCCATGGATGGATTGGCAGTTCCCAAAACCAAGTCGGCTTGATGATGCTTTTGCGTTGATTATATTTGATCTTGTCTTTCATTTTCGGTCGTTAAATCGAATCATGCCGAACCACCTTTCTCACCACCACCACCAGTTCCAAGTTCACAGGATTCTGAGCTTTCTATCTGCCGCTGGGATGTGTGGTCGTTGTTATAGCCGTTGTTGTGTTTGAGCGGTAGAAAAAAAGGAACCAGAGGATGTTCGTGGCAGCGTTGGCGAGGCAGAGGCGGGTTACGGTTTTCGTAAATTTATGTTTACCAACTCCCATTCCGCCCATCTTATTTGCATTTTCTTGATGCCGATCGGGCCTGTGTTGTTGCAGCACACGGGCCGGGAAAAAGGGAAAAGGTGTGTATTCTGGGTTCGTTTCCACCGGGCGCCATAGTTGTGCCGCACCGCATAGTCCATAGATAGCCTGGCAGGAATATAAAGGTCTCCCATTTTCCAAACCCAAAAAAAGAAAGGGGATGACTTCTGTATTCTGTTTCAAAGATGCTTCTTAGCTTCTGTTTCACTTCTTTTTCGCACAATGTAAAAACCGGAAAAAGCCCAGCCCCAATGGTGGTGAAATCTTTTCCCATTCGAAATGAATGCCGTTTATTTGGGATGGGAAAATTAAATCGTATGCTTTGCCTACGGACGATATGTTTTCTTTCGCACCGGAAAAGTGCTCTATTCGAACATCTTCTCTCTCTTCCTCTATCTCTCTCTCTCTCTCGGGAGGTTTATATTTTAGAACAGGTATGCGTGTGTGTGTGCAGTCGTTTATGGTTCTTCGTTCGGAATGGTTAAATTGTGATGTCGTTCGCTTCGTTTCTCAAAAGCGCTGGGTGTATAGATCCATCAACTTTTAAGGGTATGCCGTTTCCATCCGCAGCCATCGGAATTCCGAGAAGTGTAGATGCGTGCATTAGAAAATTACGAAACTTCTCGGAAATAATTTTTGGGTGCGGAGTGCGTTTGCTTTGATTTTATTTTCCACGCATTCAAAAGATCGAACGATGTGTGGAGAAGCGTAGGATAGACTGTTGAAGAGGAGCGGTTGAGCAAATTACAATTTAATATGTTTAACATGTTTTAAATTGTTGGAGCTGTGGATATAAATATTCTATAATAATGTCCGAAGCTTCCGATGTATACTCATATTGGTGGTAAAATGTTTCACAAGGATTATTATCTTAAATTCCTAAAAGAAGTTCCTTAATCCTTTCCTGTCCAATCGTACAGCTGAGATTATTTCTTTTTTCTGTTTTTATGTTGTATCTTACTTGCCTAGGGTTGTGTTTATTTCTCAGTTCACGCACTTGCACTCGCAGCCATGATGTGCTGTGGGAACTCGTTTTACTGGCAGTGCCAAAGACGCAACGTAAAAAAAAAGAAACATCCTGGAACTTGCTGCCGGAATCTGTTCTGTTCCGCTTGCGTTCTCTACTTTTCTAGCCCCGATAGATGCCATGGATGGATTGGCAGTTCCCAAAAACCAAGTCGGCTTGATGATGCTTTTGCGTTGATTATATTTGATCTTGTCTTTCATTTTCGGTCGTTAAATCGAATCATGCCGAACCACCTTTCTCACCACCACCACCAGTTCCAAGTTCACAGGATTCTGAGCTTTCTATCTGGCGCTGGGATGTGTGGTCGTTGTTATGGCCGTTGTTGTGTTTGAGTGGTAGAAAAAAAGGAACCAGAGGATGTTCGTTCGCGTTGGAGAGGCTGAGGCGGGTTACGGTTTTCGTAAATTTATGTTTACCAACTCCCATTCCGCCCATCTTATTTGCATTTTCTTGATGCCGATCGGGCCTGTGTTGTTGCAGCACACGGGCCGGGAAAAAGGGAAAAGGTGTGTATTCTGGGTTCGTTTCCACCGGGCGCCATAGTTGTGCCGCACCGCATAGTCCATAGATAGCCTGGCAGGAATATAAAGGTCTCCCATTTTCCAAACCCAAAAAAAGAAAGGGGATGACTTCTGTATTCTGTTTCAAAGATGCTTCTTAGCTTCTGTTTCACTTCTTTTTCGCACAATGTAAAAACCGGAAAAAGCCCAGCCCCAATGGTGGTGAAATCTTTTCCCATTCGAAATGAATGCCGTTTATTTGGGATGGGAAAATTAAATCGTATGCTTTGCCTACGGACGATATGTTTTCTTTCGCACCGGAAAAGTGCTCTATTCGAACATCTTCTCTCTCTTCCTCTATCTCTCTCTCTCTCTCGGGAGGTTTATATTTTAGAACAGGTATGCGTGTGTGTGTGCAGTCGTTTATGGTTCTTCGTTCGGAATGGTTAAATTGTGATGTCGTTCGCTTCGTTTCTCAAAAGCGCTGGGTGTATAGATCCATCAACTTTTAAGGGTATGCCGTTTCCATCCGCAGCCATCGGAATTCCGAGAAGTGTAGATGCGTGCATTAGAAAATTACGAAACTTCTCGGAAATAATTTTTGGGTGCGGAGTGCGTTTGCTTTGATTTTATTTTCCACGCATTCAAAAGATCGAACGATGTGTGGAGAAGCGTAGGATAGACTGTTGAAGAGGAGCGGTTGAGCAAATTACAATTTAATATGTTTAACATGTTTTAAATTGTTGGAGCTGTGGATATAAATATTCTATAATAATGTCCGAAGCTTCCGATGTATACTCATATTGGTGGTAAAATGTTTCACAAGGATTATTATCTTAAATTCCTAAAAGAAGTTCCTTAATCCTTTCCTGTCCAATCGTACAGCTGAGATTATTTCTTTTTTCTGTTTTTATGTTGTATCTACATATGACATGACGAAAATAAATCCTAATTTACAGACAGGGTTTACTGTTAGTGTAACGTACCAAAAGTCCAACAAGCCGCATCCTCAACAGCTTAAGGGATCAACTGCAAATGGGTTCGTACCGATAGGCGGATGCGTGCGATACTAAATGTTTGCATACATTCAGGCGTTTCAGGTTTAGTGCGTTTTTTTTGCACACATTCTAAGTTACCCATTCTGAGAACACTCCGGTTTTTTTTCGTTCGTCCTGGGGAATGGGTGAGAGAATAAGCCGAACGTGTTATCTTTCTGTCTGGTTAGTAATATGGCCACACCTATTGCGGTATGACAGGATACATTTAATCCACAAGTATTGCCGTAAGGGTGTCACTGGTTAGCAATGGGTTTTGGTGTTGTGTTGCGCATTACAACATGTGCTTGGGTCTCTTGGAGCACACACACACACACACACACACACACACACACACACACACACATCTACACCTACACTCCCGAACGTTGGTTACCAGTTCCGAAAACTGATGCTATCGGTGATATTTGCTGTTACGATTATTAATCAAACAATTTGTACGTCGCTTTTGGGCGAATGTACCTTCGTCAAATGGTCCGACACTGGCATTGAATGTGTTTGTGGATTTGGTGTGGATGAAAAGCCCCCCGGGGGGGAAAGCTTACTTTTGTCGGGTAGTAGTGCTTTCACTTCTGAGTTGAGTTTTTTTTTCTCAAGTTTTTGCTATTCTCAAGAATTCATCTCCAACACCGTAGCGCTCGGTAGCTGTGAATGTGTGTGTGTATTTTATAATAACACAGACAAAAGACACATTTTGTGATGCGCCAGTTCAGCTTCTCCGTCCAAAACTCTAGCAGGGACGGAGTTGGATTAAGTGGAAAGGTAAACTTTATCAAAGGTGGATTAAATGGTGTGATGGAATTAAGTTTGATTGAATTTTATTCCACCGTCTTACCGTAGTGTCTGTCGGGTACGCGTGGCCACCAAAACAAACTTCCCGAAACC
Source organism: Anopheles maculatus (assembly GCA_002091835.1). Classification (NCBI taxonomy): domain Eukaryota; kingdom Metazoa; phylum Arthropoda; class Insecta; order Diptera; family Culicidae; genus Anopheles; species Anopheles maculatus. The sequence goes on along the minus strand of KZ061540.1, from coordinate 1,164,494 downwards.
TGGTTTTATCCAGTAGTATCTTCCCAGGGGAGATAATGGTAGCACAAGAGTAGCCGGTTTGATTGTTTCTGGGCTTTTCCGACAGAGGAAAATGTGAAGTATTTTCAGCAAACTGCCTTACTTGAAACGGGCATAGTGACAGTGTCTCTGTTCCAGTGATGCTCTCCGTTCCGGTCAGTTACCCACAGAGACCATGAAACCGTTTGCTAGAATTACATTCCGAGCTACGAGGTGGATTAAGGATTAATTTGAAGCCAAACAGTGAAGTTTGAGAACCGATGAAGAGGCGCATTTCTTGATGTGCCGCCACCCTTAATCCACGGACGTCGTCCATCGTTCGAGGCGCTTTGTTGTAGCCATCGTCGGTAGACCGGACGACGGCACACTTTACATTCATTTAATGTCTCGAGGACTCCTGAGTAGAGAGAGAGAAAGAGCGAGTCCCGTCCGGAGTACGCCATGTTTAGTGTTGGGAGCACTAAACAGAGCACCAGCAAGTGGACAGGTAAGGCCAGCATGCTTCAAACACATTAGGTCTTAGATGGAGCACAACTTACCGGTGACCACGCGAGTGTACTTGTGTGTCTCGGTTTTATTGTCCCCAGGCTTCGTTGCCATTTCCATCGGGTCTCCTCACCCGGGATGGTTACCGTTGTTGCTAGCTGCTGTAAACATCATAATTCTGCTTTCAATCTCTTACCCTTAATCCAGTGTCATCTTACCGGTTCCCAAGCGATGGCAAGTAATCCTATCGTGTGCCATTCTTCCTGGACGATGCTTTTCTATACGTTCGGTTCCATTCCACTTACGGGAAACAAGTAGTTAAGCGAGACGTGTACACCGACCAGCACGGTACCGTTTGCCCATGAATCCATCACAATCAGTTCTTCCTGCGCGTGTGTCTCTGTGTTTGTGGGTGTGTTTGTGTGCGAAATTGTAGAGATGAATCTGGGCGACCCGACCTGTAAGGAAGCGTCGGTACGACGGTTTCCCATTATTGCTGTATGCCGGATGTTTTCTGTACGTACACGTTTGGAGTACGTTGCGCGACATCCAAACTCTCATGACTCTCCCGGTGTGTTGGTACAGGGAGGGAGTCTACAGTTCCCAGTCTTGCACGTTGCATACATAGTTTTTGCTTCTCCATCTTCCGCCTTCTTTGCAGATGCTGTTCTACACGTCGGTAGCCGTCTTGGCACCTGCCATCGCCCTCTCGGAAGCAACAGGTCTGAACAAGTACATTGCCGTCGTCTTGATCTACTTTGTGTGCATCTTCTATTCGTCGCAGGGTGGCATGAAGGCGGTCGTTATCGCTGATACGTTCCAGGTGAGTTGCTTGTGCCCGGTTTTCTTTTCTTTTGCGTTTTCCGCGTGTAGGTGTGTGTGTGTGTATTCTCATTTTCTCGCTGCTTAATGGACTATCGGTGTAAAGGATCACCGGTGTAAGGCCGCATGTATGTGGGCGCGTGCGTGTGTAAGAGAAGCACATGTAATGGGTGTAGTTGGTTGGAGCAGGGTTGCTGGCTTTCTTTAAAGGCTGTACAATGCTCGTTTGTGGCAGTTAGCGAGCGTTCACCAGGAAGCACCTTCGAGTCTCAGGCTTTTATGTTTTGTTTAGTCCACTCCTAGTTGTAACCAAAGCAATCTTGCAGGAAGTCGCCGGGAAAATTTGTCCATGCATGCAAACAAATAACAAACAAAAAATGACGGGAAAACATTTTTCCTCTAGCACAAATACAACGAAACACACTATCAAGCGCTCGGAAGCCCGCAGGCGTTCACTGTTGGTTTTTCTTCTTCCTGGTAGCTTTCCATCCATGTTTTGTTTGCCGTTGTCGTATTATCTTCGACAAAACAATCTCACGGTTTTTTCTCTCGCCGCTTTCCGGTTCTTACCACCCGGCGCCAAGATGGTGACACAAGGGAAGACTTCATTGCAGTTTATTACATTGCGGCGCTCGCGTACTCGGCAGCCTTGCATCATCCTTCGCGTCGGAACGATTTGCTCAAGTGATTCATGCGTACACTTCTCGGTGTGTGCGCCCGTCTCAAGAAACAATGTCAACGAGGCGAATGATCAAGTGATTGTCGTTTGGATTTTGTTTTCGTTGTGGGCCCTTTTTTTTGTGCTTCCATTGCGCTCTGGCTCTGGCTGGGGCTGACTGATCTGATGCGCACCGCCCTGTGTGTGTGTGTGACGCCACTCGACTGTATTTATTTCCTCAATCCGACAACAACCATTGAAATGATGGGGCGCTGGTGTGATTCTTATCCCGCGTGAGAGCAAGGTAGCTTGTCAGAGACTGGGTGCCGCGTCTGGTGGTTGCCAGTCAGGAAGCTCTAAGACAAACAGATCAGCCGAGGTACAGTTTCTCGTACAGCACGACATCCTTCTTGCGCTGCAGAACGGCACGTAATCGTACTGTACTGTTACTGAGGATGGTAAATGTGATGGAATAGCCGGGAGAAAAAGTGAAACGTTACACAGCGCTAGTAGGAATGGTGAGCTACGGTTTTGGGCTTTTTGGGATGCGAAAGTGCCGATAAGAAGGACGGCTAAGCTGTCGTCCAATGATAGGATTACATTGTAATGAAGAGCTCCTACAGTGTCCTGTTGCATGATGGGACGACACACCACTGCTCACTTAGAGCGAGATACAGAGAGCACGAGAGATTGAAAGAGAGAGGGATAGCGAATATGTGTTGTCTTTGCAGACGCTTGACGCGAGTGCTTAAGAGCTTTTATGTTTATATGTATGGGAGTTGTGTGCTTTTTTTTTGTCTCGTGCATCTGTTCTATTTTATTTTACATCTTTGCTGCTTGCTGCCGTTACCTTCCCAGCCGGTTGTAATCGTCAAGCTCCGATTATTCCCGTGAATTTTGAATAGAGGATAAAGTGTCCCGATCCGGATCTTTAGACTTCACGTGTGCTTGCTGCAGTGAAGCACAAAATCTCAATCTTCTGTAGAAAAAGCAAGACAAACGAAACACAAGAAAGCATACGTCATTTCTTCATTCCGGCACTTTTCAGTTCGTCTTGCGAAGTAAAGAAGGAAAAACAAAACCAGATAAGCGAAGTGATATACTGGTTAAAGCATTTACGAACGTACCGTGCATTACGAGATTCGAGATGGAAGGAAGCCGGTTAGGAAGAATTTTCCACCGGAACAATAAAGCAAACTTGGCTTTGATTGCTTGTATAGCGCGATGTTTAACAATTTCAAATTAAACAACAAGTTACACACGGCCACGATGTTTTAGTGAATGGGGATGCGGTACGGTACGTACGGCATCTTCCGCGGAAGCGCTCGAAAGTGGAAAGCAATTTGCATATTGCTTGCCTTTCGCTTGGTGCTTTTGTTTTGCTTTGTTTTATGAATGGAAGATTTGTGTTTTCATTCACTGACTGATCTGACTGACTGTTAGTGTTCGTGACATCTGACAGCGGGAACAAATTATTTGTCGCACCAAGTAAGCGAACGGGGGTAACTCGCTTTCGGGAAAGGTGTAGCCGGGCTTTCTTTTTGCCGCGCTCTGCCAGAATGGATTGAAAAGCTTTCAATGTTTGATGGGAAAGTTTGTAAACAAATGGATAACTTTTATTTCGATTTAAACGGGCTTCTTTTTAACTGACTTTGTTTCATCCCTGTTTGTTCTCTGTTTGAAACAGGGAAAAGATTTTGAATGTATAAAACCATTTCAAATTGAAATGTTTTAAGCTTTGATTTTGCTGCTAATTTTGTACGATTTTTATGCCAATATATTACGCCCAAATGTAGGCAAATCTCAATTCAATTATTATTTGGATCGTTTTATTTTATTAAGCAGCATTCAGCCATCGTTCAAAATAAATTTTAGGAAATAAACTTTCGCTTTATTACCATTTCTATGAAGACATTATTGTTCGATTATTATTAAGAGCAATTTAACCTTCAAAAATACTGCAGTAAAAAAAACAGACCTATGTTCTGTTTCATCTTCATAGCGATAATTGAATTCGATTTACTAGTCACACCAGCACCTGTGGTGGTGTGTCTAGCTCATTTGGTACAATAAACATCTTCATTGGTGTCATTTATTTGCGTTGTCTAATGTCACCCCAGTAAACTGTTATTGTGTAATATCGTATGGAGAGTCGACCCATGCAAAGCTGCTACCGCTATACTCCCGATGGGTAATGTTGGGTCTCAGCTCAGACGGTACCGAATGGAGGTCATATGATTGCAACGACGAAAAGTCTTTTCCTCGAACTGTAACCAAAACGCAAAAGAGCTCTATCTATCGGTAACAATTGAAACACTCCCGGCTCCCCATACCAGTATTCCATAATTCGCAAATTATACTGTGTTGTACGCCACTGTGCACAGTTCGCTGGTGTTGCTGGTTGGTGGTTGTAATTAGACAAATTATGCATTAATTAGCACCCGTCCCGGCAAATTCGGCACGCTGATAAAATCGTGCCTCGTGCCGGTTTGATCCGGATCTCAGCTTTCACAAATGTCTCTTCGCGGTACGGTATTGTACGGTATTGGCTGAAAGTGGTAGGATGCTGGTAGCGCATGAAGAAGTGACTTCGGCGAGGGTAATGCTAATCTGTGGTCGCGGCAGTGTAGTGGTACGGGCGGGGAATAAATATTTCCACAACACAGAGCACCAAAAGTACCAGGCGTCTCCATCGGGTGTTCACATCCACCGAGCACCGAGCAACCGGGCCTGACGTGAAAGGAAGCCAAGTAAACGTTACCATTTGCGTAAGACGCCCGAGTTGAAAACCTAATGGAAATTTATTGTTTCTTTCGCGGACATTTCTCCAAGGGACGCAGACGTAGTGAGTGTAGTAGGTGTCGGTCCACGGAAAGGGATGGTAAAATTCAACAATCCCTCACCCTTCTGGCTCGTCCCGTTTGGGGGGGGGGGGCTTTTGTGGGGCAGAATAATATAGGCTGGGAACAAAAATTTGCAATTGAAACCACGTGCTCAGTGAGCTTCTTCACCGACTCACTGCAAACTGCTCTCTCCCCGGGCCGAGTTGTTGGAGTTGTGGAATTCATGGTGCGACATTGTTTGTCCCCGACAGTGGAACTGGTGCGGGTCACGTGTGTGCGTGTGTGTGTGTGAGGTGTCAGAAAACTGGAGCAACAAATGGGACAGGAACGAGGGAAAAAAAGTAGGCAAAGTTAGATTGCAAAGTGAACAGATGAGTGTAATCTCACCTGTATAGAATATGAAGATAAATAGCGTGACATTAATGTTATTGGTTCTAGGCGGTGAGGTAGTGGCAAAGGTTGCAAGGGTGTGCGTATGTGCTGAGCCGAGTGCACATCAGTAAACAGACACGCGTGTGTAAAGATTGTTTTGCGTTTCATGAAACGTTTCTTCGGAAACGGGCAACAAGTGGCTAGAGAACACCGGTAGCGAAACGGTGGCAGAACCTCTCCAAGGAATTAGCCGACCTATGTATGGCAGACACTCGCACCGGGTGTGAGAGCAACGGTTGAGCGACGGGGCACATTTGAAGCAATGGAAAGGAAGTTAGCTTTTCGCGCTTGAAAACACGATCCTATAACTCAACCTACAACAAAGGGAGGGTGATGCATGTCTGCGTAGGAGAAAAATGCAAAAAAAGTCATTCTCCCCTGTTTGGTTACATAAATGTATGTACACAGCAAGATTTTGCTTGTTGCTTTGCTTGCTGGAAGATACAAAAATCAAGAAATTTCCCAAAAAACCAGTAGATGGAGTGGGAAAATAAATAACATTACCAGTGGAGACAGTTATCGATTCGGCCGTAAATTTGGGTGCAGAAAGTTTGTTTCACGGTTTGTTTGTGTGAAGAAGAGGTAATTTGATCATATTTGCTTGACGATCATTCATTTGTTAATGTTTGTTCGGTTGTGAAATTTGTGAGTTGAGTTTGTGCGCCTGCGGGTATGCAATATATTATTTAAAATTATCAATCTTGCGTAGAGAGCTTCGGTGATTCAGAGTTTGCCTAATGGTACGAGTATCGATACCATATATAAAATAATGTTTCTTAATTTCTATTAATTTTATCCTGTTAGGCATAAGTGTTTCTTGGCTCATTGTGAAGTTTTTTTTTCTGGTATGTTGAAACAAATTAAATTTTACGCATTTTCCATTCGTTTTGAATACTATTGAACACACTTTGAATCGGAATAGAGGTGACGTCTGCGAAATCGTCAAGAAACTTTGAAACGAAAGCAAGAACAAGCGTTTCTTCAAATCTAACTTTTGTCGCCTAAATGTATGCAATCTAAGAATACTTGAGTTAGGAAGATACAAGTTTGCAATGATAAATCTGTGAGCCGTATCATCACCATCCATGCATCGTAGTAAACTAATGTAATGATAATTTTTCCCATTTCAAAGTGATAAGAAATTTCGCTAAATCAAATTGCAGGCTCATTTCCTCAAACAAATCAGCTTGACATACAAGCACACACACACACGCTCATCGTTCAGCGCTCGCGATAAACTAAAATCTCTCGGAAATGTGCAAATTGACAAAGTATGATATAAATTGTCTCCTGTATGGTATGGTTTCCAACAATGATATGGTGAGCCACAGAGAAACAAAGCAAGCCCAAAAAGAAGAAGCGACACTCGTTTCGCGGTCGGCCCTAGTTTGTCACGAATGTTGCCGCCGGCTGGTCTGACAAACGGTATCCGATTATCGCAATCAGTCATATGGAAATGGGGGGAGGGGCAAGCGAACCGACCGAACGATGGAGTTTGATTTTTCTACCACGTTCCGCGTCAAACCACGGCCATCCAATATGACGAATTTGAATAAATTTCCCCGCGGGAAAGCAACGGCGTGGTCTCGGTTCCCGTCTAGCGGGTGTTTCCCTTGAGGCGTGAGGTTGTAAATTTGCAAGCCTTCCTGTCAAAGCCTTTCTTGGGGATTCCAGCCCCCCTTCCGTGTGACTTTAAAAAAGAGGAACGAAAAAGTGTAGTGGAAAATTTATTTCCTTCCCGTCGACTTATGGAATCGGTTTTTTTGCTTCCCTGCGGCGCGCGCAAAGGAGCGAAAGCGTTCAGTCACTCGCGCGAGTCAATCATTCCTAAAGCCGGCCCGTTTCGTTGCTCACCGTGCAATCAAAGTCTTGATTTTCTTGGCCATTTTTTTGTCGTTGTCGCTTTGCATTCCAAGAAAATGGAACCACGGTATCGCGATGCTTTTCGGGAATGTAAAAAGCAAACCGAATGGGGGGTAAGCAAAAAAAACAGACACCACGTTCATTTTGCTCATGGTATGTCGTAATGATACGGTAGTGTGTTTCCCGCTGGCGAATGGCTGCCAACGGCTGGAAAGCCGATGAAAAATATGAACTGTTTATAAAATCATAACGTGTGCGAGCGCTCACGGTGCTGTGTGATGTAGTTGTTTGGCGCATTGTGGGAAGCGTTCCTGTCTGTTTGCTGTACGTTGCGAATGAAAATTAAGCCACTTTACTGCGCAATTTGGTCAGACGTGATGCTGTTGGCGAGTAGTTGCTGGTTTTTGTTTTGTTCGGTGTCTTGTTTTTTGTTTTATCTGCTACACTGTTTATCTTTCACGTCATTTGTGATATATTTTCATTTGAAATAAACAGGTTTTTCTGCATCTTTCTTCCCCTCCAAGATATGTTTAAACTTATCGAGTACATTAAATGAGTTTGCTACTGCGTTGTGCCAGCGGAAAGCTACAGTTTAAGATGAAGCCGTTTGGCAGCATCAGGAATCGGTGCAGTTAAGATAAGAGTCAGCTTCATCTGGTTGGGTCATTTTTTTCGCTGCTTTTCACTTTGCACTGAAACCATAACCCACGAAGGTTGAGAATTTTCACAACCACCGTGATGACGACGTCAGGAATGATCGCTCGTTTCAGCAAAATTTTCTAACCAAGGAACACCCTGCCCTGTTCGTTCGGGGCCTTTCTTACGCTTCCGCTGAAGCTGTTTGAGGTGCGATTTATGCAGAATTCTCGATAAGCCTCGTTCGTCGGTTCTTTGGTGCCCTTCTCTGTGCTGCTTTCGGCGGTCCCATCATCGTGGCTTTTCTTTCTCGGTAGCAAGTAAGCTATAGTCGCAGACATGGTTCACTCTGTGTGTGTGTGTGTTGGGGAAGAATTGTGTGATGAGTTTACTTGTGAAGATGATTACATTTTGCATGGTGTTGATTGGCGGGTGGCGAAGAGGGAAAGCGTATTATGCAAATCGTTGGTTTTGATTTGTGTAAAATCAGAATTTTCTTTTTGCGAAAAGTGAATTCATCGAAGCTGTAACTTATGTATTGCATGCTGTATGGTGAGTTGCTGAAACACATGGTAATGGAAATAAATTTAGCGTGAATTTGGTTATACTTACCATACAAGTTAACTACGCAACTATGTACAAGCCTCCACAAATCTACGTAACATAACTTTGTCACGAGGAATGCATAACTTTAGGGTCAAAATGAGAATGTAATGAATTATCTATTTCCATTAAATGAAAACCATTTTACGAAAAACCTGATACACTCTTAGAAATGCGCATTCAAGCAATTTATAAAAAAATCTGTTATAATCTGAATGAGTGATCCTGTTATGGGGATTGCATAGTTTTAGGCGCAGGTGGCAAATTTAATTCAATTCAAGGAAATAGATACGATGTTCGGAAAACAATATGATAATACTTTTAGATGAATGTAACGTCTATTGCAATGTATGACTCTTGTCTGCTCTGTTTATCATGCTTATCGCTCAATTCCTAGTACGGTGGTGCAAACGGATAGAGAAATATTCGGAACACAAATTACTATCAACGTGTGAAAATTCCTTTCTTCCCAGGTTGTAGCGAAGTGGCACTGTTTCTAAAAACTAAATCCATCTATCTTTATCAATCCAGTCGATCCGGGTGCTCTGGCACTGGCGTGTTAGTTTTTGCTCGTTCCGCAAATGGCAGGAAAGTGTAAGGTATTCCTACAATGGCTGCCACTTTGCACCCGAAACACCAACTACTTTACGATCATTTGACGTTGCTCTGCATGTACGCGGTTGCATTGAATGTGACGTTTTCGAAGAGATTTTCCCAAACAAGGAATGCTGCATTCCCGACGCCTCCATTGCTGGTGAGCTTCTAAAGCACTCCCGTAAAATTACATTCAATTCGAAGACTTCACACAGACACACGGGAATTGTTGTCAACTTCAAAGCTACCTCGTTGTGCCAACCGTACCTTGCTGGATGTGTGTGACTGTGTGGGCCTGGGAGTAATCGATTCCGGAAGTGAGGATTACGCCCACGTTGGCACACGTCGGCGGCGACGAATTGTTGAGCGGAAATCTGAATTTCACCACTTCAGTTCCGTACCATCGAATGTGCCGTGTGAGTGTGTGTGCCAACTCATTGCCAGATTGGTGTTTCCTCAATTTCCCGCACACAGTGAGCGGAGGGAAGCAGTTTCTCTTCATTTCGAGCAAGCTTTTCATCCCATCCGGATGACAATCAAACGATTGAACGTATGGGTGATGAGCGTGAGCGTGTGTGAGCGCTAGCGCGACAGTCTCTTACCATCCCGGGTTCCCGGGAGAATATCGCTTTTGGCTTTAGTTAATAGAAAATATTCTGTCTACCAAGCGAGCGGACGCGTCTGATTAGTCGCACACCAATCGCGTGCTCTTGTAAGGGGAAATGTGAAGAAGAGCGTGCGTGTGCGGTTGTGTGTGTGTCATTCTTAATTCCTGAATCGATTTACTCTACCGTAGACGACGAGTACATTGGTTGTCTCGTGGGACGTTGTGCGGAGCCCATCTTTGTCGTTTACGTGGGCTAGAGTTTTATAGAAACAGATTGGATGTTTCGCCGGGTTGTGTGTATCTGTGTCACACAATGTCTTGGCATAGAGAGGAATTAGATCGCGTTGATTGAAGTTTAGTAGCATATTTACGCTAGCGTGAGTGGCGTGTTGACGTCAGCTTGAACCAGTGTGCGAGGATGGGAAGTTATTTTTATCCCTTTTTTCCCGCTGATTGGTCCCTTTGTTTAGTACACGATCGAAATTTCCTTTTCTATGAGGGCAAACGTTACAGTAAAATAGCTGGAGGGATACAAATTTTGAGAGATACATTTAGTTAGAATTTTAAATAATTTTTGTTTATTCTATGTAGAGGAATTTTTAATCTCAAGTCTTCTGCTAGCTGTTTGTATGTTTATAACAGTATGACCACATGATTGAATGAAGTTTTTGAGGGATCATTATCGTACATTAAACACAATAATTTAATATATTTTGAAGTACCAAAACAGCAAAATTATTATCTCAACTGTATGATACCAGCAAACAAACAAAACAAGTAAACGATAAATTTCCTTTGCTATTACTTTTTTGTTTACCATTCGGTTCTTCTGCCGAATGACGATTCTGCAGCACCAAAAAAAAAAAGGAAAACCTTTGCCACGCGTCTGGCTCTTCCGTTTTTTGTTCGCTTTGACAGGAAGTGACGATGAATATTTACCCACCGACCGAGAAGATGATAATATGATAATAAATAAGAAAGTGTACTGTGTGCATATAAAGCGGAAACGATTGGGCCACGAGCTTAGTTTATTTTTCGGTTCATCCTTCTTTGGTTTTGTTTACCAGCCGAGTGTTGTTGATGGTGCCGTGATGTCATCACAGAATATTTAGGAGGTTGTGGGCTTTGGTTGGCTTTTTTGCTTCCCTGTGCTGTTGATGTTGTAAGTTTTCGGCGCCTGTTTTATTGTCACTCGCACTGCTGGCACCCTTTTACATTGGCGTCCATTAGTAGCTCATTGCGAGTGTTGTGAAAAACAGAGAGGCTAGAACAACGCTGATTGTTGGCTGGTACCGAGAACAAAAGAATGTCGGGGCAAAAAAAAAAAAAACTAAAGAAAAATTGAGGCGTTTTGATGGTGTGAAAATTGTTGTTTAGTTTTTTCTTCTTTGTCTTCTGTTCCGTCCGCCTTAGAACGCCCTGTGACTGATATTGGGTGTTAAATTGTGTGTGAGTGTGCTTGTGAAAAATGGGAATGTGGTAGGTCGAAATGTCGATCCTTTTCTGGATGGAAAATGGGATCCATTGCATTTATGCTTCTATTGCTTTGTTTTTGTTTTTTGGGATGCTGATGCTTGGATGAGTGGAACGAGTTACGACACTTTTATTTTTATTAGCTTATCATGTTATGAGATGTGTACTATTTATTTTATTAGCTTTGTTAGTGTTAAAAAGAGAAAGTTTTTGGTGAATAGAGTTACTGTTATGTTTATGAAGGTCTATTTTATGTTTGTTTACAAGGGTTTGATTCCAACTTTTGTGTTTTACGCCGCAATTTATGCAATTTGAATGTTAGTTTTTACCACCGTCTCGTGTCTGATTGCATTAAAAGAATAAAGCAAACAAAACTTGAAGAAAAGTTTTTAGAAATTTCTAAATACCTACTAGAGTCGATATTTCTATTCTGTTTATTAATGTAAAAGTTATTGCTCTTACAACCGTAGATCGAAAACAAAATTACACATACACAAAAAAAAAACTGATCATTCATTACACCAGCTGTCGGGAATGAAATTTTTATCTCGATCCATCTCAAGTGCGCCCGGTTGATCGCCCCGAACAGCGTAACTTCTCGCCCGGATGTCTCGCACACTGGGTAAAAGCTATGAAAAATGGAAATCATCATCCAAGTCATCCCGGTTCAACATTCCATCCATCTCACCCATTTTGAACCGC
>KZ061540.1:1106759-1152495 GCA_002091835.1 Anopheles maculatus | reverse complement strand
AACCGCTCTCACACACTACCACACACACACACACACAGACGCACACCCTCTGATTAACGGAAGTGACGCTTAAAAAGGATTCGTGAAAATCATACAACTCGCCCCAAAAACTCGGCCACTCTGCTGCCGAGCTGGTGGAAGGGAAATGGGAAAACGAAATTGAAACGTGATTTAGAAAGTTTTATTGTTTGCCACCGTTACCCTTGGTCCATCACTTCCACCCGCACCCGAACGATGATGACGGATAGCTTCCGTTGGTGGGGGTAGAGCTGGAGGAAGCGTCGGGTGCAAAGCATTTTCCTCAGCTGACCACGCGCCGATCGAAACATTTCGCCCGTAAAGCGATAGGAGGCTTCACGCTTCCGAATGACTATCACCCCAACCGAAAGAATGTCAATTTTTCCTCAGTTTTTTTTTCTTGTTTGGAGGGAAAATAGCTGACACCAGTGTGGACTTTTCACGTTTTTTTTTCTTCTCGGTTGCTAACATTATTATTATCTGAATGAACTCTGGCGCACTGGTGTGGAATGGGGTGGGGTGCAGGAAGGCTGGGCCGGTTGCCTTCCTAATTGAATGCTTTCACTTCCGGCTTTCGGGCGGGGGACGAATTTTTAGACAAAGCGAGCCATCGACTTTACGGCAGGCATAAAGATGCAGGCGTGCAGGAAGCGCGGTACCAGATGTTGCTGATAGCGATAGCCGTGAAAAAGAGTAAGAGATATCATTTATCATTTTGGGGCCCAGTATTTACCATCCGTGTTGACAAAACTTCACGGCTCAGATTGTCCGGGAACAGCTTATTTTGAACATTTGCTAGCGGAAATGGCGAATGGCAAAGATCTCTTATCGCCCCGGGGAAGGAAGTTTTAGTCGGTGGCGCGAAACATTCGGCAAGCTCCGGAAAGAGGAAAAGGATTGTCTAGTTAATCTATGCTCATGCCCGATTTCGTGCTCATCGAATCAAAAACTGTCAGCAGCACTTTTGTGTGTTTATGTTTTTTTTTGTTCGGGAATCGTTTTTCATCTATTGAATTGTCCTCTCCGGGTGGGGTGGAGTGGGCTGGGATGTACGGTGACAGAAGAAGGATAATAAATGGGAAACGATAAAAGCTATTTCGTGCAAAATGTTAGAATGGCGAGGAGGCGCAAGTGTTTGCGTGTTTTGCACTATTTTCACACTTTTCATTAAAGCTTTCGAGTGTAAAATGTATTGTTTGTTCTGTTTTTGTTGTAGCCGTTTGTTATAATTTTTAATTTATCTTTTCCTCTCTGTTTGTATCTTTTTTCGTAGGCTTTGGTGTTGCTGCTTTCGCTGATACTTATACTCGCCCTCGGTACGCACTACTCGGCCGGACTGTCCGAAGTGTTTAGCCGTGCCACGGAACACGGAAGGATTGAATTTTTCAAGTAAGTTTCTCGTTTAATTAAAAAAATGTACTGTTACCGCGTCCTTCAGCTCCAGCTCTCTCGGTCAAGCGAATAGCTGCAGTAAAGTGCTTCAACTAAAACGGGAGGGAAAGTGGGGTTTCCTTCTATCCCTTGCGGCTAGATGTATGCATTAATTTTATAAAGTGCAAGTGAAAGCTTACGAGCTAGTTGTTTGTACAGGGAATGCATAAAACCGTTGGGTGTTTGTTTTGTTTCGGGCTTCTTTTATTTTTTCTTATTTTACTACCCTGAATGAAAGAAAACCTTGTGGATGTTTTACAAATATGACTTTTCTAGTAAACAAAGCTTCCATAAAGCAAATTGTTTAACGCTCCCTCGTGTCATCGCGTGTATAAAGATGGGAAAACTCTTTTGTTAACCTCACCGGCGATGTTTTCTAATGCAAACACTTGTGCACACTTGAATGTGTGTGTGACGTTCTCTTGCTTTAGTGTTTCATTTATTACATTTTTCTCTTTTCCGGACTGTTTTTTCTTACGCGAAAAGCATTTCTTCTATCGGATTTGTGTGACCCATCGCTCCCGGTAGTCGCGTACGTATGAAGCGGCATCACTACACCACTTGAAGGGTTTTTTTTTATCCAAAGATGGTGAAAATTTTATCATCACCCGCTTGCCTCTCCCCTTCGACCTGTCGATCCGTACCCTTTTCCGGATGGGCCGTCATGTTTTATTCAAGCAATTCTTGTTTCTTGTGTTTTGGTTTGTGCGCTCACGTACATCTCATCTCAGCAGTTCCACCGTCGTCCGCACGGTGTTTTTATTTAATATTTTCCTCTCTCGTGAATTTGAAAACCCTACGGGTGTAGCGGTCGCAGTCGATCGCGTCACCCAAACTGTGCACACACACACACATTTTCATCGTTATCGTCGTCTATCGTCACCGTTCTCGTCAACATCATTCGATAGTGGCCGTAACAAAGAACGTGCGCTTTGGACAAAAAGGAGAGACCCCGAGAGAGAGAAAGAGAGAGAAAATACGTGTGTTTATGTGTACACCGGAAAAGCCGCTCGAAAGCTGTGTGCGGAAGTTCATAAATATTAATTATGCACATAATTTGCCTTTTTTGTTTCGTTTCCTTTGAACGACCATGCGCCTCCATCGGCTATGGCTATGGTACCGATGGGCCTTCGGTGTGGCTACATTCGCAATAGGTGCTTAGCCAGCTAGACAGGCACCTCGAGTGGTGCCAAATTGTATGATGTTTTGTACAAGGTTTTGGGTAGCTGTAGGGGGACAATGATAACATTAAAACCACTGCATACAGCAAGAGAAACATGGTGAAACATGCTTCGGGCAAATCCTTCTTGTAGCTATCAAACGTACGAAATACGGCCCATGGGGAGGCACTTTTAGAATTTTGGATTTGTTCCTGTTGTGTTGGTGACTAGCAGCAATGTGGCCATAGTCAATACATGCATTAATTTATAATGATTGTTTGATTGATATTGGCACCATTCTATTTATATGTAATTTTCTCTGAGGAATTTGTTTTATTCCCTTGTATTGCTTCGTTTTGTTTACTAATATTTGTATTTAATGAATGTTGATTTTTGCTTTTCGTGTTTTATTTTCTATTAATACACATTTTCCATAGTGAAAAGTTATAATTTCGTAAAATTTATTTACTGATTAACGCTTATCATGTTTGTTGTCTATTTTAATCACCTTTATCGTTACGTACTCAAACTTAACTAGCACTGTAATCATCACTTCAATTTATAATGTATTTTTAATGCTTATGTTTCGTTTTTTTCTTTCTTTCCTTTTCCATGATTTTACTTTCAAACCCCACCCCCGAACACCAACACAATTGCCATCCTAATGGATCGTTTTGGGGATCGTTTTTCGGCTGTTTATCGAATTTCACACACCATTCTTACGCGAAATGCAATCGCAACACCACGCACAAACCGCGTGCAATCCCGGTGCTACGACAATGTTGTTTTTGACTGAACAATGGCAAACAACTCACGCTGATGGCAACATGATGGCGAAACAAAACAACAACACAAAAATCAAAACGGCTCGTCAAAACGCGGGACGCATCAACTGTGAAACTTATGGACACACAACGAACACCCGTTCCTCGATGGGATGCGATCGAATGTATTGGCGATGAATGGTGTCGGCTGTGCGATGCATCTTTGGCTTTTTTGCTTCCGGTTTCGCATGGTCAATCCTTCCCATACAACGCCACACGTCAACGCTTCACGGCACACGTACGCAACGTTCCGGCCCCGGCAGCTTCGATCCCGATCCGACGACCCGCCATTCGGTGTTTTCCGTCATCATCGGTGGCTTTTTCTACTGGACCTCGATGTTCTGCACCAATCAGGCGTCCGTTCAAAAATGCATGTCATTAAAATCGTTGAAAACGGCCAAACACGCACTCTATTTTTCGCTGCTCGGTAAGTGCTGTGGGTTGAATGGTGTTGGTGAGATAGAGTTTTCCGACGTTTTTTTTTTTCTGCGCGTTTGTTACGAACAGCTGGAGATGGGTAGTCATCATCGAACGGTATACTCGTATTTTTTTCGTCGCTTTGGCAAAATGGAGTTGTTGAGTGAACGAAAAACTCTTGTTTTTGATTTGTGACTGCGGTGCGTGCCCACTGCAAGTTGTTGAGTTGAAGGTTTTTTTTCTGAATCAATCTCTGTGACGGTCGTGATGTGGGCCGCAATCGGATGGGAATGTCATGAACGAAGAGTTGGGACACTAGATGGGACAGCTTTACATTTGCTCATCAATGGTTGATGAACGATCATCGAGCCGAACGGGCAGTGTGTTTTTTGAAAAGTACTCGAAGTTTGTATCGTCCCAGAATATCTCTGTCCTCTCCAAAAAAAAAAGCGAACAGAAAAGAATCAACAAACATATTGACCAAACATACCAACGAGTAAAGTTTTGAAACATTCTCCAATCTCACGCCGGCTATAGTCGAACCGATCTCGGACCTAAGCCACGCTCGGGAACGTTTCGTTGGCGACCCGAAAACGTTGGCGTATGTTTGGTCAAAGTTAATTAAATGTTGGAAAGGGGAGCAAAACTCTAAATAAAATTTGTTTGTTTGTTTGCAGTTGTTTACCGTAAAACCAAAAAACTAAACTAATCGTGTCCCATCGCGCAGCCCCTGTGCACTCTCTCTCTCTCTTTCTCTCGACGCTTTGCTTTCGAGTATCCGATTTTTTCCCCCCTAAGGGTCTAATTCCGGTGTGGACGAACGAATAAGTCAATCTAATTGATATGTTTTCAAAAGTTTCGAGTTCGAAACCGTTTCGATTATTTTTTTATATGTGTTGTGTATGTGCTCACATTCGCCGCCTCCCCCAAATGTTCCTTCCTTCTCACATTTCCGTCACTTCCGAATGCTGCTACTTTTCCGTTTACTTAAATTTCATTTCCACTTCCGGGCAGCTGGCAGGGTTTCGTTGTTTTCCGGCCATTGCTTCGTTCATCGCCAATTTCTTCTTTCCGTCCGTAATGCTTGTATTTTTTGTTGTTGCAGGATTGATTGCGGTGTTTTTGATGAACTTCTACACGGGATTGATGACTTTCGCACACTATTCCGACTGTGACCCGCTGGCGGTCGGCCAGATCACGGCCATGGATCAGTTGCTACCGTTCTACGTGATGGATGTGTTCGGCCATATCAAATTCATGGCGGGCATCTTTGTGGCGGGCATATTCGCCGCCAGTCTGGGGTAAGTAATGCTTTTAGATCTCGTGTGAGGGGAAATGTTGCAGTGTCGTATTCATTTGGTACATCAAACAACTATATTCATCGGTTATATTTAGCCAAGACCGCTTGGGTGTGTTTCTAGTACACAACGCCTAAAGGTATGCAATCATTGAGTTAAAGTTCTGAGATGCTCCTTCCGGTTACAGCGTCAGCTAGTAAACTGATTGGTGGCCTGGTTGACAAATGCATTATATAGCATACCTTCAGGCGCTATTCAATATAGAACCACTAAAGAGTTTGTGCCGAATGTGCGTATGCTTTTCATAACATCATATTGGAAATGCCTAGTACGAAATATCTGTTGTAATAATAGCTTACCAAGCAAGCAATCGTTGTTCATTGGAATAGTTCGGAACGCCATCAATACATTCAATATTATTAATTGAGGAATGTGCAAATCTGGATGGGCAGTTGAAAGCCGCAGCGAAAATAGTTGTTCCACAAGCAGCAAGGAATTTATTGGCCAATGAAAACTTGCAGGTACGCGGGCGTGCTTCCCGTATAACGGCCTCACTCCCCCCCCCCCTCGCAGAACGATGCCAGTGGAAAGGATACGGTTAATTATCACCGGTGGGTAGTGCAAAAATTCCTTGTCGCAATTTGATTTGCGAAATGCTAACTGTTTGAAACGCAAAACCCGGGTTTCTGTCGCACCAGCGCTGCAACCCGAAGGCTAGTGTGCTTTCATTATCTCGCTGCTAGTTGTGGATAGTTGTGCGGGACCGCACGAAACGGAGTAAACCACGATCACGATTGGTTTGCCTTTGGTGGTCGCTGGTAAAGGTTTCGAGGAATTTCGTATTCGTAGCAGAACCGGCAGAAACCACCAACAATCGAGCGGACCTGCATACCAGTTCGCAGCTAGATTTGGGGAGCCAATGAAGAAGGTACCGCTCGATAGCTAATTGAAATGCATTGATGGTTGCTGATGGAGGTTGTTGGAATAATCAAATCAAGGCATCAATTTTCGGCGACCGTTGTATTAACACGCCAACCAGCTAGGCGGTGCGATGGGTTCGTGATGGGTGCGAGATGGTGGGTTAAAAATGTATTCATGTTGCACTGTCGATCGGATTTAACACATCATCGAGTGTACCTCGAAAACGATCAACTCGGTAATTACGCGTTAAGCGGGATGTACAAGAGCTTTGGTAAAGTTTCGAGTTACAGCGCTTGCTGGTGGTTTTGATAGTTATTTTAATTATAATATTTAATCGATGATTTAGTCTTCATAGTCTCCGTTTATCAGGACTATGTTTGAGGTAGTTTAGAAAATCTTTTGAAGGTCACAATGTTTACCAAACGTTGTATATCTATACGCACAAACCATCCTGTAGCTAAAATCTACAATTAATTTGTCTGTGCGGTCCTGTTTCAGAACTCGAAGGCATTCGGCTTAGCTCGCTGCTTGTTAGCTTTAGCTCCGACAATTACGACTGATATTGACGAATATCGATAATGAGCCGCATTAAATCAGCAACAGAAGCACGGCAGTAGACGACGACGGTTGGGACGGTAGGCAATTTGCCGACCGGCCGATGAAAGTGTAAATGTCTGCTGTTGAGAGCCGGAGCATTTGCCACAGGCCAGACAAAAGGAGACGGGGAAAAAAAGCGTAACATTAGGTCACTGATGGACGTACACTAATCATCGCTTCTAAGCCATCGCCATGACGTGCTCCACTGTGGTAGGCTTCCTTCCATTACCCAAAATATCCGGAAAGCTATTGAGAGAGAGAGTGGTTTGATAGCGATGCGGAAGGGCCCATGACCATTCCCGACAAGCGCTACCCGGAATCTTCCCGAGCCCAAACCCAAGCTCCATGGATTGAGACACTAATCTTAGGCGAATGGTCGTTTGATGAACGCCTTTCGAGAGTGGCCATCTTTTGCCCAGTCATACCACGGGACTTGACTCGCCCACTCGCCAATACAAAAAAAGATAGAACCAGCAGAAGGTTTGATAAGTTTTTAATAGACCCGATTAATCAACTTTACGATCATCCCATAAAAGTATGGCATCCGGTTCTGGCGGCCTGTACGCTCTACCGCCATCATGAAGGTGATGGTTTTTTGTTCGTTCGTTCCAGCGATATAATAGGCCTTCGCTTGCACGCTGCCCGGTTGGCTTTTGTGGTGCTCCTTCGCCGTCCGAAAACCCAGCAACACGGCGGTCCATCATAATGCGCGCACATTAATGTGTGCCGCTGTGTGTTTTTAGCTTTCGGGTCGCGTGGCTTTCGTTTACGGTTGTTAAATTGGATTGATTTTGGTCGGTTCGGTTGGCCTGGTTGGTGGAGAATAAAATTTCCTTAGAAATTAAACTTTCCACAGTTTCACGGCCGTTCGGGCGGACAGCATCAAAAGGCGTGGGATTTGGAAGGATCACGAGGCCAGGCACGTGCACTGACCTTTTCACGCTAAAACTGGCCACGGGTACGCCACAGTGAATTAGAATTGATTCGCGAGCGTCGCTGAGAGCGAAAGCAATAAAACCTACACGGTCAGCTTGTTGTAATCGTGGAACGCACTTCCTGTTAATGATTGCGTTGCCGTTTTGTCTAGCATTTTCCGGCAATGGAAAATGGAAATGGTAAACCTGGCTTTTGATGTGTTTGTTTTCTGGTGCCTGTCTATTGCAGACACTTCCGCACGCTAAGTATCGGAAGCTGATTGGTGGCTTTTCTTGTTTGGGAGACCAGTTTTTAATTAAAATTGAAAATTGAGCGTAAACCCGAACGAAGCATAAATCTTTTGCAATTATGTGGTATCGAAAATAATTGGACAACAAATTGTTTGTTTTTGCAGGGGGCAAAAACATGTCAAATTTCTGGATAATTTCGTTATAAAATGTAGCAGCATTAGCTTTTTGCTCGTAAGCTCGTTTGACACTTCCAAATGCATTTTCTAACTAGCTTAAGATCTTCCACTTTTGTGTGTTAAGTCGCATGGCTGTACACACACACAAACGAGTCCTCGGTTTTTCATGCACATTTCCCAACAATGCACCGGCGAAGAACATCCTCTTCGTACCGAAAGTTTGCTGCACAAAGACTTCAAATTTGATTGTCAGAACACAGGCCAGCCTCATTCACCGGCTACGAGTTCCTTCCGGTGACTAAACGCTCTCTGTTGCTCCCTGTTGCCGTTGCCAGAGCTTCGGTGCCCTCCGGAGTGAAGTGTCTTATGTTTTTGGCCCTCACCAACCCCACTTCCATCGTCGGCAAGTGCCCCGAGACCCCGTGCCGTGTGGTGGAATAAAATTAACATTCTAATAAAATTCGTCTGTCTCTCGTGTGCCGCACGGTTTCCTCGTCTCTCGATAACTTTTGCCTAAAGAGCTAATGCTGTACGGTAGGAAAACGCACGCCCGGAACAGGGCTTTCTTTTTTTTGCGGTGCATCATCATTGTCGACTGTGCGGATGTGTGTTTGAGCTGGAGAATACTGAAATTGAAACAGTTGCCACAGGAGTCACTTGAGGGCCCGCTTGTGTGTGTTTTTATGTTTTGTTTTGGCTCGGTTTGCTCGAAATGGTTCTGAACGGCGGAAGTCGACTGGTCGTGAAACTTCCTTTTCGCATTATCACTTGCCGCAATGCTGTTCGGTGTTCGGGTGGTGGCCCGACCGAATAAAGTCGACGCTTCGACGACCGCCTAGCGCCTTGTCTTCTATGTTGTTATAATAATTACATTCGTATTTTGTGCCTCGTTGGTAAAGAGTTCAGGCGGGCACGCGGGTCTATCTGTTTCCGTGGGTGTTAAGCGCAGCAGCGAGCAGCTCATCAGTTTTACCTTCGGCCTCGAACCGCGACCGCATCATTCGTTTGCCCGCAAGGGAACTCGAACGCAAAGCCGAAGAATTCGGTTCCAATTAAGTGCCTCACATTGAAGCCTTTTGCCTAAAGAGCTAATGCTGTACGGTAGGAAAACGCACGCCCGGAACAGGGCTTTCTTTTTTTTGCGGTGCATCATCATTGTCGACTGTGCGGATGTGTGTTTGAGCTGGAGAATACTGAAATTGAAACAGTTGCCACAGGAGTCACTTGAGGGCCCGCTTGTGTGTGTTTTTATGTTTTGTTTTGGCTCGGTTTGCTCGAAATGGTTCTGAACGGCGGAAGTCGACTGGTCGTGAAACTTCCTTTTCGCATTATCACTTGCCGCAATGCTGTTCGGTGTTCGGGTGGTGGCCCGACCGAATAAAGTCGACGCTTCGACGACCGCCTAGCGCCTTGTCTTTTATGTTGTTATAATAATTACATTCGTATTTTGTGCCTCGTTGGTAAAGTGTTCAGGCGGGCACGCGGGTCTATCTGGTTTCCGTGGGTGTTAAGCGCAGCAGCGAGCAGCTCATCAGTTTTACCTTCGGCCTCGAACCGCGACCGCATCATTCGTTTGCCCGCAAGGGAACTCGAACGCAAAGCCGAAGAATTCGGTTCCAATTAAGTGCCTCACATTGAAGCAATTTCGAGTACAATTAAGACTGCGGGCCCTCCGGACGGCTACGTACGTACACTGTTCAGTGGATGCGGAACACTGCACGGGAACCGCTTAAGTTGTAAGAAGTTTGATGGGGTGGGATATAGGGTGAAAGCGCGCGCTTTTCAATTCGCTTCTTACGGGCTCTCATCGCTTGTTTTACCGTTTGCAGCACCGTCGCAGCGGCACTAAACTCGTTGGCGGCCGTCGCATCCGAGGATCTGCTGGAGGCCGGCATGGAGATCAAAATCCCGGCCGGGAAGGGTGCACTGTACGCGAAATGGATGTCTCTGGGGTGAGTAGTAGTAGTAGTAGTAGTTGTCGTAGTAGTGGCAGCAGTGATGGTCGTCGTGGTAGATGGCGTAATTTCGTTGTATGATTATGACCTTTTCACATGTTGATACGTTTTGGCCGCGAGATTGGCGTGTTGGGGGGTTTTATGCGTTTTATGTTTAACGAGTCTTATGAATTTCTTCCCAGGCTGATTCGACAGTGTGTGTGTTGTGTTCAACTGGTTTTGGTTTGCCAATTTCTTCGCGAGATTAGAGCTAATCAAACGTTTTTCAGCTTTTTGTATATTTCATTCGATTGAAATTAGTAATTCCACGTTTATTGGGTATAAAATAAACTTTTATTGCTGTATGCTTGAGACCAGATCAACGTACTGTAGAGAACACGAAGAAAAGTTATTGAAAAATCTGCCCGATATTAGTTGTTTTGGATCGATGATCAATTATTCTCATATCCTTGCATTGTGCTTTGCCTACTTTTAGGCGCTCTTGGGAAAATTTGCTTCTAGAGCTAATTAGAAACCTAAAAGATGATTTTTATAATATATTTGCATGCATTTTATCAAAATTAGGCCACATAATCCGCGCATTTTGGGCTCGTGTTTAGGGACGCTGTTGGACCGGAAGATGTATGGTTTGTAATAAAACATTTGCAAGAGAGAAAATTTGCCCTCCATCTGTACCCAGCGCTTGCCGACCCTTTGATCGTGAGGGCTAACACGGTGTCAGTGTACATGCAAAAAGGCTCTTTCGAAGTAATATTTTATGATTAAAATTTGGGTCACCTACCCGCGTCACCATCGGCTCCACGCTCCACGTCTTCGGTGGTGGGTGACGCTTTTTGACAGTTTTTCTCACCCTGCGTGTTTATCGATTCTTTCCGCATGTCGAATTACATCGTTTTGCCGCCACACGGACCATGTGGTACCGTTGCTTTAGATTAACCGCCACCGTACACGCAACACGCCGGGTGAGGGTTTTCGATTTTTCCACCGGGGCAGTTGGAAAAATAAACTATATGACATACCGGCGAGGGAAAAAAAAACGAAAAAGCGGGATAAAATCGGACCCTTTTCCCTTCGTTGCAGAGGTCACACAGGCTACTGGGTTAGGCTACTGATGTCAAATGGTTATGACCTGCCTCTAATACCCGATCGCACGGTTTTCCGTTTGTGTATCACACGGGGCGACCATTTTGTCGGGTTTGCCCTTTTTCCCGTCGAAGGGTAATTTATGACCCGGGTAAACCTGGGTAGTGTGTAGCAGTAGTAGAGCCGGAACACACAAAACAAAAAACATGAAAGATGCCCCGTTTACATGATGCGCATCTTGAGTTGATGGTATGGTATGTCGGGTTTTTGGGGGCTTTTTTGTTGCAACCTTCCGTTGATATTATTGTGTGTTTTTCGTTTGTTTCTACGTTTTACCTCCGTTTATCTCATTCATCTTATCACGGTTGTGGCATGAGTGTGCGAGCGAATGAAAACAACCAGTTCATTACAAGCAACCTTGGTTTTCCGGGTGCTGGAAAGCGTATGGTGTAGTGTGTGTTTTTTGTTTTACGATCGATTTTGACAGGGTGAAAAATAATGGCTTACAATCCGACAATCGGGCTGTCCGGTTCTAGTTTTGCCACAAATGTTTTGCTGCCAACACACGATAGCCGATCGTGTTCGGTCGTTCTTTGAGTCGTTCCTTTTTTTTTTTGTTTGTTTTAGTGATGTTGCTATTTTAATCTTCTTTGCTACTTTTCATTTGGGGGTTTTTCTTGTTTTGTGATGCTGCAGAACATGCATTTATTTGCAAAGATATAGACACCACAACAGATTATCTCGTACGGGTGTTGTTACGGAGCATGTTTTAAGGCTCCACGAAACCGAGGTAGTTAGAATTAATGTTTGCTACTAAAAATTAATTCACCACCAGTGAGATCCGAGGCTCCCGTTCCGGGCACAGAGAACTCACCGCCAAAGAATCGTATCGTGATGGTGAAGCTTGTGTGTCATCCGGAGCGTTGGGTGTCATTGGTGCGGGCGTAAAACTATATCGGATATTGGATTTTTCACGCTTCTCAGCAAAACAAAGCGAAAAGCAGGGTGGAAAAAAGACACCCAACCGAATCGCTTGCAGTTTATGTTTGCTAGCAAGAAAAGTGTCGAGTGGCGTATGCACAGGGGAAAAAAATCTAGAGACTGTAAGAACCAGATTTGGCAGAAATGAAATGCATCGGAAAATATCGAAATCTATAAACGAGATAACCGCCGTCACTGCACCAACAGCGCGCGGATACCGGTCGGTGTGCCGAAGCAATGGTGCTGAAGATTTGAGCGTGTTGGCTCGGGGGAGACAAAAACGATACGCCACACCAGAAGGTCCGTGATGCTTCTCCGCGTGGCGAATGCAGTGGGCCGCACGTTTTGTGACGTTGTTGATCGAAACAGATTTTCACTCGATTGCTCGATCGATGGAAGGGCACAAGGCGAGCGTTAGGTGGGCAGCAAACGGGAGGACCGTACCCTATCTATCTCGCTCCTTATCTGTTTTGCTAGTGTCCGCCGAGAGTTGCTGGAGGACGGGAGACAATTTCACTTCAATTGTAGCAGTTGGTGTGTGCTGGATCTTTGCCTCAGTGAGCGATATAAAAGCGACTTTTTGTGTTGGAAGCTAGAAATAGACCAGTATCCGGAATCCAGAATGGGGGGTAAGGTAGCCAGATTTTGTTTGGCTTTTTTTGGTTTAGGGTCTTTTTTTTTCGCCATCCCACACGGCCTGCAACCAGTTCGCGTTTCTAATGGAAAGCTATAAAATCTCGAATTTTTCTCGCTCCATTTGACGTAAGAGTCCATACGCGAAAACGACCGTACTGGGCGATAGGGATTGTTTGTCCGGTGGTGGTGTTGGTGTTGGTGGGTTTTTGGACCGATTCAACGATCTAGAAGAGGAAACATGTACGCGCGCTGTACTTAAACAAAGGGTTCGGTAATATAGAAACACTTCAACTGATAGCTCCAGTATGTCCATATGACTCTCGGTCCTGTTTGTGTCTGTGTGTGTGTCTCTGTGCGCACAAAAGCGAAAGATTAATCCTGTTGTTTTTAAAAATTGGATTTTTTCTTGTCGGCCCTTCACGGTCCTCAGCACCCAACATTCGGCAATCGGCCAAGTTTTGATTCCGGTCAACCGAGCACGTTTTTTTTCCGGGCCGAGTGTTTGAGCAGTTTTGTTACCCGCGCTGTTACGTTTTGCACCACAAACTGGTGTGAGGTTTCGATGTCCAGAGTGGGCCTTCTGCCCCTTCGAAAACGGTAGTCATAACGGGGGCACAATAACGCGCGGACAGTTAAAGGCTTGGCAAGAGCAATGAAGCATATTTTAGGACGCGCACTAGGTGTGGTGTAGATCGGAAGTAAAGAAGACTTCGCACCAAGAAAAAAAAAGGAAGCGCTCGTGCTAGATTCGCGAAGAAAAGCCCCGCTGTACGGCGCACCGAAACGGATGTAATTGGATTTTCGCTCGATTTCACCTTTAACCTGTTTCAAATTTCATCTCACGGTCGGTCGCCACCTTCCGGTTGCTGCTGACGTAAGCAACGCGGTACCCTGTCGGCGGGCTTTTTCGAGGTTTGCGATTTGTCTCAGATTTGTCATTTCGATTCCTACGCTTCCTCGTTGGAGGCGCTGTTTGCCTTTCCGATACACAATTGCGTTTGAATTATTTGCCTCCCTGTTGGCGAAACACAGCTGGGGCTGGACCCCAAAATCATAACAAGTCCTCCGGTCCTCTGTTCTGTCGTACCATGTTCCTTTGGGGCGAAAACATTGTCCGCTATCTATCGCTCTCTGTGGAGGCTTTCGGTTTGCGGGATTGTCCCGCTTAAGTAGTTTACCTTCACTCGGTTTCGGCCCTTCGGAATGTTTTGAAATTCATGACAGCAACGCGTGCCAGCAGGAAAATGCTATTTAATTTGTGTGCACGCTTTCGGCACATCTCAAATGGGCAACGCTGCCCTTCTAACAAGCAGACCCGGACTTCCAGGAAATGGAAGGTGTTTGTGTGTGTGTTGGTTGGTTGGTGGAATTTGTGATTCGTAAAGTCGTTAGTGGAAAAAATTAGGTGAATTGTTTACGTTTTCCATAAAGCGATAGAGCAACCGACGGTGGAACGTGAAAAACGGTCGTAATTCTTTGCCGTAACGATTGTTTTCTTGAGCGGACTGGAGTTTTGTTGGTGATCGATCGTTTTTTTATGGTTTTATTGGGAAAGTTCGCTTAAAGCAATGACGGATTAATGCTTACATTGATGAATTTATAGTTGCTATTTTAGGTTGTGCCAAAGATGCCAAAATGGACGATTTGCTAGTGATTCGGTTAAATTGGCAGAGGAGTTTTAAAGCTCGAGTGGAAAAAGTTTCCACAAGAGCTTATGTTCAAACAGTTCATTACCTTCTACGCCTAACAGTATGCAACCCCAATATAAGTTTTTTAAAGGCCTAGAGCAAGACCAGAGTTGTCTTAAAAATTTAATTAGAAGCATACAATGTCTCGGTCTGAATTGACTCAAATGTTTTGATTTTGTTGAACAAACGTATTAAAATTGTACGACCGTGCCCGTACCTATACATCGCCCAGCTTCAAGCAGTGTTATGAATTCTATTGACTCGTTCTAAATCGTACTATAAGGTTCATCCTAATTGACTTTGATTGTGGTTTGTACAGTGTTTGAACGTTTCCCATACAAAGCACAATATTTCAAAGTCTACCAACAGTGGGTTTAAGCTTTACTTTCCATTGCCTCCGATGCACAGCTCTGTTAGGCGTTGTGCTATCGGGTGCGTCATAATGTGCGGAAAACGATTTCCGATTTCATGTGCCGTATGTATGTGTTCTGCTGTCTGTTCAAACGAATGTCCCCGTTCACGAAACCTTCACCATTAGCTACCCGTACCCTTAGGGAATGGAGCATGAGAGATGTAGCGTAATGTTTATCCTAGTACGTGTTCGAACGTTCTGGTGCCGATGTGGTTTCCTTCCCATGCTATCAATACTCTTTGCTAGACACACACACACACACACACACACACACAAGATGGAACTAAATACATTCAGTATATTTTGCCACGGTTATTGGTTGGAATAAGATTTCCGACCAACGTTTCACATCGCCGACGCATCACCTCAGATTTGCACACCTGTTTCTTCTGCCTCAGTTTTCAAATCGTGTGACAGCACGTGCCGCTTGCTCGAAACCATATTGTAGATGTGTTCAGCGTGTGCATGGTGTGCGTGTGTGTTATGATAAGTAATACACACACACACACAAAAAAACGATAAGAGAAAACAAAGTCAATGAGACGGAACTAAAGACGAAGTTCTCTGTCAATGAACCGAAAGAGAAACATGGACCACCACCACCACCGCCAGCTTCTCGGGAGCCTGGATTATGATCCTAATATTCCATTTCCCGGAACCCGGAATCGTTCCCCAGGTGTGGTCGCTTTCCGCTGCCGTCCCGCATACCTGGCACCACTTGTTTGCGCTTCCATCGCCACCAAGCTTCACTCAATCAACCATTTCGAATTGATTCCTTGTTCCGTCTTTGCGCACACGGTAAAAGGTAAATAATAAGTCTGTAATGCTATACTGTTGCTGGCACTAGTTTTGGCTGTGGATCGATATCACCGTTTGGATCGTGACGCATCGAGACGACGGACCGCGTCTTCCAGCTCCAGTCCGGGTTCCTTTTTTTTTTCTTTGCCAATTTTTCTACTGTTTTGTTATTTGCAAAACCATAACAGCTACTTTATCACGCTCACCAACTGACATTTAGTAACGATTTTCGTCCGGCGAACTGTTGTTTGAATTGAGTTGAAGAAGACTGTAGTGGGTTTTTGTTTCCCGGAATAAAGCCTGCGTCGGTTGCTTATCAGAGGATTTGCTTTCGCACAGGTGCACTAGCGTTTTTTGACTCGCCGGAATGGGACTAACGTATGGGAGAACCTTCGGAGCATTCTGTTGATCTATTGGCGGCGGTTTGTTTTCGTTGAGACGTTGAGTGGCTTGCGAGTGCCACACACACACACACTAGGCAGACGTCTCGAATGGTGGGAGCTCACCAAGATGATGGGAAAATCGAACTTCCGAGTTTTCCGAGATTTATGGCGCGTGCAATAGATTCGTCCTTATTTTTTTTTACCCGGTCGCTCCTGCTATCCCGGTGCGTACATTTCAGTGGTAGAAATTTGGGAAAAAGGGATTTGCTTCTTCACCGTTCAACCGTGTATCCCGCGTACCGGGTGGATTAAATAGTTCTCCCTGTCTGCCTGCTACTTCTGGCCTACGATATATAGCAGCACTTGAACCATTCTTCGGCGGAAGACTGAGAATCGTGATCTCGATTTTTTTCTTTTCTGTGTTTTTTTTTTGCTGCCAAAGAATTGAAGCTAGAGCTTTGTGGCACGATTTGGTGGCCGTTTTAGGCTATCGGTGTATTTGGAGTTTTCATTTTTGCGTGTGTTTTTTTTTTGTTCTCATTTTCTGAGACGAATGGATATTTGAGAAGCGTTTTCGTTATTTATCAACGCAAAAACCGTTTTGCACCGTTTCCGAGCAAGCAAAACGAACGAAGAGTAATGGAACAAATTTTTTGGCAAACGAGAGCTTTGGAGCGATATAGCTTGAAATGGAATTGATGTTATGGAGAAAGAGAGAGAGAGCGGGAAAACACGATGGAAAATAGATGGGTGCGTGTTTTGTTGTGGGTTTAGAAAAAAAGCCTGGATCACCTGGTTGAATTGTTGGTCGGTGATGGGTATTTTCGGTTCCGGCGGTCGTACGGTACGGTGATTTGGGGCGCTATAAGTGATGCTACGGGTTGGAATTTCGATCCGATTGACTTCAAGAAGCAAGGGTTAAGGGTTTTATTGGGTTGATCAAGGTTCGGGTAGATGGCAGACGGAAAGCCTAAAGTATTGCAGGGTGTAGTGGTATCAGAAAAAGATCTTTAAAAATGATCCATTTTCAAGAATAATGTTTTGGTAAAAGTTTAAAAAAAATTTAAGTCTTTTTTATCGATCTAAAACATGCATTACAAATAGTTTCCTATAAAGCACGATATTTTCCTGTTCTATTCTATAATAATGCTCAATACACTTACGTCATGAATGGCTGTTTTCTTTTACCTGATTCACGTGGATTCGTATCATCATAATTTTCAATGAAATATTTTAGACGTTTTCCATCAATTTGTCTTCCTTCAAATGCACCAAAACATCTGCCCTGTGCAATGTGCATTTTTCCACAACTGCAGCTAACCTTTTTACATTGAGTCTAGGGAAGTCTGTTTCCTATCATCCGTTGCACTTACACTTTATTGCAGAAATCCTCCATCGCTTTCGGCATTTATGATTCACATTGATATTTTATGATTGTTGCTTCCATCTGTCTTATCTCGCTCTCTTTCTTTCTTTGCAGCTTCGGATTGGTTTCCTTCGGGCTGGTATTTGTGGTGGAACGACTCGGTGGTATTCTGCAGGCCACCCTTACACTGAACGGGCTGATCGGTGGCGTTACGCTTGGATTGTTCAGTCTTGGAATATTTTTCCGCCGTGCAAACAGTAAGGTAGGTACAACGAAGCACACATTTTAGAGTTTTTTTGTTCCTGTTTTCGTGTTTTGTTCTTTAGTAAAGTGAATTAAAAAAGTGATTAAAATTGCAAAATGCAAACACAATCGTTTGAAGATTAGAGATCCGGCTTCTTTGTCGTGCCGAATTAGTCTACTTCTTAATGAGTTTTGGGTACAAAAAGTGAAAACAACAACAAAAAAATGGCGAAAAACAATTACAATAAAATAATGAGCCTGTTTGTGTGGAATTAGCTAGTAGAGAAAGCGCGCCAGAACACAGTGGTGACACAGTTGAGTTAGAAAATTGTTTCACGTTATCTTCCGGTTGGGTGGGGGAGGGAAAAAAACACCCCCAACCAAGCCGCGTTAGCAGCAGCGTTAGGCTTAGCGAGTGGCACCATTTACAAATGCTTTTCACGCTCGAAAGGCGACAAAATTGAATTGAAACTCAAT
Organism: Anopheles maculatus; assembly: GCA_002091835.1. NCBI lineage: Eukaryota > Metazoa > Arthropoda > Insecta > Diptera > Culicidae > Anopheles > Anopheles maculatus. The sequence goes on along the minus strand of KZ061540.1, from coordinate 1,134,465 downwards.
TTAAGTTGTTTAACAGCGTACGACACCCGACACGGTGTGACGATCTTTAACGAATCCACCCAACCTTCCGCTTCCCCCAACGAGTTCCGGGGAAAGTGTCCACAAATGAGCATGTGGCAATCCCATCCACCAAGCTGAGCGGGATCCGAGCGAGCGAGTGAGCGTGTCCTAATTCGTGCAATATGATTATGGGTGGTTATGTGTTTGCCACCCATTCCAACTTGTGCTCGCGTGTGCTATGCCATCCTCCCTCCCTCCCGATCGAGCGGACGGAGGAGTAAGAGTGTGTGTGTGTGTACGCTAGTGATTACGCAGCGAGGGATTAGATGGCAAACAGTGGCAGTTGTTTGGGGCGCAAAAGCTGAACGAAAAACACTCCACTTTATCCGATTAATCTCATTGAAGTGAAGTTAAATGAGCTTTTTATTGTGTCCCCGGTTCCGGTTGACTGCATGCATACACGCACACACACATACGCACAAATCGGCAGAAGATGGCTCTTATCCATCTTGGGTTTTGGCAGTGTCGCTAGGAACGCTTTTCCCCGAAGGACATGTGTTGGGCCGTCAGCATGAGCGATGAGGTTTGGGTGTGAGCGTGTGTGTACAGAGGTGGGAGGGATGAAAAGCAGCATAAAATCTCATCGTCAACATACAACCACATTCACACATACGACCTCCCCCCCGCATGTTGTGACAATGAGTGTGCGTTGGTGGTGTTGTTGATGCCTCGCGACACCGCCGACGACGACGAAGATGATGATGAGGATCATCGGCTGTTTACACACCGATGATGCCGTTGATCAAGACGTCGCTTGCCATCCGTTTATCAGGGCGAGGTGTAAATGGGACAGAAATGACATTCCCGCTTGAGGCACACTCTCGACCAAACGCAGCGCCTTGGGATCTTGAGTGTGATGAAAGAAGCAAAGAAAAAGGAAAGCTTTTCCTTCGATAAGATGAATGAAAATGTTTCCTTTGCTCTTTCTCTCCCTTTTTCGCTCCTTCTCTTTAAGTTGGGGAGTAATTTTTCTGCATCAACAAACTTGTACCGTGCTTTCGCTTACATTGGCCTCCTTCCCAATGTTCCCCATGGTCGAGTGGGACCGAAGTGGAAATTGAAAATATGAAAATTTGATTACCTGTTAATATACCATTTTTGTGGCGCAATCGCTACAAGATGAGCTTATTATGGATCATTTCTATAGCGCGTTCCACTTGCTGTTTGGAGGGAAGATGCCTGATTTTACGGCCAAGCTCTTAGAGCTCTGCTGGTTTGTGCATCAACATCGCACTGAGGTTGTGTTGGGAGCAGCAGAAAATAGTTGCCCAACAGGACCCCCAGTCTACCGAAGGGAAGATGTAGATGTGGTTGAGCTGTAAGCAAACCTTGTGTGGTTAACAGTTTTCATCAAGGACTTTCAAACGTTGTACTCTGAACATTTTAGATAGGTTTTGAACTGTAATCGTGCTCTTATGAATCTATTCTTCCCTTGAGAGGTTATTGCAAACCGTTTCAAAGGTTATTAGCTGTGCCAAATCGGAGTTCAGTCACGATGACTACTTCTATTGCTTTCAAGACTTTGGGAATATTTTTTTTCCCCCCCATAGTGAGGATTGACTAACCAACTATTAGTCTAGTAAGCCAGAAATGGCAGGCATGACCTTAAGAGGTCGTTAGGCCAAGAAAGAAGAAGAAGAAGAGACTTTGGGAATGATATTTTCAGATTAGAAACAAAATTTCGTTGGCTTAGTTAACTTTAAAGAATCATTCATATCCATACTTGATACATCTTTCCTTACGTTTCCTACAGGGTGCTTTGTTGGGCGGAATCTTGTCGCTCGTCCTGGTCATAGTGGTGGGAGTGTTGGCACTGATGTTTAACGAAGATACACCACCACTACCCTCATCGGTGGACGGTTGTAACGCGACCATCGTCTCTCAACACAATCAGAATGGATTCGCGTACGAAATAGAACCGTCAGACACTTCTGTTGTTTTGGCACTGAAACAAGAACCGAGCGAATCATTCCAACAGCTACTAACGATCGTCAAAAACGATGTCTTGAATGGAGGATCCGAGATGGAGCATAATTTCTACAGGTGAGTTTTTGTTTGAATCCAAACATTGCTAGGCGTAGTATCGAATGGATAGATAATTCATAGTGTTTTTATAGCAACTTGATAGCTGTATTTACTGTCGGTTTTACATTTGAAGCTTTCGTAATTCAAATTGTATTCCGACAACCAGCTGTCTGTCTGCATTGCATGTGTCGATTAAATAAGTTTGTAACTGAAACAGTTCGAAACCAGTTGTTCGAAGATTACTGAATTTGTATAAATTGCAGAAATTCATAGTTGTGTTTATTACGCATCGTAATTATACAATTTAATTTATACAAACATTGTTTTAGTTGTATTGCTTCTAATCTAATATTCATCCTGAAAGTATGCAAACATTGATACACCTTCAAAAATGTCGATGGATGCCGATACTCTAAGGCTATGTTTCTACCTTTTTAAGATTGTTTTGGAAAGTTGTATGAAAATTTTTATGAATTTTAACCACCTTTAAGCCTAAATACAATTTAACCAATAATTTTTTTATAAAGAATTAATTATTCTGTTACCAACGACTTGAGAATGTTAAGTAAGAGTTACAAGCTTTGTTACTAAACTATCGATCGCTACAAAAACATCCATCCTCTAAATCGTATCACACTCAACCCGTAACAATCAAGCATCCGCTCAAGAACAGCAAACAGAATGCAAAAAAGAAACGTATCGCACCTTTGGCTTGGCTGCAACTACCCACGCTTTCGAGCAATTCTGATGGGAAGGTGGGAATTTTTTCCCTCGGGACATTATTCGTTTCCGTGCCAGGTATTTACCATCTCCCTTGTACCGTGTACCGATAGTTGGTGGTACGGATGTAAAAATGAAGACAGCAGCAGCAGTAACAGAGCACAATTCGATCGGAATATGGGTTCGTTCGGTACCGCGCTCGGGGATCGAAAGTTAATTGAGAGTAAACACGAAACCCACCGCTATGTGCACGGGATGCTTTTTTGAGGTTAGCGTGCGGCGGTTAGTTGCTAAACCTCTTCACCAGTGCAGATAGTACGAGCGTAAAGTGTGTTTACATGGCGTTCGATTCGGCAGGAAACAAGGATGCTGGTGTAAAGCTGTGGTGATGTTCTCGAACCGATGTTGATAAACAAATGCATGAGCGTATATGCTGAAAATAATCTATTGGGCAAGTGCATCGATCAGCAATTTATTTAAATGCTGAACTCCAAAACGGCTACTTTATGTTGCTGAAGATATGTAAACAGCTATTTGTATCAACATCTGTGTATACAAAGCATCTGTAACAGTGAACCATGATAGCTAATAAGTTCTATTGAGCGGTTTATAATTCCTGCAACACATCTCAACCATCGCTTTTCCCTGTTTCCTTTCCCTATTTCAGGTTGTCCGATGAAGATGCTTCCATGCACAACGATGCGCTAAAAGCGTCCGCGAGACAGGAAGAGCCATCCGGCAGTTCGTCCTCATGGTTTGCGGCCGTGTACCAAATCAGCTACATGTGGTACAGTTGCCTCGGGACATTGCTGACGGTGATCTTCGGCTTACTCATCTCGCTGTTCACGTCGGACGATGCCTGCAGCTGTTGGAACCGGTCGCGCATCGCATCGGAACTACCGACCACAAATGCTACCACAAACAGTACGCTAACCTCCAAGGATTCAGTGCAATCGAATGGCGTCGCGAGCGATGGTGCTGTAAAGCGTAACAAACTCAGCGTTGGTTCGATGGCACCGCTAGCACTGATGATGGGCACATCGGTAAAGCACACCCCGGCCGGCGGTGGTTCCAGTAGCGCCAAGTCAAAGGAAGTTCTTTCGAACGGGGCCAGCATCGGTTCGAGCATCGCGAGCATATACTCCATCGACCAGCAGACGATTACTTCCGAGCTGGAGGGTTCCTACACGGAGGAAAGCGATAGGAAAGAGTTCGGTTCGGTACCGGCAGCATGGGCGAAGATTCGGTGTGGCGATAACAACGAGTATGCCACTTTTCCCACGTCACAATCATCAACGGTGCAGGTGGAAAGTGAACGATTTTAATTATGAATTTCTAAAGCTTCCATTTCCTTGAAAAAGAATTCCCAATCAGCGATAGATATGCTGGTACAATAATTTTTCATCTATCGAAAGGAAATGAGACCATCGCTGACGGTCGGAAGGACTGCACGGCAAGCGCATTGCCTTGGGAGTGTCCTCTATTATGTAAGGTAGAGATTTTCAATCGGTTCTCGAAATTATGGGACATGTTTGTGTTGAGACGAGCGATCCCACATCGCATTCCTTCTTTAGTAATGTTATGGATTTGTTGTAGATGTTACCTTAGTTTAGAGTATGATTTTGTTCGTTAAAAGTTATTGCACCCAACAACCTACGTTCTAACTCAGTATACATCAATCTTGATTTAAAAGAACTCGCACGCGGCAAGGATGCTGCGATAAGAAGGAAGGTGTGCATGCTTTTAGCCCGTACAACGATGGAGATGTTGAATCTGATCTGATGCAGCTGTTTAACTTATAAAGCTCACCGTACTGCAGCAGCATTGCATACTTTCGGGCGGAAATAAAATGCCGGCCAATGCCGGATATTTGTTTTCTAGCAAGAACCGGCCAACCTGATGAAGAATGATTGAGCGTTTAATTAAGCTTCACGTTAGAAAGTTCTGCCAGAAACTCATACATGCAAAATAGAGCGCATGCAATCGAAAGAAATGCATCCGTTTGCTGGCAGTGCTTGGTAATATCCGGTACCGTGCCACCAACGTGAACGAAGGTTTCACTATGGTAAGGGGAACGAAAATTAAAATTTCTTCAATTTCATGTAACGAAAAAGCACCAGCTTGTACACCGGTCCTTCACACGTTTTGGGGTGGAATGGCCTTATCGAAGCATTTATCATCCCGACCTATCAGCGACGGATTTCACACAGCTTAATCAACGTTCGGGGACGTTCCCGTAATTGATTCATGATCGATTCGATTCATCCAGTTGAATTGACACAGCCGTGTAATGGTGATATTAGAAGCAACTTAATCGTTTTGCAAGAAAGAAAATTTCTATACAAGCCTTTTTGTTGCCCGCTGCCAGGCCACACTTAATTCATCTTGCTTGAAATCCATCATCGGAATTTATGTTAAGCCTTCGACATGTCAATAGTTACAATTTATTATGTACTGTCCCAATCCTCGATGTCAAGAAATACTACCGGAAGGTACAGAGTTCAATCAAATTAGTTTTCTTTTCCTGATGTCTTTTCCTCGAGAGCTGCTGTTAGGAGGTTCATTTAGTATACCAATGAAGCAACACGATTGATGGCCCTATCACGACAGCAATGGTGGGCAATCAATCAGCAAAAAAAAAATAGAAAACACAATGCAAAGTAAAATGTTAAGCCCTTCCCGCGTCTGTTCGATGTCAGCCACCGACTTTCCGTGCTTGCAGCAATTGGCAATCATTTCATTTCATTATTTATACGATCTGATGGAAGCGACAGGGACACATAGGGCTTACGGTGACAGTAGCACAAAAGCAATGCTGATTGTTTAGATGGAAACAATAGTTGGGTTTGTGTTCGTGTGTGGGGGTTTTTTCTCCCGTTTGCCACTGCATTGTTTCCGGATATTAGTTTTTATGATTGGTTTAGTGATATTGGCATTCTTAAGCGTTGCTTGTTAAGTAAGGGGAATCCTTTATGAACAGAATCGTGCTGTACTGCTGACTGTATGCTTTCTCACATGTGGGTGTGTGTGTGTTAGTCCCCAAAGCTGCCAGAGGAAGCTTTCTTTTGTTCCGATGATCAATAATTGATTCTAGGAAACAATTTTCATATCGGATTGAAATCTCTTTTCTTAAAGCTGTGCTGAGGTATTTGGTGTTTAAAGATAACGTTTTGCTTCCTTCGTAAGTAGAAATGAAAGGGTAGAAACTTAAACGTTTTGTGTTTTTGTAGATTACCAATGCGATGTAGATAAAAGCGCCTAAGAGTATGCAATAGTCATTCTAAAACTGATTACTGTTAGCGTCTTGAAGGTAACTTGTAGATGGGTGCATTCGTGTATTAATTTTTAGGAAAAAATGTCATAAAATCAAGAGCATAAAGATTTAAGGGAATTTTTGTAAACGCTGCCTAAAAGTATGCAATTTGAAGAACATTCTAGTTTTATGTATTCTAGTACTTTTTTAGTCCCTTCAAGTAGATCATATTATAAAATTGTCCCTAAATGTATGCAATTTGCAAAACATTTAGACCTGAAGGTCGTAGGTACATTTTAAACGTTTTTCGATAGATTCAATAACTTCCTACCTTCCTTACCTACCTAATACCTTACGGTTTTCATGATTTTGCTATCTACAAATGTTCTAAAAGTTAGTCTGAATCGGATGGTGTGGTATTCAGGTTTTTATTAATCCTTAAGCTATTCTTCTTTTCTATGTGAGCTTGTGCTCTGCTTTAAGCACCTGCAATGTATATACAAACCCCGAAAAACATACACAAAACCAGCAGGATTTACGGTTTCATTTATAAGCAGCAGGTTCCTTCAACTTGCAACGGCTCCTAACTGTTCGGTAAGAAACGTCATTTATCGGTCTGTGAGGTACAACTTTTGGTTTGTGCCTTGTACAGGAAACCAAGGCTGTTCGGTGTCGTTGTTGGTGCACATTTGGTGTACGCGAAAACTAACCACCACTCTCCCACACACACACAATGTTTATCTCTAAATACATGTTTCGGTGTGCAAAAGTTGTGTAAAGTGACAGGCTTGTTGTCATCCGTAACCGTAACCGGGGTTGCCACATTTTTAAAACGCCACCATGAAAGAAACATGAGCATGCTCAAGCACACTCGTGTCTTGTACGCGTTTCCTGTTTCTGGGGGCGTATTTGTAGTGTATGTGTATGTGTGTGTGTGTGTTTGCGTTTTTGCATCGTTGGGTGGCAAATTTTCGCTCCCCAGTTTTAGGCGAAAGTTTAAAAACAAAGTCCAAAGTCTGAAGAAATGCAAAGCAAACTGTGTCGGCTCGTACCAGCGTCTTGCCTTCGCCGGGTCTTTTGGATAAAACGATTGTTAGTTGAGGAGCGTACCGGGCGCAGAATGGTGATAAAGTGGTGTAGTGGCTTTTCTTTCGCTGCTAGTTCACCCATCCATACGACATCACGCTATCGAACGAGCAAATGTTACCAAGGCCATCTTTTATATTTGCATCGCTACATTCTCGATTCACTCTTGCCACCCGCACGGACATTACGGTCCGGCGGTGTTCAGCATTATTCAGCTTTATGATTTTCTTTTTCGTTCGGTTGTGATGTTTTTACTAAAGCTCACCATCCGACGAACAGAGGAAAAGTTTTTGGGCAAACTCGTGACGGACCTTGTCGTGAAATTGCAAATTGTACACATAATATAGTAAAAAAAAAACCCTGTCCTAACTCTGTGCAAGTGAAAACTATAACGGCGCAACAAAGTCGTAAAAAGTGAGTTGTCAAATGTTGCCTTCTGCATTTTGAGCGAAAACTAGCGTCCGAAGAAATGCTGCTACTGGTGCTGCTGCTGCTTACCAAAAGGAATCTTGCCAATGTGCAACGTGTCACTTGTTCAGTGCCTGGCCAAACTTTTCTGCCCCTAAAACTTGAAATCGTTTAATGTAGGTCACATTTTTATCGCTTGCCGGACGTTAAGCCTTCGGAATGTTTGCAAAAGGGAACCGTTTTTGCGAGAATGTTGTTGTTAATTAATGTTTCGCAACACCCTGTATCGTATCAGATTTAGACACAAGTGCGATCTATTATTTGTTCTCTTTCTCTTTCTCTCGCTCTTTGTTGCAAGTAATAACTTTTCACCATTCATTTGCGGCAGCTTTATGAGGTGGAAATGGATTGAAATGTAATCAGCTGGCAAATGAGAGCATAATTTCTCAATATGTTACACAAAGTGAAAGGGAAGTGAAACAAAAGGCGCGATGAAAGGTTCCAAAATTTATTAACCAACCGGGCAGCACACCCACTCGCAAACAAATCAAGTTTGAGTGAGGTGCTGATTGAAATGATTTCCTCCCTTACACATACACACACGAGCTTGAGCACACATAACGAACACAATCACGATTGCATCAATAGTGCGATACTGGCATGGCATGGCAGGTGTTTTGTCGATTGTCCGTTCAATCAATTAAATTCCGATCGACTGATGAGATGAAGGATGGGCGATGGCTAGTGGCGACTGCGAGTGGAACGGTGTAAATCGTGATTGTTATAATAAATCAATCAAACTTTATTTGATTTAACGTGATGACGTTTTATGGCGTGCACACATGCATGCAAAAACAAGAAATTTTTAAATTCTGGCTGTTGGATGTGCGAAGGAACTTTGGTAAGGTGTCGTTTGTGCTATGTGGATAGTTTGATGATTATGTGTTTACTACTAGAATATTTATGGAATTTTAATTTGATTTTTAGTTTTCCTTAAGATTGAAGCAAAAAGAAGACTTAAGTTTGGAAGCAATTTACTTTTAATATATCTCATGATTAGGTGTTAAGCTTTGCATCTGATGCATTACTTAGTCAAAATCTTAACTAAGACTGAAGAGTATTTTCTGTATGCATGATGCACAATTGTCTCAAGTCCATTATTTGCAACTCTTAAGTTCCTATTCTAAAGGCTCATTTGATGTAGACAACTGTATTATCAGAGGCTTCTCGGTCTCCTGACGTCTTAAGAGACCTTTGCTTCAGTTCGCTTGGACTAATGGTCATGTTTTATTTCAATTTGAGGAAGAAGTTGCAGAGTTTTGTCTTCAGGATTAATGCTCCAAAAATCTTTAGCGATTACTTCCAACTCTTCGTCATACAATAACATAATTGATGTGGGTTTTGGATCTTTCTGCACAAGAATGTTAATCAGCCCTTGAAACAGTGGGATTTACCTGTCAATCTTTCATCTTTAGCTTCTTTTCTTCAAGGCAATCATTTTGCTAAAAGCTATAAGAATACTTCTAGGTCTTCCTATGTGTACACATCCGTAGTTTAAGCACGTGTTTTATTCACAAACTCTATCTTTTATTTTTTATTTTATTACTTCATCTATAATTCAGAGCTTGTAAGCTTGCTGCTAGAGGTTTTTGGACATTTTGAAAAATTTCTAGCCACGTCTAGGCCTTCAGCAACTTTCCTGGAAAGTCAATAACTCTTCCACTAACCTTACCAAACCTAACCGTAGCAAACTAATAAGAGTGACCACATGTTCTCTCGTACATTATCATTCAAAGTATTGAAAATGAGATAAAATGCAACCAATATTCGTTCTCAATCAGAGAGTTTCTGAACAATTCTACCGAATTACAAAAAAAGAGAAATTTTCATAGAATTATCCATCGTCAATTTTGTTTCTGACTTTCTCAGAAGGCAACTAAATTCGTTCGTCAAAAAAAAACGGGTTTCCTTGCAGCATCATATGAAAAAAATGAATACAGCATTTGCACTAGTTTTCCAAAAATCAGCTTTATTTATAGACAAAAAAATCCAGTGTATTGCTCAAATTAAACCTTACATTCCGTCGCGTAAAACGCGCGAAACCCAATCCCATAATCAGGCATGGAATTTCGTGGTCAAATGTTTTAGTATTTACTCTTGGCGGTTTGGTGGTTTTCTATTTCTATGGTTGTTCTGTACCACCACAATTCGCACAATATTTCGTTGTGGTTTTGGTTTCGATTTTACTACAACTGTACGAACGGTACAGTAAGAGGAGAGGGGAAAAAGCCGAGCGGAAAATGCAACAAATGCGTGGGTACAAAACTAAAGGTTTCGTTAAGTGGTAGGTCGAATGTGAAACCGAACAAATCAATTGCTATTTTTGAATTGACATTTTGATACACGCCTCCAGTGGATATCCACAAAATCATGCGAGCGAGCGAATAAATATTAGCGCACACGGAGATTTGTTGATGCAGGTGCATCGGTGGATGCAGGTTGATGAATTGTTTTTAGAACTCGAATAGAGTGTGGAATGGAAATGTATGGCAGGGTAATTAAATATATGTTTGTTAGAGACCGATGATGAGTTCAGGAATATTTATTTAATCCGCTTAATGGTTGTTTAATAATCTGTGATCTGTTACAGTGTTTTGATTGTGCCTAAAGGTAGGCAATAAGCATGATTTGTAGGTGTGTAAAGATAATGTTTTATTTGCATAATTCTTAAACTTCGAAAGGTACCTTCTCATGAGAAATCTCAAAAAAGCTACACAATCATTATGTCTAATCTTCATTCTTCACATTACACTGCAACATACTGGTCAAGTTGTAAGCTACTACATCATTTCATTGCAACCTACATCCTAGTGCGCTGTTCTCACTCCTGAAGGGGTTTCTTCCTTGACTTTTCCAAATTGCAGACCCATTTGTGACGAATAAAAAAACCTCTTTTCCCTTGTTCATCCAACACTCTCCATTGCACCAGTCATTCGGATCAAATTGGAGCGCACAGAGAACGGACTCGTTTGGTGGGGTAGATTTTCAGGTTTTGCTGAAATAATTTTCATGATTTATGACCGGGCTGTAAATCAGCCTTTGCCAGAGCATCGTCGACACTCGTCAACGCTTCGACAGTTCGGATGATCCGTTTCGTCTAGCCCGAACTGTAGCGCTGGTTGCTGGTGGTGCGTTGTTTGCCGGGGGAAATCGTTAGTCAAACATAAATCTTCATCGCTGTGTTCGCCGTTCTTGGAAAAGTCGCTCCCGTCGTTCGTCTTTTCGGGAATGGAAGCAAACGAAAATCCAACACCAACACGCAACCAGGAAGCTTTACGAACCGCTCATCCATTTCATGTTCGTGTGCAGCTGATGAGGGTTGGTATGCACTCGAGGGAAACCCCTTTTTGTGGCTGGCCGGTAAAATCCGGTAACAGTAGCTCAAGTTTTTAGCACTTTCGCAAGGGTCAACCCGTTGTTGGGATGGGTGAATGAAAGGGTGGCGAATCCCCGGGCAGCTACTACGGCAAGGGCTGTTTATGACGGCTAGTCTCATATGTGGACAGCGTCGAGTGATGGAGTGGTGAATGGTTTACAGTGAAGAGGTGCCTCTTACACTTAAAAACTTGCACGTTTCGAGCGAGTTTCGAAAATGATAGATTTAGATTTAATCTCACTTGACTGAGCAAATAAGGTAAGGCAAATACGGCGTCGGGGTTTTGGAGGTGGGCAGATGTGTTGGAAGGGAAGTTGGAAAAATGTTGTACCCCAAAAATGGATGATCCAATTTTGAAGATATTGTGCTATCGGTAACCAACTTCCTGTTCATATTTCATAATAAATTCAGAAATCCGAATAATATACTTTCTTACCAATATTTAATCCATCAGAATTTTTTCTCCTATTGTAAAAGAATAAACACTTTGAATGCTTTTTACATTCACTTTCTTCTTCGTAATGGAGCCGCCTGGTGATTTACTGCCCGGATAAGCCAACCAATCCTTTTTAGTTTATTTTTGCTACGAAATTTATCAACACGTTCAACTACATCGAATATATTCAGATATTATTCACAAGATTATTTGATTAACAGCTGCTATGAAAGCTGTTAACATAAAAAAAATTGGTAGTTGTTTCATCTCGTATTTAATGGAGAAGCCTGGTAGCTCATACGATCTATACTTCCAAAAATCGTTTTTATTTGATGTTTTCTTTGCCTATCATTGGAAAGAAAACCCCATTCTTTTATATTAAATACATATTAATGTTCACCCTTTTTTTTAAAATTCTTTCATTCCACGTTCGTATCCCTATTTACCTTTCTAATGGAGGCGCCTGGTAGTTCGTTTGTTGGTTAGGCTAATGAGCTACTGCGACCTGATAAAGGGAAAGTAATAAAAGAAAAAGTCGTTTAAATAAGAGACAATAATAATCATTTGCAGTAGTTTTTGTTATAGCCGCACCATCAGAATACCTGCTTACGCTGCGAGCTTTCGTTACACGCCCGAACCAAGCGCTCAGTTGCTGTTAAGCATAATGTGCAACAAATTGACACTCTTGTCGGTAGTGAAGCGAAGGAAACGGTGTGACGGTTTGGTGTCCAGATTTAGCTGCAATCGTCTTACCGACGCCTGCTGTAACGTTCCAATTATGATTGAGCATCGTCAACATCTTGGCCTAGATGGCTGCCGGAAAGTGTAGTTTGTTCACTACCACCTGAACTAGATAGTGCCCAGGTGATCGACATTGGAACGAGAGAGAGAGAGAGAGAGAGAGAGAGAGAGAGAGCGTCGCAAGTGCTGGTGGTAGAGTGGATAACAAGTTCATGAATTTTCCAATGCACGTGCCAACGCTATCTTGCCACGTTCGGTGCGAGTGTGTTGCGCCGTGTGCCGGATTTTGTGTGACGACGATGTCCAAGCGTACTTAACTTTGCTTCATCAACCGGCCGGCCTTCCCGGTACCGGCCAAGGTTCCGTTGACGTACTGACACGCCGTGTCAAGTATTGTTATGAATTTGATAACGATGTCATTAGGAAAAGGATCACGTTTATTACTTGCATAGCTAATGAGAATCGTTTCGCGAGCGTAGTTGCAGGTCGGCAGGCAGGACTGTTCTCTCCCGTCAGCCCAATGCACAAATGGGTGCCAAAGTGTCGGTGCACAAGAATGACCCCATTATGCCTGATACCGGTTTAGAACTAGAACTCGCCTGGGTTCGGATGGGTGTTATGCGAGAAAAGTTGTGGGACAAGTTGGACATGTACTTTGTTGCAAAGTATGATGTTCAGTAGGTTAAGTTAGTGGGATGCAACTGTTCCTGGGTTGTGAAGTAGCTTACCCATTAGCCGTTCACCTAATGTTCGTTTCACAAATGTGTTTTTGAACTAGTTAACTGTACGTGTGAACGATAAAGTCTTTTTTTTGGGAGCGATAAAGTTATATTTCAACTCATTAATAAATACGCAGTTACATTTTTGATTATTCCTTCTTTTAATAGGTCTTATTCAATAAATATGCTCTCTATAAGCGTAAATATGGCTAACAAGAACAAGCGTGGTTAAATTCTTAACCTCAACTCTGTTTTGTATGATTTAAATTGATGAATTGCTCGATAATTCGTTAGCAGTGATATGAAATATACATTGGATATCTTCAAGAATTGCATACCTTTAGGCGTTTATGAGGGGCGGCCCGGTGGTGATGCGACAGCGGCGCCGGTCTTCACACGGCAGGACCGGGGTTCAAGTCTGATCTGGGCCGTTCCCCCATAGTGAGGATTGACTAACCAACTATGCGGTATCAATTAGTCTAGTAAGCCAGAAATGGCAGGCATGACCTTAAGAGGTCGTTAGGCCAAGAAAGAAGAAGAAGAAGGCGTTTATGATAAAAACCAAATCACAAGTCTATTTGCTATGCATCCTTCTGCTTATATTCTAGTTACCATCCTGCAATCAATTAACCAACACTTCCTTCATAACCATGTCTACCATTTGCAAGTACATCTTTATATGAGCTGTGAAAAGTAATTTACACCTTCTAAACACTCATTTTATACATCATTCCCTTAGGGAACGTACACTTTTTACACTTGTGCTGTGGATTATGTTACATCGAGAAAGATCACGAGAGTGCTAGGCGATCATCATCATAGCAACAAAAAGATTGCTCAAGCACCGAGCAACACCGGAAGGGGGGCACAACATCTTTTCCATTTCCACGCGAGCATCTTCTGTTAATGCATGTTTCGGGTTTCCGATTTCATCCGGTTAGTGGTTTAAAATTCCATTGAAGTCAGCTTTAAACTCGCTTGGGTTTCAACTTACCGGATTGTGTGTGTGTGTGTTTTTTTTCTTGCTTTTTGCGTAATGGATCACGAGAAAGAAAGTCGCTCGCAACCTGTTAAAGATGCTTTTGAACCAACGTCAGCAAGACGCATTGCCGCGTTTACAATCGTGTTTTGCAAGAAAATAGGCGCTTACACCGGTAAAGCTTTTGTGCCATTAGCGTTTGAATTGGGTCTCGCGCGCTGCTGGAATGGTTTGACTTCTGGTCGGGGTTTTTTGGTTTTAGGCTGTGGTGGTGGTGGTGATGGCGGTTGTGGATCGTATTAAAGGATCGAAATGGGTTAAAACCCGGAGCACTGTGCCTCTTTCCAGGCTGTTGGCTCGAAAAAGGCATGAAAAGGCAAGACGACTCCCTTAAAGCTCTTCACTTTTGATGATTTTGTGTACGGTTGAAGTGGTTGAAAGCATGCAAACACACGACCGGGCTGTTGTTTATGAGTGTGTGTGTGCTTGTGTCAGTGCGGGATGGATGGTAGATGCAACGTTTGTGTGTGTGTGCGCGCTTGTAGGGAACATCTTTGAACCGAACTGGTACCCGTTATTGTTGTTGTGATGGTTCACTCGGAAAGCTTTTATCCGTTTTTGGATTTGTTAAATCACGTTGACTTCACAGAATCGCTGGAACTCGGAACCTTCATCTTAACGTCTCATTTCATCGAATAGAAAGCTTCCAAGAATTCCGTTTTTGAATGTGTGTTTGTTTTTTTTTGTTGTAATTTACAATCCGTTGATAGTGATTTAAATAAGAGCCCCATTAAAACCATCTCATGTTAGTAGATTACACATTCGCGTTGGGTGCGTGCGTGCGTGTCTAATTGCGTGACACTAATGTAAAAGAATCACTCGTCCAGATTTGTTTACAGCGCACCGGGTTTGGGGATATTTATTGCGTTTGCTTAACATAATTTATTTGTCCCATAAATGTGTCTACAGAATCAACATTATCGGTAGGAAAGAGAACAAAAAAAAATGGAATCAAGTAAAAATTGCCTCCCAAACATATCTCACTCCACGAGTGAAGCTTCAAAGCTAAATGATTAGTTTTTTTTTGCACAACTAAGGGATGGAACCATTTTATGTGTCGATAAATCATACGCTTGACCTTGCCAGTACCATTATCGACACTTCTAAGGTTTGATTGGATTGATAATTAACTTTCAGATCGTTTGTTTTTTTTGCTATTGGCTTGTGTTGCTCCCACAGCTTGCTTCATTATCGGCTGATGATACCGATAAAAGGCAATTTTTTACATCATTTGCTGTGGCTCGTTACGGAAAACGAAGATTGGATAATATTTCATGCTGTGTTTTATATGTTCCATTAATAGGTTTTTTTGGTTTTGAGTCGCTTTTTTTGTTGTTGTTTTGGTTTGTTTTGTTACGCTTCCCATTTTGTGGGCATATTTTCACATTTCCCGGAAGGTTGGTGAGTGCTTTTTAATTAATTATGTTGCGCGTGTGTTTATTTTGCTTATCTCAAGTGCTTGTGTTTCGCTTGCAGATTTTGATACTGTATCGCGGAAAGTCATTTAGTTATGAAACTGTTGCTTGTCATTTATTTAAAAAAATAAGTTGTGTGTTTTTTTTTAACTAAAACTTCATTTCTATCATCAGTTGATGCTTATACGCCTCGAACCGAGTGTCTAATCGGAATAGGAAAATTAATTTTCTCCTTTTCCCTTTCCCTTGTTTTGTGTCGTTCCTTGTCATTTGTTTAATTTACTTTCCCGAAACGTCTGCTGCTAATTTTGTTTCCAGATTTGACGGAGAGTTTAGCATAGCTAAAAGATGGGTAAAAACACAATCCAGCAACATTACGTACCGGCACGTTTCCAATTTGCTCTAGAGTTATTGGAAAATTAATTTGATTGAAGTTAATTACAGCGAGTTTATTTATTGATTGCGAAGGAAAGACTGTTCTTCAGAAGAAATGGTGTGGAATTACGTTTCGTTTACTTTTGTTCGTTTTTGCAGACGTTCTTTCATGTTTTTATTGTGATTTTTAAACGTTTAAATAGCTTTAGGAACAAAATACAAACAAAAACTGCATCTATTATACTGCCACCATATTAATCCCTGCAGCTTTATTGCCAAAAAACTTCCCAACCATCGTCAAGTGCAGTTAAATTAAACGCAAACTGTTATGCAGATTAATTTTGTAATTAAATTCAATATATACGCTCTCTGCTAAGTTGAGTTCTAAGTTCGCTGAAGTCTGTCCGTGTGGCACGAAAGTTGGAAATAGATATTCTTCACCGAGTAGGAAAAACGCACCAACAGCAGCAAATGTCGCCAATCCGGCGTTCGGAACGTGTGCAGCTGCCTTGCGGCAGGTTGTCCCCGTTGGGGTGTGGGAACATGTGTAATCTATCTTTTCACCTCCGTGCCGACAGAAGCGCCGAGGTTCCCGGCAAACCTTAAGACCGGCCGCAAAATTCTAGTGCGTGGCGTATCGCTACCATCGTCACCATCAGCGCCCCATCACGCTTAACGTCATCATGAGCTTCATCCAGCCGGTGGCGTGTCGCTGGGAAACTTCTTTCCACGTGCCGGCAAAGCAGCAGGCTTACGCTGATCTAGCTTCGGGAAAATCATCCCTTGAGGGTGATGTTTTCGCCGTGGGATAACCGAATCCTTTCGGCACAAGGCGAGGCACAGAGAGAGAGGGAGCGAGAATGCGCGCGCGTTGAAGCGCTATGATTGCCCTAAACAGGGGCAAAATACTCATCGAAGCATGTAAAGCTCGGTGTTTTGAAAATTACAAATTTTCACCAAGCGGCTCAGCGTGCGATACGCTTCCGCGCTTTTCCACGGGCGGGTGTTAATTTGTGCGTGGTTTGGTAGGGAACGTTCTATACTGCCAGCGTAACCAATCATTCTTGGCTGCTATGAAACTCGCAAGCAGGTCGAAGCAGGCGATGAGAAGGCTCGGAAGGATGCCACAGACATTGTGCATCTAGTAGGGGCTGAGATTTGCAAATGACAAAGCCGCGTGAAGCATGTCTTCAATCATCCATTTTGTTGCCCTCGTTTGTGGTGTACCGATTCGGTATTTAGGCGGTTTTCCATTCTTCGCAGATGAGCTTCAGAAAGAAATTGTGTACAAAGAGAAAACTGTAGGAGAAATCCCAACTTTGAAGGAGTTGGATGGATCTCGTCGGTACAAACTGTGCGGAGTGATGTGAGTAATTAAAAGAAAGAGCTAGCAATCTTGCAGCATAAATCATTCCAAATTTCTTTTTAGCTTTACTTTCTTGCACTTCGCTAGACACACACACACACACACAGACACAGATCGAGAGAGTGTGCTCATTCAATCTAACTAAGCCTTTGCTTTTCATCAGCTCGACTTCCATACTGGCGTGCCAAGAATCACTTTCTACCGCTAAGCTACGCGCACAAACTTTGCTCCGAAAGGAAATGCTGTACTGAAACGCGGCGAAGGATGCAAAAGGCAGCAGCGTGAGTGGAAGAAAGAGCAGGGAAACACACACACATCACAAATTGTCCAGAAGAGGGATGGGAAGTTTTGAAAAGTGAACGAACGAAAGCAATTGTGCGATAAGAAGCTTCTTCATGTGTGTTTGTGAGTGTGCGCGCTATATACATCCAGCGGTCGTTAGGTTGTACGGGTGCAAAACCGCGCCAGAATGAAATCCTTGTGGTCCGTAGCCGAAGCTTAATTAAGTGTCAGTTGGTTGCTTTTGTGTTGAAAAGTGGTGTTGCAGTGGGGGACCCGGTTGGGCAAGAAGCAGGATGAAACCACTCCACTGCACATGAACTTCACAGTGACAACACACATACACACAGGAAAAACTCTTCCTCACAAAGCAAAACAGCACACCCGCCGGGACAAAAACGGGACCTCACTACTCACGGCACATACTTCGCCAGTACCAGTTTCTGAGCACCCATCCAGCCCCATACTCGGACAACGATCGACGAGCGGTGTGTGTGGTGGTGGGTAGTACCCCGGCATCGGGTGGTGCAACACATCTTCTCCAAGTTTATGATCGGATAAAATGTAGTTGAAGTTTATTTACGAGGTGTGATAAAATTCAAAATTAGTTGAAAGGCATGATTTACGACCGAGTGTAAGAAAGTAAGCTGCCAGCAGCCGTACCGGTGCTCTGGTCGGGTTTTTCGGAATCATGGACAAAGGAATGGGCGTTCGGGCGTCCAGGACGCCGGGCTCTCCATTCCAGAGCATCGGGGCCCGGCTAATGGGTCTTAAGATTAAAGAGCAACGCCTGTTTGAAGTGGTCGTTATTTGTGTCGTCCTTTGCTGGCAGATATGGCTTTATAGATTTGGCTTGTAAAACTCAGTGTCTGTAATGGTTGTCAGTGTGGTGAGTGTGATGGATATGGGAAAGACGCAGGCACAGTTTGTTCCACCACGTTCATGAAGCTTCAAACACGTCAAACGTTTTAAATTATTCATCATCAACTGAACCTTTATTGTGGGTGACAAAGTGAAAGCAAGAACTGTCTTAAGTTTTAGGAAATTCGTTTTAATTACAATCGTAGAGTTAAACTGGGAATTCGAAAACAGTTGCATCACTGAGGCTATTACAACGATTGTCGAACTACAGGGTATGTCAGCAACGAGTGGCGTTCTTCGTATTCCGTACCCCGGATATTAGATTTCGTATCCCTGATTCCGGATCATTGATTCCAAAATTCAAGATCTGAACAATAATCTTGCATGATCCCGAACCCTGGATGTAAGATCTTGTTTCCTTGATTTCGAATAACGGATCCCGGATCTCGGATAGCTGATCATGATTCCCTGATCTTAGATCTTGGATCGCTGATACTTAGATCTTGAGCCTCAGATTCCGAATTTTGGACAACCGGTGTTGGATCCCGAATCTTGAGACCTGGATCTTGGATTCCAGATTTAGAATACCAGAATATCAGAATATCAGAGGATTGCAGATCTAGGATCCCAAATCTTGAATCTCATTTCTCGGTCGATTCCAAATTTTGGAACCCTTATTTTGGATCTTAGAGCTCGAATCGCGTATCCCAGATCTCAGATGTTAGATCCCGGATCTCGGACATTAGTGTGTGCCTTTCCTCGTTGCCTGTGCAATGCTGAATTAATTAAAATATCTGGTACGAAGTAATAGAATTCGTAAAATTCATCACATAGTACTGCAATGAAACTGGCAATGACTTTGTAGATTCTTGGCTTCTTTCTTGGCTTAACGACCTCTTAGGTCATGCCTGTCGTTGCAGGAGTTTATGTGTATTCTACAACCTCAGTAAGCATTACAATTAAGAGTTTAATCAATTACAACTATCAAAACGCACGAGGTATATTCCAGGTCACCTGTATTTATCTGTACGTTGTACGTTGTAGTTTTGCTCTAAATACTACACCATCCAATATGTTCTCTCTCTTCCTCATATTTGTTTCGTAAATAACGTAATAGTCGCTAGTTCCGAGAATTGTTCCGCTTTGTTTGTTGCTCATTGCCACACGGCTTAAATCAATTTCGATTACAAATAAATAAATTTTATTACAAAAAGCTCCACGGCACAGATTCATTTTCCCCCGTGTTCCGAACACCGAATGACAGCACCGTTTATTCGATTTATATTTTCAATCCAGCAAACCTCAACGTCCGACGTTACATGTCTCATTACAAATTTCAATACCCATTTTATGATAGCATCATCATTCCGGGGTTTTCACCGAATGTCCTATAAATAATGTTTTCGACAAGCATAAACAATTGCACGACCGTTCGCGACCGGCAAACTCTAGCTGCTGAAACACTATCCCCGTCACTAATGCCACACATACACACATACACACAGTTCAAACATTACACTGGGTCAGTGCTACTAACAGGCTCACGGTTTACCAGTTACATCATGCCATGTTCCGAAGCGCGGGTCACAGCAACGGTGACCGTAAAGCAAACCTTAAACCTTCACGTCGTTTTTGGGTGGATGGTGTTGCCTATTGCTCCGGTCGACGGGTAGTCCTGGTTCTATATTGCGCAGTTCCTTTGCTACGACCCCCTTTATACCGATGTGTGTGTGTGTGCGACCCTGACGGTGATGCAAGGTGGTGATGGTTCGCCCTTTGCTGCGACATTTCCGGTGGCCGTTAACTGAGCCAACTCGAGCATACCTAAACCCGTCCAACCCATCGCCGTCGATGGTTACGGCTCCAGCCTTTGGTTTGGTGGGCAAATTTATTTATGTAGCACAATAAAATATTTATTTAATTATTATTGCCCTTACCGAAAGGGACCGAACCTGTGGTAGGGTTTTTGTATCGGAATGGGTTTGGTAGATGTATGTGTGTGTGTGTGTGTTTGCTTGTATGCATTGTTTTGCCATGCAGGACAAGGGAAATCAGCCCTACCGGTCACCTGCGATGCTTGCGTTTGTTTGTGTAATTTCTCCGGGAATCGCGGTCCCACGTCGACAGTGCAGATCACCTTGCACCTTGCGGAGCACTGCTCGTGGAGGGTTTCCACGACAGATGTGGGTCCAGCTTTTCCCACGCATCGCCGTCTCGCGCAATGTGGTGTCGGATATGCAGGTACTACCTGCGTGTAGTAACATTAAAATGTCACATTAGCGCTGATTTATACAGGTCTGACGTTTGTGTGCCTCGAGTGGTGTGTAGGTTGGTTGTTGTTGTTGATTTTTCTTCAATTCTCGGAACCTTTCGTTTCGACACAATGGGACGCGTGTGTGCTGGACGTGGTGGCGCACACCCGTATGATAATTGGTTTGTGTGGCTTTTACAATGCTGGGAAATTACTTGACGATGGCAACGCAGCGTGTTGGACGGGACTAGGGAAGATAGGGAACGTTGGGAGTATATATATTTTTTGAACCTTCAAAAGCTCCGTGCAGTGAGTACTCGAAGCTGGACAAGATTTCGCAAAGGGATTACAATGATTTAAGCTTCTCATTTGTCGCTGGTGAGAATTGAGTGGGATTGGGTGTGTGTCTTTATGTCGTTCTTTTAATTAAATTATCATTAATTCGATTGTGATCAGATCGGATAACGTGAAGCTGATGCGTAAGATATTTTAATGAGAGAGATTAATTGGTGAAGATAGACTGTTTGATGATATCCATCGCCTTAAAGTATGCAATATTTGGTTCAATTGTGGGCTTGCATGGTCATAGATTGCTTAGAGCTATTAAGCCTCACATAATTTGTTCTCTAACCAGTTTTCGTCCTGCAATCGAAAAAATCAAAACTGCATACATTTAGGCGTTGAAAAATTTCTATTCTCAGATTGTTTTATCTTTCTTTTGATATTTCAAGGATATTGCTTATTTCGCGGACACCTTTCTTATGGTAAAATCCTTTTTCATCCTCCTTTCTAATAAATAAACCGTTCGTCTAAAATACATATACTTGCTAAATTACTGGCTGTTTATCGTTATCTGCCGACTAAAATTCATTTTTATTAGTAAGACCTTCCGCTAAACCTTTCAAATGTGATGTGACAGTACCGACTAGAATCATTCTTCAATCATCAGGTTTCTTCCTTGAATGATGATTTAACACAGAGCAACGAGAAAAAAAAGAAAACAAAGAACAAAACCTGAAGGACATTAGAATTTGTTTCCAGTTCGCGACTAAATGCCTTTCAACATGAGAAATTGCGTGTCAGTCGGCAGCTCAGTCTAAACCAAAAAAAAAAAAACGAAAACCCCTCTCTCACAGGGCAAAGGACACCCGGTTCCGTGCGCTTTAAAATCATGTTCGTTCGATGTTCCGTGACGGTTAAGTGACGTAGCTCTCCCACCTGCTTTAGTCCTCTCCTTTCTCTTCCTGCACCCTGCGCATTGCGTTTGCGTTGATTTTAATAAATACCGTTTTGTGTGGAGAAGCACTGCTCAATTTCACACGTACGTAATAATTGAACTTGACGCTAGAGGCCGGGCGTCAAAGGAAGGTGGCAAAGCGTGAGCAAGCATTTTCGATGAAAATCACGAACATGATGTTTAACCGGAAAGCGAACGGAAATGGTAGGTTTTTCCGGTATGAATCCGAACTGCCGGGCACTGGGAATGTGGTACGGGAATGGAGAGAGTGAGCGGGAGCGAGCGACAGGCATCGGCCGGTAAGCAGAAAAGGCCGATTGAGATTAAGTGCAATAAAGCTTGATTCGGCTTGGGGTGCTTTCTTTTTTTGGTTTGAGGTTTAGTGAGAATTTTAAATACTGTGGTGTGCATGTGGCGGTAAATGGCCATAAAAGAGTTTAGTTTTCGTTTATTCTGTTTTTTTTGTTCAATGCTGTAAAACACGCCAATCTTGATGTAGTTCATTAGTACGATGATTTTAATTATGGCTGAATGGTGGTTGCTTTAACGTCTCTATTGCGCCCACTGCAGTGAGCTAATTTTGAAGCAAGATTCAATGAATGTTTGAACGCTTCCTTGAAATTAGCAATGAAATTGCATAAACTTGAGCATGCTGAACGGCTTTATTTGTGCATGTGGGATATTTGTTTCGTATTTAGAATTCTTTGAACCAGACATTGAAAACTTTTATGCGAATACACAGGAAAATGAAGTTTCGTCGATGTGTTTCTCATGAATTATACGTCATGCGCCCAGATATAGGCAATACGGTGTACATCTGCTATCCCAAGAAGCTCGTCAGTAACGTCAGTTACTAGAGTCCTTGGGAACTATTCAGACGATCATGTCACGATATCAGCTTAATTTATAAAGTAAGCAAATAAAAAAAATTATGCATAACTACTGTGAAGGCACTCATTGTAGAAGGCAGAACACTTCAAGAAAAATATCCTGCAGCAATATAGCTGGGAGTACGCACATTAATTTAATACTCTCCTGCAGGAGTTGGCCAAATTGGACCAGTTGTAGAACGGTTTTGTAGCAAACATTGCCTTCATCACCAGCTGTGCGACCGTCAATATCCAAACACTGGCACAAACTACACCAAATCAAATAGTGTGACCGGTCCTATTGTGCAACACTTTTCAAAACTAATCAAAATCCACTCGATAACCATTACAATCCCGTACGGAACTATTGGCGCTTGCCACAATAGAACAAAACGAAAGAAAAAAAAAAACAACCGCTCACCAAATTGCTCGACCATTTGGCTTTGCTGTCACGATGCGTTTTATTGCTTGCTTGTGTGATACAGAAAAAAAAAACTATCGTCGTCAGCAACGTTCTCGTTAAAGTGAACGAGGCGTTGTATGGGGTGGTGGTGGATCGAAACGTGTGGGACAGCTGCTAGTTGAACTGTTGCCTTTTATTAGGATCAGGTTAATAAAACGGGAGTACTACCGAGCTCGAGCGGATGCGGCGTGGACAGGGATTGTGTCTATCACCCATCGAAACAAGTTTCAATTTGATGAGCCATTTAGGTAAGCTAATCGTGCGTGTTTGGAGTGTGGATTAGTGTTATCTTTAAGATATTGAGGGAGACTTTCTAAACTAAACTGTGATGTCTTACAGATGGATTTTGTGAAGCATTAAATCACAGTTCTGCATCTTTCCGTCGAATGATAGGGTTTTACATTACATCCTGCATCACCGGATCGGGTACTAAACTAGAGGGCTCTAATTATTGTAATACCCAAAAGGGTCGTTAGGCATTGCCGAGTCAATACCAGGTTCGTTGAATTTGTACTTATGAAACACAAATATTGAGAGGCTTGCAGTAGCACTGCCTCGTCAGCGGAGTGGGGCTTAATAATTTACCAACGTATG
The DNA here is from genome assembly GCA_002091835.1 of Anopheles maculatus. NCBI lineage: Eukaryota > Metazoa > Arthropoda > Insecta > Diptera > Culicidae > Anopheles > Anopheles maculatus. Next base: position 1,110,832 of record KZ061540.1, on the reverse strand, counting down.
TAATAATAGCCTGTAGCTTTTGAGGGTATCGGATGCATCAAGGCCAATTCCAATAAATACTAAACTCCTTTAATGAGTATGGAGAACCATCACTATACCGGTTGCATTTCGTAGTAGCATTGTGTGCGTTGGAGTAGCCTCCCGAAACCTTAAGGCGTCCTCCAAAGTGGCCTAGATTTTTTTACTGGGAACGTTTTTCTAAACTTAGAGACCTTCTGTCGTGCTTTTCATCGTTAAACGATTGTTTGACTCGACCTACGATTCGTAGAGGACCGTAATTATTTTCAACCCGGCAATTGAAACTATCAATTGCGGCATCCACGCCTTTTCCACCTTCACATGCTTTTTTCTTTTCCTCCAAAATGCATTTCATCCGCTTTGCAACGATACTCGCGTAGGTCGTTGACGGATGGAATGTTTTTTTTTTGTTGTCCGTATGCGTATCTTCAAGAAAAAGCTCCACGACTAGAAGATGACAGCAAAAACGAAAGAAGAAACACACGGTAAAACCCAACCCGTCCTTAAGCGTGCATCTCACGTACGACCGACCACCCTATCGCACCGAACGCTGGCCGATGTTTGTGTGTTTTCTTGCTGGGGTTGACTGAGCGCGGTGAACACTTTTTTTTTCTTTTGGTTCGCGCTTGGCACACAGCCAGTAGTAGCTCAATTTTGGCTATGCACCGTCCGCAGTACACATCGAGCTGGGTCCGTGCGCATGCGTCACTCCATTCGTTGTCCTTCGACGTGTGGGAAATCGAGCAGTTCGCTCCTCGATTCGAGCAGTGCGAACACCACCAGCAAACAGGGCAGCCGAACACACGATGTCGAGCCGAACGCGGAAGCTCAGGACATTCGGCGAGCACCTTGTAAGGAAGGTGAGTGTCGGGGGATGTTCCTTTCGCAAAATCGCACCGCACCGAGTGGCCCAACCGACGCGCCACACACAGCAGCAGTTCAGGGAGATCAGGTCCAGGCTCCCCGTTCAGTTAACTGCGATACCTCGTGGCAATCGGTCGAAGAAACGGTGTCGCTCTGTTGGTCCGTGCGCGTGTGTCCGTCGCTTTTCCCGAGTGTGTGACAAAACCCCGTCGGGTGATAGGCGTGTGTCGGTTCGTTCTCTTCTTCTTTTGGTGAGGTTAGAGGCGTGTGTGTGTGTGTGCGCCTGTGTGTATGGGTCAAGGTATGGAAGGATGACACCATGTGTGTGATTACAACCCCGGTTTTTGATGGTTGTTACGGCTTGAAAGTTCGCAAAGTTTTGGTTGGCAGTGAAACATATTAGCCGAATGCTCCACATGATGCTGATGATGATCTAATAACACCGTTCGACGGGTGGTGTCTCCCTTTCGGGTGGGTTGGGTTTTGTAGGAGTGCAAAGGTGTGTGTATGTGTTCCAAAACAGAGAAAAACAACAACGCGCCCTCACGCGCGCACCACACCGCAGTGACAGTGAGTGAGCGGAGCGGAGCGTAGTGCAGCTCCACATAAATTATGATAAATTAAGGTGAAAACGAAGATAAATCGATGCCGCAGCAGCCATCGAGTGTGCCGTTGGCGTCGAACGGGTTCAGGAGTGAGTGTGTGCGAGCGGCTAACAAGGTCACTCGGTGGCTCGTTATATTGCCTGCCGCTGACAGTGATGTGCCCTCGGAAAGTCATTCGAAATGAAGCGCAACGCACCAGACAGACACAACCCTGTCCGATGGGGTCGATATAAATGGGTGCCATCAGTAGTTCCGCGTTGCGGGGCAAAGAAACACCGGGAACAAAAACAGACCAAACCGTCATTTTAAATATTTACGTAAGATACCGTGGATAGGAACGGAACGTAGTGTAGAGAGTTGGTTGTCCCTCTGTTTCAGCCCATTAGCATGTGTGAGAATATTCGGCGGTTCACTTCAAGCGAACGGAGAATCAAACAAGACCAGCTGTTTCCTATCTTCCCAGTCTGTGACGCACGGATACGTATCTCTGACTCGGGACACGCTCGTGAAGTTCGTACAGCAACCACACACCATAAACGGAAGTATCTCACCGGGATCTCGGCCCGAAATCCGATTAAAATCTATTTCGGTGAAGCTTGGCGAGAGGTCTGGGTCATGAACGCTAACAACGCCTTCGGTTGTTTGTGGTCTCGGGTCTCGGGTGGCGCGACAATCACGGTGAAGTTTTTGACAGCTGGCGAGAAACGGTCGCCAAGGATTAAAACTTCCACCTACCACAATATGGCGCGGCGTTTTGTCCTGCCCTGGTCAGTGCGCTTGCTACAGTCTCATCCCAACGCCGGTCGGTCATATTATCCGGACGACCTCACGTGACAGTCTGCAGTTCAAGAAATGTGCTTGGTGGAGGCTCTCTTAGGCCGTGCATTAGGCACGGAGAATCAATGTTCTCCACACACCACCGGAAATGTTGGTGGCAAATGGCAAAGTTTGTAATCCGGCTTAAGTGTGCCGTTCTCCCCAATCAAAAGGCCGATTTTGGTGCGAACCGATTTCTGTGTGCATGTAAGTGTGTGTGTGTGTGTGCGTGATGTAGAACAGAAAACAAATCAAACCGAACCGGTACCGGGAAAACTTCGCTCCAAAGTGGCAAACTTGAAAGTCGGTACGAGTGAATGGGAAATAATCATAAATTAGTCGTCACATTTATATGCTAAATACTTTTGTCCACATCCACAGCGGGACAAGCTTCCCGTACGCCACCGTTTTGAACTCGACCGAATGGCGTCCCACGCCATGTGGGGTTGTGTCTTGAGTGAGTTTGTGTAATAGTCTGCGTGTTCGTAAGATGTGGCAAGGTGAAGTGTGCGCACGTGAAGAAGCATTTCTTCCTCCTCGTGGATCGAACCAAACTTGGAATGCTTTTCAGCTTAATGTCATCGTTTCGAGCGCACGAAAATCAGCTTTTCGCTTCACAATCACCATCAGCGCGTCATCATCATCGTTTGCCGTCGTTTTCCTTCTCGCGCACTTCACATTGGAAACAGGATTATCGTTAGTGAGGAGTAGAAAGGTTGTTAGGTTGACGGGACACAGAGAAAAGCAATGAGGGAAGGAGCGAGAGAGAGAGAGAGCAACGGAGCCACCGTTTTTGCCCGTTCAAGTCCGTTGTTGTTTACCTTCGTCGTCGGTCGATCTCATCGATGGGGCAACACGTTTAATGTCGGATTTTGCACCGACACTGGCGAACCGGGATCTTCCGCACAGTGGGAATAATAATAATTCCCTTCCGGTTTCTACGCGTGACGGGTAGGGATCGGCCGGAAGCTTGAAAGAGGCACCGAATGAAAGGAATTTGTGCCGCGCTTCGTTTGGAAAACCTCTCCGGCAGCAACAAACCCACGCAGAGAGGGCCCAGGGCTTCAGTTACAATAATCGTAAAACCGGGCAGAACGAAATTCGAAGCTCGAGTGCCCGGGTTTTAAAGCCCCAAATGTCTACCTCGGTTTTTGGGGACTGGAAGGAGAGTTTCGATTTCTGTTTCACTTTTTCGCGCTCGAGACGAAAACCATTAGCGCGAATGGTTGCGAAACTTCGCACTTCTTCAGCCGGGTAGCCGATTGTTTGGAAAGAAATTGAATTCCGTCGGAAATTCGACAGTCAATGTTTCGGGAATGACAGGAAAGGTGCGAAGGCGCATGGCGAAGGTTTGAGTTATCGGTAAAGTCTGCCGGGTAAAGGTACAGATTTTTGGTGCTGTGTGGGTTGTTTAACTGTGGGAGCACTTTTAATCCAGCCGGCTCCTGTCAGCGGCAAGGTGTTGAAAATGGGATTCTAAAGCTGTTTCTGCTTTCTGGGAATAGATTGCTGAACACGTTTTCAACATCGTGTGTGTGAAGTAATTATGTGTTAATTTGTTATCAGAACAATAGCACAACGTACAATGCCCAACGAGTTGTTGGAACAGTGGTTTAAGCCTTAAAATGATGCCAAAAAAACTTCAAACAAGAATCGCTGTTTTAGTAAAAACTCTTGGTAAGCCTAAAGGTATGCAATATTTATTTTTTGCTTACTTTTTTTGTCAGACGGACCGTCATAAATCATTCCGTAACCTCGGGAGGTCTAAAA